>JBAMBL010000194.1:0-425744 GCA_037043405.1 Drosophila subquinaria
TAATATTTATCTAAACAATTCATAATCGCTGTTGTCTCTCACTCACATACAAAAATGTGCAACTGTGACGTCACGCGCAGTAAAATAGACTGACAGGAAAAGAGCGAGAGAGAGAGAGCGAGATATCTCACAAATTGCACTCTTTTTTGCATAACCTGTCGATCAGTCAGAAAGTGTTGCTGCTGCTGCGCCGCTGATAAGAAAGTGCGTGCCGCTGACGACGCTGCCGACGTCGGTCACGCGCTGGGGAGTGCGACAAAGCGTCAGATTGTGACCTTGAGGGACCGGCAACTTTAACTGACCGACCGACGATTGCAACTCTGTCCAATCAGGTCACAAAAAAAAAGGTATAAAAAACGCAAGCACACACTGACACACATTATGTAATCGGCTTTTTTTCACTTTTCACTGTGTGGCGGGGGTGTAAATTGGGCTGTATACTCACTCGATTCACCTGCACGGTCGCTTCAGTGGCATAGTTATTCGTCTTAGCGACACCAGCCTGTGCTGCATTCTGGAATAAACCAAAAAATGACGATGAATAACTGCGTCTGCTGTCAAATCTTAGTTGCTGTTGTTGTAGTTGTTGCTGTCGCGTTATCCAGTTGTTGTTGTTGCTGCTGCTGCTGTTGAGGCTGTTGTTGTTGTTATTCCTATTGCTATTGCTGCTGATGTTGCTTGTTGGGCTTGTATGTTGTTGTTGCTTCGTATTAGTGACAGTTACAATGGTTTTGTTAGTGACAGCAACAGCTGCATTACAGTTACGTACTTTTTGCAATTGCCTTACAACAATTGGCAATTCGCTAACGCGTGATAATGTACGCAACATTTCGACTTTCTGCTTTCGGTTTCGACTATTCTTTCTCTTATTCGCGTAACAGCTGCTGCCCAATGGTAGGGATGTCTATCGATAGATATTGTATCGATGTGAGATTTAAATTCTAATCGATATTATGCTCAACGCGAAATATGTACAGCTCATCGATTTTTATTACGCTACATCGGACAATATTCTCATCACTTGACACTCTTTCTTTTATACACATTAGGTGTACATTTTTTGGCAACATTTGGTTAAGAAAATTAGTTAGGTTGGCTGTGCATTAGAAATTTTCTAAATTTTTAATTTCGATTTAATCGATACTCATTGCTCTCTATGGCCGATGTTTATTACGATATAAATACCAAATGTAATAGTGGTAGTACTAAATGAAATCTATCGATTGCATTGTAGGCACTGTAGAATTCGACACAAAATGAAATATTGCTAAATTTGGTATACAAAAATGAATTAATAAATCTTTTACTATAATTACTGGCTTAAGATTATACTTACAATATTCCTAAATAATCATTTTTTAAAATAGACTCAATTAATAATAATATAACCGCCCATTTTCCAAGGAAAAAACAGTATTTATTTCAAGAAGTACTTTTATTTCACATTAAAGATTTCATTTTGTTATTTGTTTCTCTTTCACTTTTTCTTCTGACTCAATACGAGTTTACTTTTAAATTTTCCATTTCTCCACATGTCTTCTTCATATAATTTACTAATTCTTACAAAACGAATGTAATTTTCATTCCATGCACAAAGAAAATTGAATTCATAGAGCCATTAAAAATACATGTGTATGTGATAATAAAAGTTAAAAAAAAATATACATAAAACCGTTTTACGAAATCGTTATTACAAACTTAGTTTTAAACTAGAATTTAAATGGCAGCTATAAGCTTTGAGTTTGAGAATTGTACGAAAGAGATAGAAGAAAAAGTAGTGTTGCCTAACGCTGAACTCAACGAAAATATAACCTAACCTAAAATTTAAGCCAAATGCGGAATTCGCTCTCTCTCTCTCTTTCTCTCTCACTCTCTAACACTCTGTCGCCGTGCCTTGCATTACAACAAAAATCATTTTTTAAACTTTATTCACTTCACACTTGATTCCCTTATTTCGGGGTTACTTTGTCCTGTTTTCCGTTGAAGTTTTACATCAAAAATTGGTTTCTCATGCTCCTCTTCTATTTTTTTTTTTTTTGGTTTTTTAGCACACAAATATTTTGCTTTATGACAAAAAAATTATGCTCTTTTATCTTTAAATATGTATTGTATGTATATATAAACACTTATTAGAAGTCCTCGTGTGTCTGTTGGAGGGGAGGGGTTTAATATGTATGTATGTATGTATGTATGTATAATGTATAGTCATTTAAAGAAAAAATACATTTCTTTCAATTTTTTTTTGTTTGGTTTTGTGTTTTTTTTTCTGGCTTGGTTATATTTTCCATGTGTATGTGTGTGTGTGTGCGGGTGTATGTGTGTGTGTGTGCGGGTGTATGTGTATGTGTATGTCGCTTACCGTTAGCATAAATAGTAGTAGTTGTGTGAAAACGTGCAGCAAAAATCTAAAACGTAATCATCGTGCAGTGTACGAAAAAGTAACGGCAAATATATCATGTGTGTGTGTGTGTGTTTATATCTTGTCAGTGTTGTAGAATGCCGGCATATAGATATTTTGTTGTTGCTGCTGCTGCTGTTGTTGTATGATTAGGAAATTACGTATGTTTCTTGTAGTTGTATCTTCGGTTTTACTTAAACTTTTTAGTAGTTTACGTTAATTATTTCTTTATCATCCCTTTTATTTTACTTGCATAATTTACACCAATTTAGTTTGCTTCGTAATATTTTTTCATTGTTAATTTGTTTTTTTTTTGCTTTTTTTATTTTGTCATTTACTTTGCATATTTTGCTGATAAATAAATAAATCAAATATTTAAGAACATACATATAGCACACATTTATATAACGACAAGATGACAATTATGTTTTTAATTTACTTCATTTTCATTTAATATTTTTGTTTACTTGTCTTTCAGTTTGTATTGTTTTTTTTTTATTTTTGGTTTTTTTTATTTATTTTTTGCAAATGTCTATTGTGGATGGAAATCTTTTATTTATTTCTTAAACATTATTCGCTCAATTAATAAATTTACCCCATTGAGATGCACAAAAAAAAAGCACACACACAAAACCAACAATTGTCAAAACAACTGGCCATCTACAAATTCAGCACAATGCTACTCAAACCGTGGTACAGTTTGGCGGCCACAAAAATCTGAAAATTGCTCAACCCACAAAATGCAATTATGGATTATCCACTTGTCCAATATACATTGACACTTTTGTACATAAATGTATGTATATAAAAGGAAAGGTTGCCATTTTATAAGCACAAAAATTGGGTTTGTTCTTGATCTCATTGTAGCTGGGTTTACAACAAATAAATTTATTTCAAAAACGATTTTCTTGCATTCCATTTTAATTTTTGGCTTTGTTTTTATCTCGTTTTTGTTTTTGTAATTGTAATTGTTTGCTTTCATTCGTTCGGTTGCAGTGGTGGTTGTTGTCTGTGCTATGTATGCTTGTGTTTCTATGTTGTGTGTAGCTGCTGCTCGTTTATTTGGTTGCTGCGGCTGCTAAGCCAAGACTCAAACCAACGTGCAAAACCATCGGGCGCAATAAATAAAATAAAACAAATCAAACAAATCAAATGCGTAGTGTTTCTTTTTTTTATGTATGTTACAATTTCTTTTGTTTTCGGTTTTTTTTTTTGTTTGTTTATATAATGTTCATCATGCTAAACGATTACAAATTACAATCAAGCAATTTATGTGTCCAAACTAGGAAAACAAAAAAAAAATATATGTAAATGTATATATTCAATAGAAAAAGGTAACTTAAAGTGTAATTTGGATGGAAATGAATTGGAATTGGATTTGGATTGGGAATATTGGCTTAAGGAAAACTAATTGAGATTTTAGAAACTAAACAGCGCTGGTCCAACTGTTGCTTAAGTCGATTCATACAATGGTAATGCCTAGCAGTTGAATAAAGGTGTGTGTGTGTGTGTGTGTGGTGTGGTGTGTGTGTGTATCTAAGTGTCTCTCTCTCTCTCTATTGCATTAGGTTATTTAGCTCCTACGACTTTGGGCGGCTTCAAAACAAAAGTTGTTGTTAATTACACGATTACGTAGTTAATTTAAGAAACTGCAATTGCAACACGACTGTGGATTTTTGTCTGGTGATTCAAGCCCCATCGGATGTTGGTGTCGCTGGTGCTGCGGTTGGCGATGACTGTGCATATTGTTGTTGTTGCTGTAAAAATTCTGCCTCCTCTGCATCGGCGCGTCGGCAGCTGCTACAACTGGTTGCATCGCTGTCCTCCACAATGGTGCCATCATCATCTTCATCCTCCTCCTCCTCGGCATTCTCCTCACCATCACCATCACCATCATCATCTACGTCAACGTCATCCTCATTAAAAGGATCCACCAGCTGCTTATTAGCACCAGCGTCGTCTGCCACATCCACCTCCACATCCACATCAGCCTCTACTTCCATGTCCAGTTCCATGTTTTCATATGAATTGTGTTGTTGTTGTAGTTGCTGTTGTTCCTTAAACTCCATATCGTTGTCAACAACTGCTGCTGTTGTTGTTGTTTGTGTTATTGTTGTTGCCTGTTGCTCCTGCTCCACATCCATATCCATTTCCACATCCGCCTGCTGTTCCTGCTCCCTCCTCCTCTGCCATGTTGTTGTTGCTGTTGTTGTTGTTGTTGTTGAAGCAGCCGCTGCCTCGTCAGCTAATTCGAATTGTAACTGCTGCTGCTGCTGCTGTTGCTCCTCCAACCTCCTGACCACCACTTCATCCGACTCGACAATACTTTAACCGCTCTTAAACAATAAAATGGCCACCTGGCCCAAATAAAAGTATATGAAATGGCGCGTCTCGTGTGTCACATACGATCCAAAGTTGCGACCCACAATGCAATGCCATGTGGGATTGTATTTTTTGTCAAACTCCTTCTTGATATAAGCCGCAATATCCTGCAAAACAATAAAAGAAACAAGAGAGAGCAATATTAGCCAATTGTCTTTATTAAATAAACGATACAAAAAACAGGATACAACAAAATGTCTGAATGCTTGTTAAATGGTTTTTAAATTAGCGCCAACGGAAATTCAATAAAATACCAAAAAAAAAAAACCCCACAAACCAAATACAAGCCACGCCCACGCCTCCATGCGACCCTCCGCCCTTTGTTCATTACCCCAAAACTGCTAACTGCCTCATTTACAAGCATTTTGGGCTGTAACTAGGGTAACCCAAAATGTGTGACCTCAAAAACGGATATGGAGACGGAAGGGGCCCAATGAACAAGAAGAGGCAGAGGATAAAGGTGGGCGGCGATTCTGGCAGTCGGGGAAATGCGAGGAGAACTGGCCAAAAGTTTTCTGTGCTAATGAGTTAGTTATGATTGTTGTTGTTTTTGTACATTTGGTTTATTGTTGCTTGTTCTATTAAGCAATTTTTGTCCAAGCTTTAGCAACGCACAGCTTAAAGGGGGTATTCTAGTGTAGAATTTTGGAAAAATCTAATTTTTTTGTTTCATACTTCCAAAGATTAGACATTCAAGAATATGCCATTAAAAGAATTTTTTAAAATTCCTACTATTTCATGAGTTATAGACGTGGCATCGCTTCCGATACGACCGCTCTCAAAACTTTGAACGCGTTTTTCTCAAAACTACTTTTTTCGAGCTGGCGGTAAGGATATCTCGAGTTCTAATGAACCGATTTACTTCAACTTTGGAGAGGATGTTCTTTATACATCTCTTCATCGCCTGAGCCTTGTCCAAAACTATAACTTCTTATTTAGTATTTTTAAAAAATTCGGAGTTGTTAAAAAAATAAAACTTTTTTTTTTCAAGCTGCTGCCATTTAATAAAAAAAAATAGGTTTAACCTATCCAAGGGTTATACGATACCGGCATCTATAATAATTAAGAATCCGTCTGTTTTTTATGTTTCAGATCCCCAGAAGGGTTGGAATAATGCACGCCAGGACACCCTCTTTTTTTTTTGGACCCCCCACTTTGACTGCTCATAGCTTTGTCAATTTAAATTTTTTTATTTTGTTTAATTTACAAATGATAAAAAACATTGATGGTAAGAATATGTTTTGTTTCCTTTGTACAGCGCTTCATAAACCGGGCGAAATTCATGCCTCTACACTAGAATACCCCCTTAATGTGGCTAGAAAAAACTTAAAAAAAAAAATTATTATTAATTGTGCCTCAAAAGTTGCTAATGTTTTGTCTTATCTTTGTCGTTTCTTCAGTAAATTAAAGTTTTCCAGCAAGCCTAAAAATAACATAGTTTAATCAATAAATAGTAATATAAGCTATTTCTCGCTATAAAATAGCTGAAATGACAACACTGTTACTGTAACAAATATACGACACACACTCACATTTATCAAGTGAACTTGTCTAATTTCGAATGCTGCTAAGTGCCAAAGGTCAATGCCAGTTGTTTTGATGGTTAAAGCCAGGGTTACGCCAAACACAGACAAAACGGTTGACAAAAGGAGAGAAACAAACACAGACAGACAGACGCAGCACTCGCACATGTAAACAAACACACCGCAACATTTTGCGCTTTTGACTGTCAAACTTACTGTAGAGAATGAGAGGAGAATGGACGAATGTGCGCATAAGGAAAAGCCAACGAATAAATGTGACAAAACAAAGAACAAATCAAACTACAGTCGAACTTCCCCAACTCGAATCCCCATTAGAGAGAATTTGAGTCAAAGAGGATTCGAATTATAGACGTTCGAATTATGGAAGCTCAAATTTTGTATGTATCTAGTTTTCCTTTGTCAGTATTAAGATTGAGCTTTCTATAGTTTAAGCCTTGAAGAATATGAATCAAACAATGCTATTATTAAAAGCAGGGACCGTAATCATTATAAGTAATATTATAAAAATTACATAGTAATGATTATTTAAAGATTTTTGAGGATTTTCTACAATGATAATAATTAATTTTGAGCAAAATAATAAAACTCACAAAAAATCATTATTTATGATTTTTATTTTTCCATTCAAAATAAAATTAACTTTTCAAAATGATAACGTAATCAATATAAATAATTTTTAAATCAATTTTAAATAATTTTTCGTTTGAGTCCACTGGGATTCTACTAAAAGCATATGCAGAAATGGGGGGAAAATTCTACACAAAAGCCATGAATTAAAAGTGAGTTTTATTTTGAGCGATAAAAATAAAAATCAGAAATAAAGAAATTTTTTAAGTTTTTTTTTTCGCTCAAATTTAATTATTATCATTATTTTAATGCATATGTATGTATTATAGTCATTGATTTTTTGATGTCAAATAATTTCAATAATCATAATTTGCTGTCCCTAATTAAAAGGGAATTTAAAATAAATTATTTATTTAATTTCGTTAAATAAAATTTTTACTGAAATGAAACGAATTGAAAATTAATTTTAATATATAAAATTGAAGAATTACAATTTCATTTATAGTTCGTCTTGCGGAAAGTCAGATAGAAAGATAGATATGCAACATTGAGATACTTGGATAAAGTAGACAAATTGCAACAAACAAAACGAAGAAAAAAAACTTAGTTTTTGTTTCAGGTTTTCGTGAAGTTCAGCTGAAGGAAGCGCAGATTTGGTCCACCCAGACAAACTTGACAACAAGGCCACAATGCGTGCTAAGTCATAAACTTAACCCAGTAACCTCAAAAAGGAAACTAAAGAACACACAAAAAAAAACAAAAAACAAAAAGATACAAATCTAAAACTTATTTCGCCGAGTGCCGCGACAATGGCGACTGTTACATTTACCATTTAGTTAAGAACGAATGAGACGGCGACAGAGAAAGAGAGAGAGAAGGGAAGATAATATAGAGAGAGAGAGAGAGAGAGAGAAAGAGTTCCTTTAAGACGTGATCGCTATTAAATAATTCCCAAGTTTCATTGTTATTGTTGTTGTTGTTCCCTTCGTGTTTCGTGTCAGACGACAATATAACGTTGATTGTTTTATTTTATACTATATTTAATTTGGTTCATTCTCGCTCTCGCTCTCTTGCGTGTAAACGGGTGAACAGCCCGAACGAAGCCTAAAGGTGCAATCCACCTAACAACGTTTAGACATTTTGTTTTGGCAACGCCACATTTCGAACATTCTGACACAGAACTTGGCTCAAAGACATATGCTTTGCGTTTTAGCCATACATACATACATATATGTAAAATGAAATCCATGTATGCGTATGTATTTGTATATATATTCCTTTAATTTGGCCATCTTCCTGCATTTCTATAGAATTTCAAACGGAACAGGGAGCTCAAATTTATAGAGCAGCTATTTGAGCTTAAAGTTATTGTTAAATTCAAATAATAGATTTTAGAAGCTAAGCCATTTCAATAGAATCATCAGAGATATGTATTCAATTTCAGGCATAGAGTTAAAACAAATCACAGACTTGCTGCAAAATTATTTCTAAAATAATTTGATTTTAATTGCAAACCTTTCTCAGTAAAACTGGTATTTGTTTGTAATTACAATTATTCTCACAACGGTATTCGGTATCGTACACACATGATTTGTAATGTTTTTCTATGTGTTTGTTTCTTATCAGCTTTTAATTTACTGTCCCGATAGGAACATGAAGGAGACAAAGTTATGCGTTTAATAGAAAGTCGATATTTCTTCATTTATATATTGTTGCATAAAGTGATTGAGTATATAAATTTTTAAGACTTTTAAAAAAAAAAAAATATCCAACATCGAAACACAAATAGAAATTATTTTAAAAATATTAAGCATATCGCAAATACTCTTCCTAAAAATATGCAATATGCGTTATATACTTTAGTTTTTTCTATATTTACCTTTTTTTTAATTTATTTTTCAAATCTCAAATCTTTTACATTTCTGGAATTGTTCCTAAGCAGATCTCATTCCATTCATATAGTTTTTTAACAATTTATACATCATTCAATATTCAGATTTCCTCTTTTCACTCTATTAGTTTAGATATTTTTTATTCCTTTACTATCTTCCAGTAACAATTCTATCAATGTATCTATCCATTTTCCTTTTCTACACTTTTCTCTGCCAATCATTATTTCCCTTTGTTTCTCACACACCCTCGATATTTTCAATAAATTTATCGCTTATATAACCTCGCTTTGCTGTTCATTCATTTTGTTATCAACAAGATATGTTAAATGCTCTGATTTATATCCTTCTACACACAGAATATTGCCACTGCCATTTCCAATCCATTTTCAGTTAGTGTCCATCAATTTTCGTGCCATTTCTATAAATATTTACCCCATTCATCACTCTCTATTGCAAGACTATAGCTTTGCATTTGCCAACGAGTATATACATATAGTACAATATATATTTGTATTTCGTATATCCTCCAAAACGCAACAAGAAAATGAAAAACCTTTTAAATTTGCGGTATATGAACCAATTTAGTTTGAGGGGGGGGGGAAAAAGAAAGTCTCGGCCCAAATCATGTTCTCTATATGTCAAATGTGCGGAATGTCGATGTCGCAGTTGTTGTTGTTGTTGTAGTTGTAGTATGTCTGAGCTTGACGGATATATTTGGCCACATATTGATTAAACATTTGGCCACGCAAAATGCTTCAACCACAACAACAACAACCAAAACAACAAAACAAATCAAGGAGCACAAATAATAATAAATGAACTGCAGACGACAAAGGCAAAAACAACACCAAATAGAAGGACATAGAGGATTAAGAAGAAAAAGGGAAGAAGAGAAAAACAAAAAACAACAAAACAAACTAATTAAATTTATTTTGGAAAACGCAAAACGCGAACGTTGACTGAAAAATTGATTTCATTTCGCAACGTTTGGCTTGGGTTTTGACTGGTTTGTTTGGTTTAGTGGCCTCTTGTAGGCTTATTTGGGGATTTGCCTTTAAATCGCAGTGCCGCAGTCAAGGCAAACACACATACAAACACACATACAGACAGACAGACAGACAGACACACACATACACAAATAATGCCTTATGGTAGATACAATTTAAGCCTCTCAAAAGGTTGAGCGCCCCTATAAATATACAACACATAATTTGCCCTGTTCCTCTGTATGCGTGTGTATTGGTGCGTATGTGTGTGTGTTCGTTTTCCTTTACGTCTTTTTTATCATTTTGTGTTTAGCCCTTGTGTATCGTTGTGCTAGTTGCGTATCTAATGGATACCAAATTGTTTTTGCTTTTGACACTTTGTCGACATTTGTTTATTGGAGAAAAAAAAACGAGCAAAAAACGCTATTAAAACTTCCATTATTGGGTATTAACAGATTATTCCTTTGTGCACTTTTTACCATTATTTATGCATGCATAAATCCCTTTTAAATACCTTGTTATATGCAACATTCACAATAGTTAACAACCGCAACTCAAGAGAAAACAACTTGTATTTCCTAATCAATATCAATAGTCAGGCAAAACAAATCAGAAAATCAGCCAGGAAATAATTATTGAAAAGCTTAAATCCAAATGAAAATGGAAAAAACTATATACATATTTCATAAATCTTTATTGGAATAGTTGAGAATAGTGAGTTTAAAAACTTAAAAATTCATTATATTGAAATATGAGAGGAATACAGATTTAAGCTACAAAAAAAGTAATACGAGGGCGGGCTGATAAGTAATCGGCCTTACCAAAAAAAAACATCTTAAACAACCCATAAATATTTTATTCGATTAGTGTTTTCTATCGGCTGATTGCTGAAAAAGTTTTAGGCGTTTTTCTCAACACTGGTAATTTTGGCGGGAGTTTTAGCATGGTCACTTTTGCATTGTCCCCAAAATGAGTAAAATATAATATCGAGCTGTCATTAGATTTCTGTTTTTAAAAAAGAAATCCAACGATGAAATAAAAAATGAGTTAATCGAAGTTTATGGGGAATCAGCTCCATCGATTTCGACCATTAAATATTGGACTGCTGAGTATAGGCGCGGGCGGACAAGCATTTTTGACGAGGACCGTCCGGGACGTCCCAGAGAGCTGACAACCCCAGAAATGGTAGATAAAGTCCACGGAATGATATTGGATGATCGCCGAATAAAGCTGAGAGAGATTGCTAAGGCCCTAAACATTTCTCGTGAACGTGTTGGAAACGTCTTACACGAATATTTAAATATGAGTAAGCTTTCGTCAAGGTGGGTGCCGCGATTGCTCACAGCGGAACACAAACGCAACCGCTTGGTCATTGAGAAGGAGAGTTTGGCATTGTTAAACGCAAATAAGAATGAATTTTTGCGTCGTTTTGTGACTGTCGACGAAACTTGGATACATCACCATACACCAGAAAGCAAGGAACAGTCAAAGCAGTGGATTTCAACCGGAGAAACGGCGCCGAAAAAGGCAAAGATTGGTTTGTCGGCCAACAAGGTAATGGCAACGATTTTCTGGGATGCCCGAGGCGTAATTCATGTGGATTATCTAGAAAAAGGCAGAACAATTAATGGAGAATACTATTCTAACCTTTTGGGACAGTTTGATTCAGAACTAAAGAAAAAAAGGCCGCACATGGCGAAGAAAAAAGTTCTGTTTCACCAGGACAACGCTCCGGCTCACAAGAGCGTTGTTGCCATGATGAAATTTTGTGAACTACACTATGAAATTCTTCCACATCCCCCCTATTCTCCAGATTTAGCACCATGTTACTATTATCTATTTCCAAACTTAAAGAAATGGCTTGGTGGAAAGAAATTTCAGTCGAATGAACAGGTGATCTGTGAAACAAACGCCTATTTTGAGGACCTGGACCAGTCATATTTTATGGAAGGTATAAAAAAATTGGAGGACCGTTGGACTAATTGCATACGTCTAAAAGGAGATTATGTTGAAAAATAAAAAATAAAAATAAAAAAAAAACCGTGTTTTCTTTGGTAGGCCGACTATTTATCAGCCCACCCTCGTAAATCTCATAAAATTGTTTGGAAACAATATATACTTAAATGCCTTAAATTTATATGATTCAATCAAGTTCAGTTTAAACTTGTGAACTTTAATTTTAATTTACACAATTATATTAAATATGCCATAGGATAATAAACTGAAATAATTTTAAAATTTAAATTTTTACATTGTCAATATATTCTGTTAAATTAGCAAATTGACAATTTCAATTTTGTAAATCAATGTACTATGTTTTATGTACTTTTTTTGTTTAATATGCATGCAAAATGCATAAAACACAGCAAAAGTTGCGAAAATCTAATTTGGCATGTGTTGAATGCAATTAAATAAAGACAAATATACATACAGTCGAACTTCCCTAACTCGAACTTCCCTAACTCGAATTTTCTCTAACTCGAACAAAATCGAGTGGCAATAGCGTTTACTGAGCAAATTTCATACAATTCTGTCTCCCTAACTCGAACTTCCCTAACTCGAAGTTCTCCTTAACTCGAACAAAAACAATGGCCCGTACTTCTGTAAGTCGAATTTTTCGGGAAAATTCCCAATAAAGTTAGAAATTTTTTTTCGTTTCTATTTTATGCTTTCGTTACCGGATCGTTTTGATACGTAATATTTATGTACATTAACATATGGTGATGGTATATGATAGATATTGCATCAAAAATTACTTAAGCTTGTGAAATTGCTTTAGGAAAGATGTCAGCGCATCAGCTCAAAAATATTTACCATGGCACCAGAGCGTGTACTAAAATGTTTATCTCTTTAAGAAATCTTTAAAATTATTAGTTAACGAATTCGAAAGTGGACCAAAAAAATTAAAGTGGCTGAATAATATGGTATCTCATCGATAACAGTTTCCATTATATTAAAAAATGGAAAATTAATTATGTCTTTTGAATCGGGAACTTCTTCTGGATACAGCAAAAGAACGATAAAAACATTTTTTGAGATTATTAATAGGTCTAGAAAAACCTGGAATCCTGTTTTGTTGAAAATAACAAGAAAAATTTGCATTTTGAAATGTATTTATGATTGAATGAAATTGTAGTTTCATTTAAAAAACTAAAAAAAAAAAATTCCCTAACTCGAAGTCTCCCTAACTCGAACTTTTTTCTGGGATAATGGTGATTCGAGTTAGGGAAGTTCGACTGTATTTAATTAGCTCAGCGCACACACACACCAATGCACACACACACATTTGAAGAGGGAGCTGTGAGCATTAATAATGACACTATGATTATTATGCAATAAGCACAAAGAAAACAACAAATACAAAGGCCAATCAATCGCGCATTTGTCCCCACACACATACCATATTGTTTATATGTACATATGTATGTGTGAGTGTGCCTTTTTTCTCTCTGTGCGTATTTGTTCGTGTGCGTGGCATATATTTTATTTATAGCAACGAGGGGCGGGCAATCGCAAATGGGTGGCGTTAAAACGGGTAGGAGGGTATGGAAGGGAGGGGGGTATGGGGGGTGGGGGGTTTGCTATGCGTGCGTGCGCCGTCTCACCAACACACACACACACACACAGGCACACACCCACTCAGACATTGGCACACTAATAGATACCACGTTATGAGCAGCGGTAAACAGAAACAAAGTGTAGCATACTTTCTTGATTTGCCTTTTAACTACTCAATTAGCAAACGCATCCACACTCACACACACACATACACAAAGGCAAATACATACAGCAGTGTCTTCACTCTCATCTTCCCTTCCCACTTTTAATCTGTTGCTGCTTTTGCTGCTGTGATTTCTTGTCTTCTTCACTCTGTCCCTCTTTCTTGCTACTATCTCTGTTGCTCTTGCATTGAAGGCTCTGCCACCACCTGCCATCGGCATCAGTGCTGCCAGGTTCGCTTTTTTCCCGTCAAATATGGCTTTTTTTCAAAGGCCATTTGCTAGAAAAATTTTAAACAGGGGGCCTTTATTTTTTGTTGAAATGCTTTTCTTCACATTTTTTTTGTAAATGCCCAAATATATGGCAAATTATAAGCCAATATAAAAAAAAAATTCACATCGTGAAATCGACAGCATTACAAAATTTTGGATTGAAGGCAATTCCCATAAAGATTCTGGGAGCAACAATACTTTTGCAGACATGGGTAAGGTTGCCATTGATACTTAACAGTTCAATAGTTTGCTACTTAAAATTAAAATAAATTATTTTATTATGAATTATAAATTCACAGATATGGTTTGCGCAGACTCGACAAGTGCTGCTACGGGATTATTATATGATAATAAAAATCAAGAGAATGAGGACAACATTGATGAAATTATTCACATCTAATGAATAACAGAGCTGCTGCTCAAATTGTACAGTTTATTTCTGAGCAACAGATTTTGTGCGCTCACAGGAATTAATGAATTGAAGAGCTAGCTTTTTTTATGGCTTTTTTAAATTAATTTCTTAGCTTTTTTGCATCGTTCCTCGCGTCAAAAACAGCACTTTTTTTCCAAACAAAAGTTGGCAACACTGCCTGCCATTGGCATTGACCGAGACACGAAGAGGGAATGAGTGAAGGAGAGAGACAGAGAAAGGTAAGTGGGGGTAACAACCACATCAGCTACGCCACGCTTTGCCATCATCACACACAGGCTATCCCAAACAGATTCCGGACTCGAAGTCGCATCCGGATCCGGCACTGACCAAGCCACCAAAGGAAAACAAGGCAAGGGCGGCGGAGGAGGACGCTAAACGCTGATAGAAGATGCCACGCGTTTGCCGCTTGCAACACACACACACACACAACACACACACACACACACACAGCGCACGTCGTCTATTGATTATTTCTATTTCTTCATTTCGCTGCTGTTGTCAGTTGTTGACATAGCTGCCGCTGCCTCTGGCAGCTTATATTAAATCCTGCCCTTGGCCAGGGCCAACACGGTTGATGGCCACAGCGCGAAAAGTATAAACGCGAGGGAAGCGTGAATGGAAGAGGTCGCTGCGAAGCCACGACACTGAATTTAATGATGTGTATGTAATTATTTAACCAAAAATCGCGGCAGAATGATAATTAAATCGCAGCTCGTTTCCCATAAACACATTCAACGTGAAATCGCTTCATTTTACAAAAAATTTCACGTTTTCAAGCAATTAGATAACTTCCCTTTCTAATTGTGGGAATTATAGTCAAGGCTATAGTCAAGCTCCCATCTATAGGATAGCCGTTACTTTTTTAAATAGATTTAAAATATTTTGTATTGCATGCTTTTAGGCACTTGCATTGCTTGAAACTTAAATCGGCAATTACTTCCTTTAGGTTTTGCTTTTTATATTTTAATTGTGCTGGTTATGTTGCTAATTTAAATGTACGGATTCCAAATTTGTCAAATAAATGGAAACTTTGTTTTTGTTAAAAAAAAAGCCATTACTACCGTTGTGGCTGGCCGATCTTGTTACGATTTAGTAGCATGATAGGTAATAATAGTAGTTAACGTTAGTAAGTAAGAAAATTCGAATATCTTGAAAACTGTGCGAGTGGTGGCTTTTCACGATTTACGGAGGCGGAAAGGGGCGTGCTAAATTTGGTTTCTCCAGCTCTTATTGTCTTTGAGATCGAGGCGACTGACAGACGGACATGGAAAAATCGACTCGGCTGTTGATGCTGATCAAGAATATATCTACTTTATAGGGTCGGAGATGCTTCCTTCTCCCTGTTACATACATGGCAACTAATACAATATACTCTTTTACTCATTTTGTAAGTAACGGGTATTAAAAGCACTTATCGTTTACAAAAATGTTCAGGCTAATTTCAATTAATGTCTAGTAAAGTTGTGTTTGTTAACTTAATATAAGAACATTTGATACATGGCTCAAATATACTTATAGCCATGACATGAAGCGATTTAGGGCCATCTAAACAAATATTTATTTTTTCATAGATCATTATATCTATTTTTAAATTTGTCATATATGAAGCTAATCTATAAAATAAAATTTAAATGTAATTTGCTTTTTCTACAATTTTATTTTCTACATTTTAAAATATTGCAAATTTGTTGCCTGTAAAAATGTTCACAGGTCGAGATTCCATATATTTTTGTAAATTTTTTTATTTTTATTGCACACACACACATGAGGTTTTATTGAATTAAAACAATAGTCACAATTAACGGCTGATGTATACAAACAAAGTTAGCTCAAAATTTAATTTAAGCAAATCGAGCATAACGTTACTAAAACTTTTAATTTAATTATACACGAATTCACGAATTATTTAATAAAGATATTAAATTCGTGTTGTGAATGAATTAAAAGGTATAAATACATACATATGTAAATCAACCAGAAATGAAAAAGAGAAACCATAAGTACGTCAAAAGCCGCAGAAAAGTATGCTATACAATAAATGCATAAAATTTAAAGTAGTGTTAAATTTTGAAGCCAATTGCGACTTGACTTTTAATCTAAACATATTTCCATCTAATTTCCAAAGCTCAGTTTTATTTCATGGGAAAGGAAAATTAATGAAAAACAGCATGCGAAATACCAAGAAAAGATGCCAACTGGACAGTAGTTCTGCTTAAAAGTCTATTGCGCCTTGCTGTTTTGCTGTTTTGTTGTTTTGTTTTCGGCCTGGTAGCCGTAGGGACAGTAAAATGCAAAGGTCAAAGGTGGCACAGATGCAATAGCGAAATGCCAGGAATCGGCAATACAGACAACTATGAAGCTATAGCGTGGCTGTGGCAACCAAGCTGGCTAAAAGTGTGTACGAGAGAATCAGCAAAGACGAAGAGGAAGAGGAAGAGAAAGAGGAATGATAGCTTATAAAATGCCATCAACAGAGTGCGGAATAAAACCGCAAAATTGTGAAATAAGCAAACAGTTAAAACCGCACAATTGCAAGCACATGCACACTTGAATATACAGCTGTGGTCATATAAATAGCACAAAAAAATATTCAACTTGTGGAATGGTTTTTTTCATTAAAAAATATTTTTAAAAAATCAAACAACTTTGGCTAGTTATAGCTTAACTTATTAACTAATTAATTCATAAATAAAAATTTATAATTGTTTTAAAACAAAATAGTAAAAATTCAAAAATTAAAAATTGACGAAATATGTGTGGTTACAGAAATAGCACAATTTTAAAATATTCAAAATAATTCATGGAAAATAAGCTTAAAAGTTATAATTGTTGAACAAAATTAATATTTAGTTGAATATCGATGATTTTTAATAACGGCGTTACATCTCCGGCCCATACTTTCCACAAGCTTCCAACATCTCTCCTTCGGAATGGAATTCCAAGCTTCTTGAACACATGTCCACAAATCGTCAAGATTGTCAAATTTTATTCTGGATATCATGACCTTTACATCATTGCATAGATTCTCTATTGGATTTAGGTCAGGACTTTGAGCTGGCCACTCCAAAACTTCGGTGGATTCGTCCTTCATCCACTTTTTTACGACTCGAGATGTGTGCTTTGGGTCGTTTTGGTGTTGATACATACATATAACATGCATATTCTTAAATGTAAATGGTTCCATTTGATTTATGAGAATGTCCACATACATGAAACGATCCATTATGCCATTGATTCGGTAGAGCGGACCCACACCATGCCAGGAAAATGCACCCCAACACATAACACATCCGCCACCGTGCTTCACTGTCTTCATAGCGTACCTGGGGTTAAGAGCTTGGCCTTTTGGACGACGAACAAATGTTTTGCCATCGGGTCCTACTTTATTTATTTTGGTTTCATCGCTCCATGGCACCTTTTCACTGAAATTCAGACTCTTATCCCGGTGAGTCCGTGCGAAACTCAATTTTTGTTTGATGTTTCGTTTTGACAGGAGTGGCATCCTCCTGATGATGCGTCCAAAGAGCGAAGCTTCGTTCAGTCTTCTAGCCACGAGTCTTCTGGACACATTCCTACCACATTCATCATTAATTTCCTTCATAATTTCTCGAGAGGATTTAAAAGGGTCCGCTTTGCTTTTCCGCACCATGAGTCTATCCGTAGTAAAATCTGTTTTCCTTGGTTTTTTCTTACGTTTTTTTTTATCCGTCAAGTAGGTTGGGCTTAACTTTACTACTATAAGTGCGTTATACACCAACTTCCTGGAGAAATTCATTATTTCGGCTATTTCAGAAGGTTTTTTCCAGATTCACTAAGTATGAATATAATCTTTATTTCTTCAACCGAGCAAAGCCTTCCACGACCCATTTTAAAACGTTTTCGACCAAATTTGTTAATTATTAATTTTAAATATTAAAAATAAAAAAAAAAGTCTGCGAAAACAACTTTTCCTAGAAATTAGCTATGGTACCATAAAAATGTGCTATTTCTATGACCATGCAAAATAAGTGGTCGCGATCGAAAATCAAGAATAAAACAAAAGAGAAAAATGATAACGGTAAATTTTTTGCCTTTATACCATGTGAAAGAGTGCAATAATCGTTTGCGATCAAAATTTTTATAATCGGATGTAAAATATTGTCCAAATGATCGATCCAAACAGTCTGTTTTGGTTTGTGCTATTTATATGACCACGGCTGTACATAGATACTCATATACTCACATGTACATATATTTATATGGATACATGTGCATTAGGGCTGCAAAACTATCGATGTTACTATCGATAGTATCGAGGTTTTCAAAATGGTCCGATGTATCGATGTTAAAAATTTAACATCGATATATCGGATGCTTCACTGCATCACTGCTGCCAGATTTTTTGGGTCCATTTTTACAATTATTATTAGTTGAAATACGACAAAATTTGATTAATAAGGAAAAAAAAAAAAAAAGGTCAATTTGGTTAAACGCAGCATTATCAAACCGAAATTTGTGTTCCAAAGTGCAAATAAACGAAATGGCTAGAAGTGGCTAGATCATTTTGAAAAAAAAAAGCTAGCCCGCTCAAAAAGTGGCTAGTTCTAGCCACAAAGTGGCTGAGTTGGCAGCCCTCCACTGCATGGTGACGCTTCAAGCTACGCGTAAGTGTTTGTTGAGTTAAAAATGTGTATAATTTTATAAATTCATTTTTTGGTAATAGTTTAATTAATGAGTGAGATTTGAATTATGAAGACATAATTTTTGTTTTTTAATTTTAAGAAATGAGCCTTTATATTTGTTTTTTTTTAATATTAAGAAATAAATATGAATAACTAAGCTTTAACTTGTGAAGACATTATATTTGATTTTTTATTTTATGAAATGAGCATTTCATATTTGTTTTTTTAATTTAAAAAAAAAAATTTGAATAAAAAAGCTTTAAATTGTGAAGACCTAATTTTTGTTTTTTTAAATTAAAAAAAAATGAAAATATAAATTTTGTTGTTTATTATTAAGAAATTAATAACATTATTTTACACAAACAAAATTAATGTTTGCCTTTTCTATATTTTTCTTAATATAGCATAAGATAAATGGTATTTACCGCAATCAAAAATATTTGAAAAATTTTCGATGTTTTAACGATATATCGATGTTTTTTGGAAAACATCGAGGTTTTGAAACATCGAAGTTAAAAACTATCGATGTACCCACTATCGATAGTTTTGCAGCCCTAATGTGCATCTATATAGACGCAACAGTGTACTGCAGCCGGCTCCAGGGACTGTGTCATTTGCTTTCTCTCTCACACTCTTATGTCCCCTCCTTAGCTCAACTTTGACCCAAATATGCTGGCAACTTTTTTGTTTGCCATTACCAAAATACAACTTGTGTGTTTGTTTAGCTAACATCCAATGACAGATAATTGCAATTATATTAAACAACATAAAAGATAAAAAAGCATTGACGATTTGCATTATTAGCAGCATGTTATTAGTTTAGTAAATTATTCACTTGAACTCTGATGTTTATTAAATATTAAATTCAGTTGAACTCACAATTCTTACCTCTGCAGACATTACTAATAATCCCTCTTTTTTATGCAAGCACACACACATGCACAACACACACATACAGCACTCACATACACATACATAAACCATCATAATTCTGCGGCATAAGCCGAGCAAATCAACACAAACAACTATTGCAACTGCTCTGCAAAACAAGAATTAAAAAAAAAGAAAATGGAAATGGAAAAGAAAAAACTATTTAAAACTCGCAACACCTGTTGTCAAAAAGGAAGCAAGACAAAAAGCGATTTATATACCCTGTAATGCATGCTACGAAAAGCGAGTCACATGATAAGTTGCACTTTAAGTGACAATTCGATTTGATTTTGATGAAACCAAGATGCGAAATTGGCCAAAATAAATAACTTTATTTTCTATAAGGACGACTTAGTTTAGTTTCTGATTTAATTTTACTCTTATTTCAATAAAATTGGGTGTAAAAAACTCTTTAAGCCTGTGTCCAAGCATAAGGCATGGTTTACTGACGGTTATTTACTTCTGTTTTATTTGAGGTTTTAAACCATTTTATGCTAATGGGTATTTAAATACCCAAGAAAATGTTGACACTTTAAAAATTCTAGCACGGGGCATATGAGAGATATCGAGATACAAATTTATTTCATAGCCAAGAGAAATAAAAAAATATCAGAATAAAAATTGAACAGTTAAGTTATCCTTGGTATACCTGTAGTTTTTTACAGGTATATATATCGAGTTTTTTCTGCATAGAAAATGTTGATGAAAAAAGCTGAAAAATGTATGGAAATAAAAAGATAAAATTCTTTTTGTTTCTATCAACTTCTATGGTCTTCCAGCCGATCTATGGGCAGCATTCAATGGGTTAAATAGATTCTTGTTGTGTTTTTATACCCTTAATTTTTTTTACCAGAAATTTGTAACTTATTAATAGAGGTGGGACATACCTCATAAGGAAACCCGTAAATGGTATTCCTTATGTCCATCTGTTGCCATGTTTTATCTTTTGTACAGATCGTATTACTATAACATTCATTTGTCATATATAAATCAAAAATCTAACTTAAGTAAGCTTGCTTTTTGAGATATTTTAATTTTATCAATTTCGCAGATTGTGTATTTGGCGTTGTCTTAGATTGTGTATTTGGCGTTGTCTTAGATTTAAATTAGTTTAAATTTTATTTTTCTTTAGAATGGGTAAAAATGTTTATTTTAATATTTTTCCAGTTTGCATTTTAAAGACTAATGCAATAATTATGAAAATCTTTGTTACTTTTTTTAAGATATCTCAACTAAGCTCACAGCTTATGATAGTTTTGAAAGCAGGTTAATCTTTCATGTCTTACCTTTTCTATGTTGTATTTCTCCAGGGCTTGTGTCGCACAATCGACAGCATCCTGTTGCATCTCCTCGCTCATATCAGCATTCTTAATGACGGCTTTGCGATCAGACATTTTTATGTAGTTTTTGTTAGACTTGTGGGGTCGTCTCTTAAGTTGTTTTTATTTAGCTGGTGCTGTTTGCTGTTGCAAAAGGATGGTTCCTTTAAGACTGAAATGAGAAATTGAAAAATGCACTCTGCGTAGTGCATTTGGATTGCATTAGTTCAATGTTGCACTTCAATTAAGGGAAAAAAGGAGACGAGTAGTAATTAAGAGCCGCACATCACATCAACATCAACATCACATCAACAACAACAACAGAATGCAACAGTGGTTGCAATCAAAAGCTTAATAAAGTTAGTTCCTCACAAACACACACACAAACACACACACATAGATGCACACACATACATACATGTGTGTATGACGCAAGCGCAGTTTTCCAAAAATAAAATCGCTGCATACTTTTGTGGGCGAGCGACAATGCGAAACGCTCGCAATTTAATTATAAACGACAACAGCGCGTTGCAACGTTGCAAATCAAATATCAGAGAAACAACCGGACAGCAGCAATAACACCCCATACTCAAACCCACACACACACACACACACACACAGACAGGCACTGGGAGACAAACACAAACATCAATTAGCAATGAATGAGTGAAGAGCAGAAGCAGAAGCCGAAAGCAGCAACAGAAGCTGAATTAATGCTGCAAGAGAGAGAACATTGCATGGCCTTGGCAACAACAACTGCTGCTGCTGCTGCTGCTGCGTCTCTCTCTCTTTTTTTCTCTGTTTTTTTTTTGTTTTTGTGTTTTTGTGTTTCTGTGTGTGTGTGTGTGTGTGTGTGCAAACTGCAGCCAATTCAAATTCAATACAGCAGCAGGAGTAAACAGAATATTACGTGGGCTTCATTTTGAGTTTTATTCCTCTCATTGTTATCGCTGTTATTGATAGTATTGTTGTTGGCGCTATGCCCCCTGCTGTTGTTTTTGCTGTCGGACAATGGCTTTTTGTGAATGCATTACAAAGAGCAAGAAACGCGCGATTACTGCAAGCAAAGTAAACACGAATTCAAATGCAATTTTCAGGACGCTTTAGTCAAGAGTAAACGACCACGAAATACCCAGTAGTAAATTATCTGAGCATCTAGAATTCGATATGAACATGATCTGCGACTCGGGCGTTGATACTGATCAAGAATATATATTAGGGTGTCCCTTATTTGGTCAAAGTCAATATTTTTAAACGCATACGGGCTAGTTCTGTTCATTAGGTTCTAAAGCACTCAGAAATAAATTTTTATTTGTTTTTTTTTTAATTTTTCGGGCGGGCTGGGCGGTCTTCGGGCTTTATAACAAAAGTATCGGGCGGGCTTGGGCCCTTTTTCCATCATGAATTTCGGGCTCGGGTCGGGCCGGGCCTGAAAAATGAGGCCCGCGCCCATCTCTACTAAAGAACTCAAAACCAAGTTTTCACCTTAATCGGAGTACGATAACCCATTCAAATTTGCATCGAAACATGAAAAAACAGTATTTTAACACTGATTATACATTTTTCGATGATTTTTCATGTTTCGATGCAGATTTGAATGGGTTATCGTACTCCGATTGAGGTGAAAACTTGGTTTTGAGTTCTTTAGGACCTAATAAACAAAATAAAAAAATAAAAAATTAAAAAAATAATAAAAAAAAATTTTTTTTTGTCCCATATAATCTTTAAATTTTCCGATCCAAGTCGGCACGGCTTATCATACTCCGATTGAGGTAAAAATTTATTTCTGAGTGCTTTAGGACCTAATGAACAGAACTAGCCCGTATGCGTTAAAAAATATTGACTTTGACCAAATAAGGGACACCCTAATATATATGTATGTAAATGCCTTATAGATATTATATACGATTGCACAAAATTATTATAACCTTCCAATGGACACAGGCTACAAAAATGCACCTTTGACACATTCCACGTACCCAATGCACCCCGCACTCACACACAGACACAAACACGCAGCAGGAGCAGCAACAAAAGTAAAGCTCTATGATAGAGAGAAAGAGGTATAGCGAACCGGGATAACCAGGAATAGAGCCGAGCTGTAAACATGGCAACCGAGAAAATCATCTTGCCCCTTCACACAAATCCACCCATCGCTCCACTTCAAAAATAGACGGAGATCTCACCCGTGTATCTGTATCTGTGTGTATTTGTATCGGTGTGTGTATTTGTATCGGTGTGTGTTTGTGTGTGTGTGTGAGCCCCTATCTCTGTCTATGTGTGCGTGTATTTTTATGAAACCTGAGCAGCTCATACAAAATGAATTTTTATCTTTTTTCTATTTTTTTTTTTTTTTTTTTTTGCTGTTTGTAGAATTTGCAATCCTTTTTGAGTAGGACGCAATGAAGCTGATTAAATTATTTGTTTCTACGCAATCTGTAATATGAGCACTAATTGGATGGAAAATGCGATTTATCTTTGCGACTCTTGCAACAGGCCAAGTGCATTATAGTATCTTAAGAAATCAACTTACAAAGGATCAGATTTACTTTAGAAATGTGTTGTTGCTAAAAGCGATAAAAATCCTAGATGTAATAAACATAAAGATAAGACTTTATTATAGATCGATTAGGTAAATAATACAAGTCGATTTAGGCAGTAATAAAGTGATATATTAGATAGTTTGTCTAATTAAATACACTAAAAGTGTACAAAATTTTCATACTTTCTGTTGTTAATAAAAAGAAGATTTTTTACTTAAGTTGGATAAAATTTTAAGTAACCAACTGCGGATTTAAGAGAGAACAGAACTTACAGAGAGCCAAAATGATCGTCAAATTTTAAAAAACAGTTTTTCATAAAGAAAAATCAGAGAATATTTGTTATTTTTAAAGATCTAAGATCAATATGCAAGTTTCTGAATTATTTGTTATGTATAATCGATATAAACAATATATTAAATTAATATTAATTCTTTACTTACATACTTTAAACCTTTTGAAAGCTGAGATTTCTAAATTTCGTTTACGATTTTATTGACTGATATTTCACTCACAACTTTGATAGAGAAAAAAATTCATTTGTTTTACACAGAAAAAAAATGGTCAAAAGTATTACAAATAATTATTTAAAACAAACGGCACTAACGATTGAACATTATCGAATTTGTACCTTTGCTGTCTGCCCAAGTTGGTAAACTATAAAGTTATTTGTAGCACAGTTTGCAAATGGGGAATATCCAAACGATGGAACCGGAAACGTTGCTAATAGTTTGCTGACTAACTGAGTAACTGACTCATTGACAGTGACTTGGTGGGGAGTAGGTCGACTATAGAATATAAAATATGAAAAGTGACCATACACCCAAGGTGGATTTACTATTAAGGTGACGTTGTCCGATGTGGTGAGGCTACAATCATTTTTTCACCTCTCTCTCTCCGCTCTCAGAGAGACAAGCGCTAGAAAAAGATGGCGAACGTTTTACGTTCTGCACTCTTCGTTTGTTATTGTTTTAGCGGACAGAAAAGGAAATGTTTTCGCAAAATAATTAAAATGATTTAATTTAAAATTATTCATAATATTTTAATTCATAATTATTCTTTTCATTGTTTTCTGTCTACGAGTTTATTCGTAAAGAAGAAGACAATAAAAAAAACATGCGACACACAACCTCTTTCGACAACGTTTGCAGGCATACTGTCAAATGTTTGTACTCCCGAAAGAGAGCAGCTGTGGTGACAACGTCACCTACTTAGTAAATTCACCTTGCATACACCATTCGCACACACACAAAGATATGCCGTTTTGTAACCAACCCATCTCTATCTCGCTCTATCGCATACACACACTCACTCTATACTTGCTCAATCTCCTACTCTGTCTGTCTATCATTCGGTGTGCCGCTAGGATGATAAATTTATGGAAATCTATTTAAGCGCAAAAAGGATGCAGCAATCGGCTGGCAGGAGGCAGCATTATGAGCATGTAACAATGTAGATGAACCGATGTGTACACGGGAAAAGGGAAAAGGGAGGAAGATGTGCTGATTAAGTCAATTAGAAATGCATTGACAGTTGGACAAACGGAGACAGCTTGTTGCTTACACAGAGTGAATGAGAGAAAAGCTCGAGCAGCAAATGATTTACCTACATACATATGCCTGTGTGTTGAATATGCATGAAATGACAGATGACAGCTGACAGCTGAGTTGGAGGCATCAAAGTATGCTACGATTTTTTAATCAGCTTCAAGCCAATCGGACAGATTAATTGGAAAATTAATTAACATGTTATAGTTCAAAAGTGTTACGTAAAGATGATGATAATACTGACTTAAAAAAACTTGCATCCAATTTTCTAATGTTGGGTCCTGCAATGACACAGCTAATAATTAGGCAACAATTCAAAGATCGAAAAGATGGAGAGCAAAAGAGAGGCCGAGCGTGCTCAGCTGTTCAAGCAACAGCATTGACTCTCTCTCTCTCTCTCTCTTTCTGCAGTTTGATGCATATAGGTGTGCATGTGTGTGTGTGTGTGTGTACATACTCCCACGACAATCAACTTATCAAATCTGTTGCTAGAAAGCTCCAAGCTTCATAATTACCTCTCAAGGCATGCTCACAAATTAAGCACCAGATTAGGCAAAAACAAAAATAATACAAATCCGAAATAACAAATGACGTCAACTTGAACCTTTCGTTTGATTATAAACCAGACACAATAGAGTTTCGACCAGTGAATAACAAATCTTATAATGCGTGGGCCAATGTAGGCGGCAACGTCGACGTCGACGTCAACTGCGACTGCGACTGAGAGTAAGCTAGTTGCAGTTGACCGACAGCTCAATGGGAATGTTTTCAGCAATTATTTTGCCCATGCACACACATACACACGCATTCAAAACTTCATTTAGAACTTTTCTCACCAGCATACAATTCACTTACCTTAGTTATTGTGATACCCTGTACCCATTGCAAATGAGTAAACAGGGTATAATGATGAAATTCAACTGTACGGAACCGTATAGAAGAATAGAAGCCGCGATGCCGCTTTGCGTCCGCGTGTTTATGTGTTAATGTGTGCGTGTAGAGTATTTGACAACTAACTATAAGGTATCTACGAGTCGAGTACACTTTTAAACTCGCTTGTCTTCGGGGAGTTTGTGCGAGATCATTTGCCGCGTGCCAAGGCAATAAGTTTTTTGTGCCTACGAATGTTTTCTATGCAACTTTTTTTTGGCGGCCTTGCTGCTAATTCAACAGCTGTCGACTAATTGAACCAAAATTTGAATAATCTCAGGAAAAAAATGCGCAAAATATTCTCAGCCCTAACCTATTAAACTGAATGTATAAGTAGCTGCGTGTGTGTGTCGTTTGTGTGCATGTCAGTATACATGTCTGTGTGTAAGCTCCTTTTTGGCAATTTTGCACTCAATACCAAAAAAAAAATAAAAAAGATGTTGACACCGCCGCGTTTGCACTTTAGAATAGAAACATTAACAAAAATTAACAAAATATTGTTTGGCACACAGTTATGGAAATCTGTTAGTAAATTAAACTGTTAGTTAATCTAAATATTCGTGTTTACCGCTAAGCGCACTTGTCGTGACTAAATTGAAAAAAACACTTCGATTTGGTATCGCACTCCGTTCTGAGCTGTTTGCTTGCCTGTGTCAAACTGTTTCGATCGAAATTGCTGCCGACAGCCGAGAAGTCTACAAATGCCTTTAGTGTAGTAGGCGACATGCGAAATACTCGTCTCCCATTGGCTGGTTTGAGGCGGCGTCTGCCAGGCCGCTTCTGGCAGGCCGCGTCTGGCAACAGTGCATAGGTATTCGTAACGAATACTTTCACGGCAACGAGTATTTACCCGGTACATTTTGAAAATGATTTAGGTATTAAAGCAGAAAAATGCAATTAAATATTACAGCATTTTGTATTATTCCCATTATCAATACACAAAACACAGCTATCATACAAATAACATGCTAAAAACATAAAGTATTTGATAAGTAATCGGTATTTGGTAATAGGTGTCTAGTCACAGACTCAGTTTCGGCATCACTAGCGACTACAAAATCCGCAGAGTTGTATTTACCGGCAACAACTGAATGCCGCCAATAAGTGAGTTCAAAATGCTTTCAAGACTTTCAGATAATTCATGTACTCTCGACAATAGTTCACAACTATTTTTTGTTATATTTTCCTCATTTAATTATGTTAACTATTTGCATAGAACATAAAATATAAATTATTAATACTTGTATTTTCACTTATTTTTTTAACAGCAGTAGTTCTGTGTAACGCGACAATACGTTGTAGTGTTGAATAGTGTTTTTTTTTTAAATATTGAATAACTTAGCAGATCTAATTAGTAAGCTAGCTAAAAAAAATTTATATTCGCAAAATATAATTTAATTTATATAGCAAATAATACTATACTTTACATGGAATTATATAACTTATTTTGTTTTAATTTAATCTTACTATTTGGGGTGGGGAGCTCAGGCATTGGCATTCACACATGCACTCGTACACACACATACACGGATCGTATCAAGCAAATAAAAAATACGACGACACCAATTTTAGGGTTGCTATCGCTTTTTAAGTGTTGCCCTCACACCTTCGATCGTGCCGCCTGACAGTCTCTAAAAAACGCATATTCAAATGTGCAATTTTCAATTACCATGCGCACTATTGACCCATGCCCTTAATATAAATTATATTTATTTTTAAAGCAAGTGCATAATCGTTCATATATGCATTATCATATACAATGTATACAAATATGTACACATTTTCATACCTAGCATGTGTGCATGGCCTGACATTAAAATTGGAAATTTTCGTTTGTTCGCTTTACAATGGCTAAAGCGAAAGCAGCATGACGATGACTGGTGGTAGAAGCCAACAACAGTCATTAACAAGCATTTGGCACGAGTGCGAGCGAGCACACTACTGTTTGCTGCTAGCTATTAGTGTCAGCTCTAGATACATATGTACATGTACATGGGTACTGTGTGTGTGTGTAAGTAAGTGTGGGATAAAACCAGAAAAGCAGCAACAAAATGCAAGAGCATTGAAGCGCGCGCTGTCGATGACTAATATTTTCAGGGCTGCCAGATAGGCGCGCAGATTGTGCTTATGCAGGGTGTGGCCGTTAACTAGTAGTTGTTTGATATTTGAAATGCCGGGTCTATTGGGGAATATTTGTATTTTAGCAAAAAAATAAATTTTAGAATATATAAACAAATGTAAGCCAAATCGAAACCTAGAAAACGATTTTCTTTCGATATAATTATGTTATATAACAGAAATATGTATACATTTAATAAGCTTAAATTTGTTATTACATATGTTTGCACATACTGCTATGTTTTTTTTTACAAATAGCTTCATTATCTTTAAGAATATACACATGTATTTAAAAGATTTATTTTATATATTTTAAAAAATTTACCTAATTGTTTTGCGCTTATTTAGTGACATGGCTGCACTTCGAACTTGGAAGCGAAGACGCGCCAACCTTAGTTGTGGGGTTACGCAAAACCTGACATATAGCATAGATCTCGCCTCGTCGCCGCAACCCTGTGTTGTCCATTAAAACAATTTCACAATTTTGCTCTGAAGATATCTGGCAACTCAGGCAGCCAACAACAACAATACAGTTGCTCGCCCATTCTCATACAAACGTACATACGAACGGATGTGTGTATATACATTTGTATATACCAAATGAGCATGCGTGTGTGTGTGTGCCAGAGTGGCCTGTCTGCCGTGCTTGTTTAGCGCCCGCTTATTTTGTGAGTTGGCAGCACAAACAAGTCGCAGCGCGCTGTTCAGTTGTTTTTTCCCCGTCAAACTTACGCTACTGCTACAACTCTGCTGCTCTCTGTTCGTTCGTTCGTTCGCTTGCTTTCTATTTGATTTCGTTTTTGTGTTATTAACAATTTGCTGTGGTGTGTGTGTGTGTACGTGCTCATTTCGAAAATATTCGAATGAAAATGCTTGACAACAACAAGAACTGCAGATCTAAAAGGAAAGAACGCTGCTGCAACGGCTTCAGGAACATCAAAAAATATACTATTTAAAAAAAAAGAGGCTGCAAACGAGTTTTGTTTGCGTTCGCAAAGCGCGCGCATAATCAAAGTTTCCATCAAGGTGAAACTGCAACTGGCGTTGACTGCTTAATTTCCATCATTTGACTTTAATTAAGAATCTGAAATAAACACAGGGCAAGTAAAAGGAGAATAAGTAGCAGCAGACGGTAGAAATTGGCGACGATTTCCAATACAAAAATCAAAATACCAACGACAACGAAAAAAAAAAAAACAACCAAAAGTAAGAAGCAGGCAGGCAGCCTACACACACCGACTAACAAAAATACTACAGAAACACACACATATACATGTACATACGCCCAGAGCGTAGACAAACAAAGGGCGAGACAGCAGTGCGTCCGCTTGCACACACGGTACGGTAGCAGCTAATGTGGGAGCGAGACGACACAGGTTGCAGCCAATATTGGAGTGCGAGTGCCAAATGTCACAAGAAATTACAACACTGCTGTGAAAGACGAGTACAACAACAGCAACAAAAACAACAACAGCCAGGCAAGCAAGAAGAAGAGGAAGCAGCAACATAAACAAAACCAAAACAAGTACAAAACGGGCGCCGGTTACAACAACCCCCCACCCCCTACCCTAAATGCAAAAATGTTACCCAGCATGCAGACCACAACAAATAACATGCACAACAGATGTCTTATGGAATCAGAACGGGATGTAGCCCATGTGGAATACGATGTTATAAATTATTACACAGATGCCAATCCAAATCCGGATGCAGTAGCTGAATCTGTGGCGCCTCAGCAGCGATGCTCCCGGGTTAACAACAACAACAATAGCACATTACTGGATGTTGTTGTTCACTCGCGAGCAACGCGCGATAGCCACAAACTGGAGGAACCAATAGCCACACCCCCGCCGACCACAAGCGGCAGCTCCACGGCCTCGATGCGCTGCAAAGGAGGCGGAAATAGCAGCAGTAAACGGAATAAAGATAGTGCCCCTTCCACACCAGCCTTGGGTGTCAATATGCGAGTGACCGGACAATGTAGTCAGGGTGGCCGTAAATATATGGAAGATCAATTTTCTGTTGCGTATCAGGAGTCACCGTTGACGCACGAATTGGAATACGCATTTTTTGGCATCTATGACGGCCATGGTGGCACCGAGGCAGCGCTTTTCGCCAAGGAGCATCTCATGCTCGAAATTGTTAAGCAAAAGCTGTTCTGGTCCGATAACGATGAGGATGTGTTGCGCGCCATACGCGAAGGCTACATAGGCACACACTTTGCCATGTGGCGTGAGCAAGGTGAGTAAACGAGTCAGTTATATGTGCTCTCTCTATATACCTACTCTCAGTATAATCGTTTATCGATTGCTGACTGTGAATGGAATATTCCACAAGATTGCCATTTGTTTTGTGCACCACGACAATGGCAACCCCGCTTTGAATACCTATCATGGTCATGCGTTAGAGCGAGACCACAGTACACACAACGCAGATAACATTAAAAAGGTTACTTTCGTTTCGTTATCAAGTGACGTCACAAATCTCTAAATACATTAAAATAATCAATTTGTAATCTGTTTAATTGAACACAATGTAACTACAATCTATAGAAATTTTTTTGAGAAATTCTAATATTTTAATATTTAATGTTTATAGATATTAAAATGTTGTATAACTTTTAAAAGAAAAAAAAAATGAAAATGTTCTCTAAGGTCAGTTTTTTGTTATATTGTGATGTTGCATCCAACAGCTGTAATGTTATCGATATTTGTAGCGATTAATTTATAAATCAATCAATAATATCGAAATTTAAATGTTATAATTAAATTGATTGATTTTGTTTTGTTTTTAAAACACTTTTAGACAAATGGCCGCGCACCGCAAATGGACACCTGAGCACCGCCGGCACCACAGCGACAGTAGCGTTCATGCGACGCGAGAAGATTTATATTGGCCATGTCGGTGACTCGGGGATTGTGTTGGGCTATCAAAACCCAAACGATCGCCGCTGGCGGGCGAAACAGCTGACGACGGATCATAAGCCAGAATCGGTAGCGGAAAAGGCGCGCATTCAACGATCCGGCGGACAAGTTGCCATCAAATCGGGTGTTCCACGCGTCGTCTGGAATCGTCCCCGAGATCCCCTACATCGTGGTCCCATCAAACGGCGCACTGTTGTCGATGATATACCCTTTCTGGCCGTTGCCCGATCGCTGGGTGATCTCTGGAGCTATAATTCGCGCTGCAAGGAGTTTGTTGTTAGTCCAGATCCAGATGTTAAGGTGGTCAAAATTGATCCCAACACGTTTAGGTGAGTCACAATATGTTTTCTACAAAAACCAAGTGTTTAGCAGCTTTGAAAGCTCATGAAAGCTTTAAACATAATTTGGAATTTATGCTTCTAGCTGAACATATCAAAAAGCTTTAGTTGTAATGTGCTTTTGAATTAATCACATAATGAAAGCTTTCACATTAATCGAAAGCTTTATTGGAATATAAAATTTTTTACAATAGAAATTTAACACACTTTGAAAAGCTTTTGCTATGCTGAGCTTTTGGAATAATCCAAAGCTAAAAACGTTTATATTAATTAAAGCTTGCTTACAATTGGAACCAAAGAGAGTTTTTGTGGAGATTTTGCCCAAAGTTGTATTAACGAATAATGTTTTAATAAAATCTTAGCTTTTTGCAGAATTGTTTAATGAGCTTAGTTATGCTGCTTTTTACAATTAGAGTCTAAGCTGTCAGATAAATGTTTGGGGAAGCTTTTGGATTAATCTCATGCTAAAATGTTTCAATCTCTGATATTGCAGATGTCTGATATTTGGCACAGATGGATTATGGAATGTGATAACGCCACAGGAAGCGGTGGACTCGGTGCGAGAAAAGCACATTATTGGCGAGTGTCTGCACGAACAGGACGTCATGAATCCCAGCAAGGCGCTAGTGGACAAAGCTCTCAAGACGTGGGCAACCAAAAAGATGCGAGCGGACAATACGTCTGTGGTAACTGTGATACTGACGCCGGCAACGGAGCCAACAAATGCCGCTACCAGCAATTATACAACGGATGTGGATATGCTAGCTGATCTGGAGCCATTGGATACGGAGAACAACTATCCAACTGGTCGATTGGAGCACGAAGATCTCGATCTGGAGCTGTGCGGCAGCATTGAAGAGAAGGAATATCTGCACGACACGCCCTACAGTGCCTTGGCCAAGCGACATTTGCCGCCGGAGCCGTATCGCAATTTTGACTATTACATTGAGGAGGACGAGGAGGAGGAATTCGAAGCCGACGAGCCGGAACAGGAGGACGACGAGGACGAGGACGTCGATATTATGCAGCATAGTAAATTGTTTAACAAATCTCTGAGTCAAACAATTGCCAATTGGCAGCAATCGACGCCAATAATGTTGCAACGTAAGGTTGCAGTGGCCGAAACGGAGACGGAGCGAGAGATTGAGATGGAAACGGAGACGGAGCTTTATGGCAGCAGCAGCAACAATGCTTGCGATCATTTGGAGCAACATTTGGAGCACAGCTTTGATAGTTATGTGACCGGCGCTGCTGTTAACGCCACAACGGAATATAGTTTTGCCGAATCGTATAATTCGCTGCTCAACGAGCAACAGGCGGCGCGAACGCAGCAACAACAGCAGCATCATTTGCAGCAGCTGCACCAGCAACAGCAACATTTGCAGCAGCAGCAGCAGCAAGAACAGCAACATCAGCATCATCAACAACAGCAGCCGGAGCAACATCATCATCATCAACAGCAGCATCAGCAACATAATACAATGCAGGAGATTTTACAGGAGCAACAACGTTATCAGCAACAGGAAGGTTATTCCCTTACACAGCTTGAGACGCGACGGGAGCAACAACAGCAGCAGAAGCATCAGCAGCAACAGGTTGTTGCCAGCACCAGCAGGTGGCAGCAATCAACTTATTTGCAACAGCAACCGGCCGAATTGTTGGCACTCAATGCATTGTTGCAACAGGAACGGGATGAGGAACAACAGTTGGCACTGGAACGGGAGCAACAGCAGCAGCAACAACAACAACATCACCAGCAACAACAACAACCACTGCTGCTGGCTGAAGCCAGCTCAAGCTCCAGTTCCAGCTGCAGTTCTTCAACGCAATTTGTTTATGCGCCACCTTGGAGTGAAAATGTTGCCACATTGCAAGATAACGAAGTAAGTTCCACGCTGCCTGCCACGCCCACATCCACACCTGCGCCCACGCCCCTGCCAAGCAGCAGCTCAGAGAAGGCAACGGAGCCAATGGCAACATTGTCACAGCAGCAGCAACAACAGTCGCAAGTGCAAACGTTGCCTGCACCGCAGCAACAGTTGCTGTCAGAACCGAAACTAAAGCGTCAAATGCGCCGTTATCGCAACGTGCCCAATGAGAATCATCAGCATATGCATATGCAGACGCGACGACGGCAATTGTTTAAGCACAGCAAGGGTAAATCATATATTGGCGCCAGTGCGGCAGCAATTGTTGCCTACAGCAACAGCAATGACATGTTGCCCAGCTGCAGCAGCAGCAGCAACAACAACAGCAACAATAACAACAATAATCTCAATGGCAGTAACAGTAATGTCGCCAGCGGCAGCAGCAGCAGCAACAGTCGTCGACGCAGCGTTAACAACAACAGCGGCAGCATCAGCTCTGCCAGCGTCATGATGACGCGTCGCAGTCAAAGTTTGAGCTTAGCGAGCGGCGGCAGCGTTAGCAAACGTCAGCTGCGCAGCAGCATCTGTCAGTTGGGTCAGTTGGGCAATTTGGATTTAACCAAACGAACGCTGCGCACGCGCAATGTGACACCGGCAGCAAATAATGCTGGCAGCGGCAACAATAACAACAATAACAACAGCAGCAGTAGCAGCGGTAAAAGTAACAACGGCAGCAGCGTCAACAACAGTAACAACAAGCCTAGTCACACTTTTAACAAGCCGGCAACGCCAACAGCCTCAACAACGTCTGCGCAAACAGCGACCGCACGACGCCTGCGTCGCAGCAATGAAGAGCGCGAGCAGCGACGCAGCTTGCGACGCAGCACTTTGAGCGCCAGCCAATTGGGCAGCGGCAGCACCAGCGGCAACAACAGCGGCAGCAGCCAGTTTAGTAAGCCAACGCGACAGCAATCCTGCAGCGGCGGCATTGCAGCGCGTCCGCCGCCGTCGCCAAAGAAACTGAACAATGTAGTGCCGACGCTGGCAATTGGTACGCGCGCCTATACGGCAGCGCTGGCCGCAGCAGCTGATTTGACAAAACGTTGGTCGCTGCGCAGCAGCAGCAGTAATAACAATAACAACAGCAGCAGTAGCAACATTAACAATAATGCCAATAATAACAATAACAATGCAATGGCAACGCTCGTGACGGCCATCAGCTGTTATAGTGCGCGCAGTCGAACAACAACAACATCAACAACGTCGCGCCGACGCTGAGAGAGCATGGCAGAGAGAGAGAGAGAGAGAGTGGGAGAGCGAGCCTTGATAAGCGTCAATGTCAAGTGAAGTAGGGCTGCCAACGCGTTTCAAAATTTCAAGTACAAATACAAAAGAAAAACAAAAACAAAAAATTAATGAAACCTAAACAATTAATTAGATGAAGTGAAAAGTGAGAATAATTGCTTATTGTTTTGTAACAAGCCAAAATTTGTAAGAGAGCACATACACATATATACATGCATTCACACACACACACACAGACACTAAAATACATGCATAACTCATAGATGAGAAATTTTCGTTGTAAATACAAATTACATATGATACATACAACATAAATGCATCTATATTTACATATATACTCGTATAAGCATAGAAATTAATTAAAATTAAAAATTCAGAGTAATAAGCGCATAACATATAAATATATATTTTTTGTAATTTTGCAGCAGGTTCAAATTTAGCATCGTTCTTAACCGCCTCGATAGACACAGCTTTAAACAATCGTTAATCGATTTCGAAAGCGATCCCTAATAATTTATCATCGTCATTATAACAGTTAACAGATTACAATGTCAGCAAGTATTTATTTATTTAATTAAGTCAACAAGAGATGAGAGATGCTAATAACTATAAAATATTTACATTATCATATTCATTTAAATCTCGTATAACTTTTTTTTGTTTACATAGTTTTAGTTATACTTAATATATGGACTTAAATTATGGTCTATTTAAACCGTTCTTTTTTTTGTCACTTTAGATTTAATTAAAATTAAACTGTCTTTTTTTTAATTATTACCATTGTAACAGTCCCAAGTTAAGCAAATACAACCAAATTAAATAAGAATATGAATTCTGTATTAAATAAATACATACGATATTTTTACAAGATTACAAAACGGCTTTCTTTTATTTTATTGCAGGATAATATTAGTAAATAAGTCTACGGTCATATGAACTCGACTGTAAAAGACCCTGTTCTTAATTTGTAAAAAATTTATACATTTCTGTAAATCCAAAACACAAGGCATAGCCTAAAAAATGCTATTTTAACTTGACTTCTCTTATATACACTTTGTTTTTGGAACAGCTTAATTTACCCTTGGGAATGTTGATGTACCAGGGTCTGAGCTCAAAGCGGAATTAGAGCTGCCATCTGGAGCTGAGATAAGGTCTTGCATAGCAGTGGCAACGCTAAGCGGAATAGCTACTCAAAACGTCGATAACGATAACAAATGGCACTGCATACACGCAATTGAAAAATGCTCAAAAATATGAATTTTGTATCAGTGTCTCGCTCTGCGTCGCGCTATGATATGAACAACACTTTTCAAATGTTTGATTTACGCGCCAAGAAGCATAAACAGAAACTTCCTCTCGCTCCGCTGTCAAACTGACGTCTTGTATATGCTGCACGCGTGTGTGTGTGTGTGAAAGGAATCGGAATCGAGCACAAGCCAGGCAAATCTGAAACAACGAAAGCAGCAAGCAGTGACAGCGGCAGCGACCGAGGCAGAGGCAGAAGCAGCGACGACGGCGCAACAACAAAAATTCTGGCCATTTGCCGACAACGGTTAAACGCGGTTCGTTCGTTTTTCATTTTGTTTGTGCAGCGCGCTCTCGCCGCCCTTTTTCAACGTACGTACAATATTTCGTATTTCTTTTTGTTGTTTTTGTTGTGTGTTTTTGGGCATATTTGTTTGCGTGTGACGACACACAGTAGTTTGTTGTTGTTGTCGTCGAGTTTTTTTTATTGTTAATAACTGACAGTTGACAAAAGCTACTAAAATTGTTAAATTTTGTGCGTATTTATTGTAAAGTGTAAACAATAAGAGCTCAGAGTTTTGAAGTGCGTGTGTGTGTGTGAGAGAAAGACTGTGTGCGTATGTGTGTGTGTGTGGTAAGTGACAAGTCTAGCTCAAAATCTGTGCAATATGCTGTCAAAATATTGAAGGTTATTTAGTTTTTGGTCTTTTTTTGCAAATTGTAAATGAGCTAATGCAAATACAAATGCATATCGTATGCATTTATTTTAAGCGTGAGTTATGCTTGTCTTAAAAGTTCAAACATGGAAAATCCAATTGGAGTTTGTCTTTGTACATACATACATACATATATGTGAGCCTGTCTGTCTTTTTGTGTGTGTGTGTGTGTGTTTTCCACCCCGGCTCGCAGTTTAATGCGCAGCTTCCCTTGAGCCGGATTCGAATGCAGAGTCCCAGTTCTTATTGTTTTTCTTATTCCTGATTTTATTGTTCTTGTTCTTGTTCTTGTTGTTACTTAGTTTCAACCCCCTCTGGCTGCGTCTTAAAACGTGTTTCAAAATGGGTGGCTCACAGCTGTGTGAGTGTGTGTGTTGTTGTTGTTTCTGTCGCCGTCGCTGTTGCCGTGGCGCATTATCCTTGGCTGCGCTTTGTGCGAGTTTTCGCTATGAGGTTATGACATCAACACACGCTTTGACGCTGGGCTTGCTTACGCACACACACACACACACACACACACACACACACATGCTACAGGCACACATACATACATATGCACAAGCATGACGAGCTTTGTCCTTTTGCCTAAAGCTCGCGCTTGCCTTCGGCTCGGCGTTTGATTCGTGCTTACAGCCGCCGTCGAGCCGAACGTTGTTGTTGTTCTTGCTGTTTCTGCTTTGTGTGCGTGTTTTTGTAGTTCTTATTCTTTTCTTGTTTTTGTAGTTGTGTTAGTGGCTTTGCGGTTTTGTTGCTGCCTTTAGAGCGCGGATTTTTATCATACCCTTTCAAAAGGCATGATATTATTTTTGTTCAAATGCAGATGCAACGGATTAAAGGGATGTGCTACGTTTGCATCGTATATGTACATCCATATGTATGTATGTATGTACATATATATTTATTTATGTATGTACATACGTATATATTCTTGATCAGAATGACGAGTTAAGCCGATATCACCATGTAAATTTGTTTCTATGCAAACTTGTATTACCGTTCGAAACAAGGGCGTCAACAGGGGGGGGGAGGGTGGTGAGGGTGGTGAGCGTGCCCCCCCTACAATAATAACTTTACCTAGGTACTCCCCTTATTCAAAAGTTGTCGACCCATGATCCCTTAAGCAATCCTCCAGGAGTCTTCCAGTAGTGTCAAAAAATCCCTAGTTAATTTGAATGCAAAGTGTAAAGGAATTCTGCACTGTGAGAAACTCTCCATGACATTCTTACAGAAATCCTTGAAGACAAATACCCCATTCCCTAGATTTGCCGACATATAATTCCAGACTGATCGGCGTATCGACTCATTTCCGTTCTGACCTTTTTTTATTTAAAAAGTGACAGCAACATTTTTAAAAAATTAAGCTGTTGTCCTTTACATCTGGATTCGATTTGTTTGATATCGAAACGATCGGTGAGAACTTAAGGTTGCACACGGGTAATTCCAGAAACAGTCCAAAGCGACCAAAAACGTAAAATTGTTCAAAAATTCACATCTTATGTATTTAAGATATTTATTTAAGCAATAAACGCTAGAAAAAAATGTAATATAAATATAAATTCTAAAAATTTGCCAATTTTCTTAAAAATTGGCTTTAAAAATGGATCGTTTGTATTCTTATGATTACGCTAGGTAAGATTTTAACATGAACTATTTTAATTCATATTGAATGCTTAATTTAAAACAAGTTTTTCAAGCTGCTTTGGATAAATCGAATAAAATTTGATGAACAAATTCTTGGCACAAACTAGGTGGAATTCTTGTCACATTCGCGATGTCGTGCTACAAATCTAATAAAACTTGTAAAATAAATAAAATTACAGTAATTTATCAATATAAATCCTTTAAAGGCAAAACTACATTTATTTATTGTGCTTTAAGAGTATTTTCTTCCAAATTACTCTCCACCTTTTATAGACTTTCGCATTTTTCAAGATGAAGTCAAAAACGATTTCCATTTTCTGTCGCGTTCGCGATGCATTGTTTTCTATAAATAATTTGAAAACGACAAGTCCTCAAATCTTGTCTTTTACAATAAAAATAGTTTTGATAAAATGCATTAAACAAGTAAAAAAACATACAGTGGCGGCAGAATTAATAGGGACAAAAAAGTTCGGTTGCCTCTGTTCAATATTATTCTGATCCTTGCAAGATCCAATGCATATATACTCTTAGACTTGATACATAATCGCTATTTCTATTTAAATTTAACAAAAATTTGGTCCATATTATCATAAAAGAAGAAAAAAACATAAAAATACAAAAATTTCCGGAATTCATACTGGCAGAAAAAATAGGGACAAGGAGCATTAAGTATAAAATTTTTGTTTTTTACATATTGGTTTTAAAATTTTGTGGTAGCATTTATCATTTTTAATATTCTAGAGCATCTTGGATGCATGGAGTCCACAAGTTTGGCACAGGTTTCCTCAGGAATGCCATACCAAGCCTATTGCACCTGTTCAGAGAGCACCTGCTGATTTTTGGACATGTCAGACCCTAATGCCTAAACTTAATGACGGCATTTGATCTTCCCAGAGGTCCTCTATGGGAATTAAGTCCGTGGAATGTGCAGGTGGTTCCATGTCGCCAGTATTTTCGAGACCAATCCATTCCCTGACCAAATTCGAAGGGTGCTTTGGGTCGTTATCTTCCTGTAAAGTGGGAGTAAAGACATTTCCTCTTCAGCAAATGGCTGAATCGTAGTCCGGAGGATCTCTAGATAATATATTGCAATAGATTTGGTCGGCAGCAGGTTCTGGTAAGCATTTATCAGACCATACCAGACCATAATCGACCGTTTTTAAGTAACCGAAATATTCAGCATAGGCTTAAACTTGCTAATACGCACCTGCTACTCGAAAATTGGAAAAATATGCTCTAGTTGGACGTAACGAAGATCAACTTCATTGGATCCGATGGAAAAAGACAGGTTAGACGACGTAAACGAAAAGCTTTTGAACCCAAGTACTCAGATAAGACTGTTAAGCACGGCGGCGGTTCGATTATGGTCTGGTATGGTCTGATAAATGCTTACCAGAACCTGCTGCCGACCAAATCTATTGCAATATATTATCTAGAGATCCTCCGGACTACGATTCAGCCATTTGCTGAAGAGGAAATGTCTTTACTCCCACTTTACAGGAAGATAACGACCCAAAGCACCCTTCGAATTTGGTCAGGGAATGGATTGGTCTCGAAAATACTGGCGACATGGAACCACCTGCACATTCCACGGACTTAATTCCCATAGAGGACCTCTGGGAAGATCAAATGCCGTCATTAAGTTTAGGCATTAGGGTCTGACATGTCCAAAAATCAGCAGGTGCTCTCTGAACAGGTGCAATAGGCTTGGTATGGCATTCCTGAGGAAACCTGTGCCAAACTTGTGGACTCCATGCATCCAAGATGCTCTAGAATATTAAAAATGATAAATGCTACCACAAAATTTTAAAACCAATATGTAAAAAACAAAAATTTTATACTTAATGCTCCTTGTCCCTATTTTTTCTGCCAGTATGAATTCCGGAAATTTTTGTATTTTTATGTTTTTTTTCTTCTTTTATGATAATATGGACCAAATTTTTGTTAAATTTAAATAGAAATAGCGATTATGTATCAAGTCTAAGAGTTTATATGCATTGGATCTTCCAAGGATGAGAATAATATTGAAAAGAAGCAATCAAGTTTTTTTGTCCCTATTATTTCTGCCGCCACTGTATTTAAAAATTTCTATTTTTGCAATTTTTTTTCTCGATCCTGGAAGTACCCATATTTATGAAAATCGTTTCCATTCCATTAACCATTAACCAGTGAAGCAAACTTTGAAAATAAAAGTCAACAGGACTCTGCAAGGGCATTTAATCTTCGCCATTTTCTTGTGGTTGCTGTATTACATACATACGTATGTATGTATTTTTTTAGTTCGGCCCTCGCTTTGCAATCATCTTGCAGTTGACGCTGAAATTAATTGCTATCGATTTCTTGCAGAGGCCTTTTTTTCGGTTTGGCTTATTTTTTATTTCTAGCCTTTTTTCTGAAAGCGACAGCACAAGGGCTTGTACTAATATCTATTTACATACATACATACATACATACATATATACTTAGAAAGCTTGCATATACATTTATATGTATGTGTATTTGTATTTGTTTTTCTAAATTTGTACCCTGCACGCGGCACATTCCGTGCTTTCAACTTTGGCTTTTGGGGAGCAAATCCAACAGCGATCGCCCCCTCCACTCCACTTTCCTCCCACTCCTCGGATGTCTCCCTTTCTCCAACACACACACAAACACCTTGCAACCTTATGGCGCAACTCAAGATTTGATCATTTTCCGAACAAAAAACAATGTGCTGCTTTGAGAGAATGAAAACTTTTCTTATATTTTGTTTCCTTTCTTCTTTTTATGATGCTTTTGCCTAAAAATATCGACACAGAAAACAACATTTTGAGTTGGACTCGCAGCTGTTTTGTTCTTGTAAAACGATCAGAGCAGCAAATATGATACACATCGGAGTGCTCTATAAAATATCATTTGAATCTAAATATGTATCTCAATATGAACGTTGCTCTACTTTGAAAAGCTTTAAAAACATTTTTGACTTGAGCTTCGAAAGCATTGGAATCAATTGAAGTTCCTTAAAGCTATCAAACAAAAAACAATTTTTAAGATTTTGCGTCAGAATCCGGTTTAAGCTTGTTTAAAGCAGGGATTAAAATCCTAACCGAAACCGTAACCTTTAACCGGTAAAAGCCGATTGAAATTTAAAACCGTAACCGAAATAAAAATTTCATTTGACCGAAACTTAAAATCGAAACTCTGTAAACCGAAATAACCGTTTAGTAACCGTTTCATTTATAAGGGTTAATTTCTTAATTTTCTTTTTTTTAATTTTTTATTTGTGATATTCATGATCGAATTTTCGTAGCACTGAATAAGCACAAATAAAATAAATTTGTTCAATGAAATATTAAAATTGTTAAAATGTAACTAGACTACATCAAACTGAAGAATACATATGTAAAATAAATGTGAATGAAACATTAGGAAAGTTATAGCTTTTAAATTATTATTATTATTATATTATTAATATGCCAAAACATACAAAAACCAGTTCACCGTTACGAAACTTTTATTCAAAGATTTTGCGTAACCGATAACCGATAACCGATAACCGATAACCGAAAACCTAATCCTTGTTTTAAAGTTTTTAAAGCTGGGCTAAATATTTATTTTAAAACTTAGAGTCGAACTCTATTTCTATATTAGATATTTTTGTTTCGATGGAATATTTAATCTAATAACAAGTAATAAATCTTTTTTTTGTAAATATCTAGCTTAAGCTTGGCCTAAAAGGCACAGTTTCCTAATTTTGTTAATTTCCGCATTGATTTTTTAAATACTAAATGCAGACTCGATCTATCTATAAGACTTGTCTGTAAGATCGCAGAAGATTTTTGTATATGTAGATGCTCATGTCTAATCCATCTAAACTACTTATGTAAGTCTATATTTAAAACACTGCATAACTCGTCATCTTTAAGTTTAGAACATTTTTCATCTATCGCACATAGTGCTCACTCTCTCTTTCTCTTGATCGATCAGTCTCTCTTTCTCTCTCTCGATCTTTTGTTGCCTTTCTCTTAGAGTGCAACCCCATGCCGTGTATTCAAAGCTTCTTAGAGTTTATTTTTGGATTGGCCATTTATAGCGCTCATTTCAGCGCACTTGATTCTCTCTCTCTCTCACTCTCACTCTCACTCTCTTGTTGTTTATCAATCTCTGCGCTTGTCTCTGTCTCATTGGGCTCGGCTCTATTGGACACATAGGTGCCGAGTTAAGTTCAATTACCTTTAAATGGATTATACAAACACAAGACAAGGCAAGCTGATATCAAAAGGCGCATGCACCAACTCACAGATACACAGATACATAGATACACAGATACAGATACAGACGCAGGCGCGCAGACAGGCAGCGTGCGTCAGATCCCAGTTTTCAGTTCTCAGTTCATAGTTTTCAGTTTTCAATTCTTAGTTTTTAGTTTCCCAGTTTGCATTTGATTGTGGCCCCGTTTGTTCTCTGTCTGTCCGTCCGTCCGTCCGTCCGTCTGTCTGTCGTGTCAGCCTAAGACCGAGGTGAGGGAAACAACGTTGAAGGCAACGTGTAGCGGCAACAACAACAACAACACAAGATGCTGCCAAAAATAAATTTGAACTCAAATCGTGGCACTAGGCGAGGAAAAACCAATTCGAGTGCCAAGAAAAACCAACGCAATGAATTTTCCCTCAAGAGCCAGGCAAAGAGCGTCGAGCGTCGAGCGTAAGACAAAAACAAACTCAGCCCAATATAAGATTCTATACACAAATACATGCACACATACCATATATTCTTATATACACAACCCACAAAATCAGCCCCCCCCCCAACCCCCCTCGCCTTTTGCCCTAAACAACAACTGATGTTCCTCTCGAGGCGCGCTCAAGTGTGCAAGAGAAATGAAATGCAATTCTGACGCTCTCGGGACTTGATTGGAAACGCTTTGTGTTTCGCGAAAAGAGAGAGACAAATGGGCAAAGAGAGCGCAAGTGAGAGAGAGGGAGAGTAAGGAAGAGTGGTGAAAACGGCTAGAGGAGATTGGGAAGCCATCCCAAAGTCCAGAGGCGGCCCCCATGACGCAACGCCTACGTGCCCATAAGCGTACGTGACGACCTCATTAGTTTCAAGTTTTCCCAAAAAAAAAAAATAGAACAAAATTCGAATTCAAAACAATCAAAAATAATGAAAAGCGCTACAATGTCGGAGGAAATTTTTTTGGATACTTTGTAATAAAACACTTGCACTGGGAGAGGCATTTAAAAAGTTTGATATTGAGTACATAGAGACCAGAAAGCTTAAACTTAACCTAATGTACATAGATGAATAGATGTGTAGATGTATATGTGTAGTTATATAGAGAGACGCCCCAACTAGCGATCCTCTTTGCCTTGCCCCGACTGCTCTCATCTCTCATCTCACATCTCATCTCGCCTCAACTCGCCTCGACTCGCCTCGATGTCCGTCGGCCGTCTCGTCTTGTCTCATCCGCGTCTATTTATAAAGTCGAAAGAATCGGTACGTATTTTAGCTGCCAAGAGTTGCCAAGTTGGCCCAAGTATAAAGTACAGTTGCGTGCTCACGTCTAGATTGAGCTAACCTAATAACTGTGTTCACTAATCGATATTTGAAATTTTTGTTTAATTCTAAAGCCTTCGCTGCTCTTAGTTGATCTCGGCAAGATCAAGCCGTGTTCGCTGTCAATCGATAAGAAACAGTGTTGTACAATTTCCTTAAATCTGTTTTCCAAATACTTATAGTGCAACATAGGCTTAAATTGTTCTTAAAGTTTTTAAAAAACATTCCTTTAATTTTAATCTCCTGAGATTATATTTTTTTGGTAGATTTTCCGCTATCAATTGATTTCAGATCCTTATCACTTTGAGAATCAAGGCTCTAGATCAATGCTTTTGATATAGCTGGAAAACTTTATATACATATATCGATAAGAAACAGTGTTGCTCAATTTTCTGAAATCTGTTTTCCAAATACTTGTAGTGCAACATGGACTTAAATTGTTCTTAAAGTTATTAAAAAACATTCCTTTGTATTTTTTTAGTCGATTTTCCGCTACCATTTGACTTCAGATCCTTATCACTTTGAGAATCAAGACTCTTGATCAACGCTTTCTTTATAGCTGCAAAACTATCAGGACATAATTTTCATAATATTAATAAGACAGTTGGTAAAACATTGACTGCTAACTTTACTAATTTTTGACTTAATGGAAATTTTAATCAATCCCAATTACTTTCCTAAAACTAAAGAGCCTCTGAGGTAATCTATAAGGTTTCCTTCATGAAATATTATGAAAATTTAGGGTTCTGTCTCAGAAGATACTGTATAAAACAGTTCCCTCTCATATGATATTATTTCATAAGGATCTGTCTCATAAGGCTCTGTCCTATGGAGTTTTCCATTTACTGGTACGATTTTGATTTAAAGGAAATGTATATACCAAAAATTTCTTTGATTTACAATAAATAATGTTTACTAAGCGATTATTTCAGTCTACACAATTTCGGATTCAGTATAATAAAATATATTTGTTTAAGTTACAGTTTCCAGTTTCAATCGGTTAGTACTGCTTAGCGTTTATAAGTTTCTGTTTTAAAAACTGAACACTTTCTTAAAAACTTTTTGTCTTGTTCCTTCAAGATTCTTTTTAAGAGAGGTTTCCTCAACATTCCATAGTTATAGGAATTGCATTTTTTTTAGTCTAAAACGATCATAACTTACTTCTTAAATGGATCCCTATAGACCGCGTTAACCAACACTGAACCTTATTTATTAGAAAACCCTTATTTGTGTTCACGCCGAGTTGTTTGAATGCAATTTCCGTTGTATTTATAATGCCAATGGAATGTGATCAAAATGTAAAACTTGGCCAATATGTTTTGGTTAATTTCCCCTAGAGTTGTTGTTTGTTTGTACAAAAATCGAAACGAACGAATTTAAAATTTCGGACATGAAGCTGCGCTCTTTTTGATTCTCCTTCGTTCTCTCTCTCTTGCTCAGATATAGAAAAATTATCATCTCACACACATACACACACACACTTTGAACTTTTAGTTGGAAAATTGCCAACCCCTCACGGCGCTTTTGTTGGACACGATCAGCTCGACCTCAATAGCTGGTTGGACGTGCAAGTGCTTTGGGTTAACAGGGGAGCAGGAGATCTAGCGAGGGGGAGAGAGGGTGAGAGGGTGAGAGGGAGGTGAAGAAAGCGGGTGGCTGCAGCGGTGGCTGCCACACAGAGAATGCGCTGCTGCTACTGCTGACGGCGGCGACGGCGGCGATTGGCGCTGCTGCTGCTGTTGCTCAGCTCGCGGCCAACAGGCTGCGATGGCTGCTCGGCCGCTCGTGACGCTCGGGCCGCGGCCAATTCGAGTTGGTTGTCTGAATTCAGTTTTCAGTATTCAATTGGACTGCGTCGAGAAACGAAATCCCGACAAACGGATCCAAAATAACAAAAAGAGAGCGAGAGAGCGACAGAAAGAGAGACGGTAAAACGCTTTTCCTGCTTTCTGTTGTATGTGTGTGTGTGTGTGGATGTGTGTGTGTCTTTTTTTGAAAAATTAGACACGCAGCGAAACCACAATATCATGTGCGAGTGTGAGTGAGAAAGGGAGAGAACGACGAGGTTAAAGAGTTTTGATGGCTTTGCAGACTCACGTTGCTTTGTTTTTGTTGTGCTCGCTTGTAATTGGCTGTGCCTACATATGCATATACAAATACGCATGCATAGACAATACACACACACACACACGCACACGCACACAGCAATGCTTGCCTTTGACTTGAAAGCTTTCGAAAGCTCGGCTTCAACTAAGCTCAGCAGGAGCCAATGAGAGCCCAGAGAGACAGAGAGTGTATGCGAGAGTGAGCTTTTGAGAGAGCTTTGAGCATTGACAGGTTCAATACCTGCAGCACATTCAGCGCACTTTTCCTCACAATACTTATGCGTGACTCACAAAACGTAATCAAGGGAAGGGAAGGGAATCAAATCGAATTGCAGCGCGCAGCACAGAGCAGAGCAGTTAATACAGTTAACCATGGAGCCGCAAGCTCACCTTTAAAGCGATAAGATAAAGCTGCGGGACACACAGATTAGATATTAGACCTTTTAGCTGCGAGTGTGAATACGCCCCTAAAGCATGAGTTGGTGGCGCTGGCCGAAGCCCGCACCGCAGCAGTCAACAATATCTTCGAAAAACAGTCAAACGGATAGTAAAGCAACCAACTCTGGGGCTTAAACACGTTTCTTTTTTTTTTTTGTATTTCACTTTGCGTTTGTTTTATACAGAACTATACAAAATTGGATTCAGCACAATTTTGGATACGCAGCGACTCGAAGCGACGTCACGTTTGAGTTTTCTTCATATTTTCATGAGTTTTCCATATTGTATGTGTATGTATCTATTAGAACGCTCGTTTTCTCTCCGACTGTCTGTGTATGTGTGTGTGTGTGTGAGTGTGTGTGTTTGTGTGTATCTGTGTTTACGATTTGGCGTAATTTTCTCATACTAACAAATTCACTGCTATGTATTTTTAATTTTAGTCCAAGGTTTGAAACAACAGCAACAACAACAACAACAACAGCGGCAACTATTAACGTAATCAAACCAACAAAGAAGCGCACAGCGTCGAAAACAAAGTCTTCAATCAGTGAGACAGAGAGAGAAAGAGAGAGACTGTTGCTGAGAGATTGAGAGCATTTAAAGGCAGCTATAGCTTGGTCAATACAAAAATTACGCATACGCCGTGTGAAGCGCAATCGCAGCAAAAAGTTAAAAAAGAATTCAACAAGAAAAACAAAACACAAAGCACAATAACATACATAACAACAAAACATAAATAACAACCAGAAAATATTAAGATTAATAATAAAACCCAAGCGATCGCCACTGACTCAGACCCCAGCCCCAGGCCCGGCCACATTAGATCAGCACACCTGGCGGACTCTCTTCAATGCATTTGTCTTTCAATTTCGCCAACAATCAAAGATAATTTTGGCCGCTAGATCAGCGTGCCACTGGAGATATTTCCTGGCGACGACAGGCAACCACAGGCGAACCACAGCCTCATAACCACCGTGCTCCAGGCAGTGGTGGAACCATTTTCAAACTGTAGCCGGCTAGAAACTCAGGTGAGCTGCATTTACCACTTTCATTATGCTTGCCAGTGTTGCTCGCATAAGCTAGATTCCGGGTAAAAATAACTTAGAATAAGTTAAAAATAAACAAATATCCTGAAAAACAAGCGATATTCAAAGGCAAGAAGACATACAAAAACATTAGCTTTTTATTTCAATTAAATTAGTTAGCAAATCATCGATTTTATCATATTCTTTCTCACTTTAATATTTATCTAATTTTGAATAAGACTTACAAATTTTTCTGGCAAATTATAATTGAAAAAGAAATAATTATGATTTAAAAAACAAACCTTTTGCCTAATATTGCATTTAAAGTTTTTAAGTGCATTGTGCTGCACAATTTGTTTTAACAATATTAATCAGACTGAAAACGCGTTCCTCTTACACATTTGATCACGGCAATGAGAGCATTTGAATGGCAAATAAAGCAAGGAACTCAAATTGATCATTATTCCCTGCACCCTGGGCAAGCACCTCTAACCAAAATCTGACAGTATCATTAATCTGTTCCCATTTAACAAGACGAATCTGATCAATTTTTGTTTTCAAAACATCAATGAAACCTTCGTGAGCCATTTAAAACTTATTAAATATTTATTTATTGGTACAATATGTTATATGAACTTTAAAATATGCTAGATTTATGGCTATTTGCTTTTGACAAATTTTATAAGTTATTACATTTTTAAATATGCTAGATCTAGCTTGAAACAAGCTAATCCGGCAACACTGCTGCTTGCACAAGTTTTGGAAGATAACTCTTCAAGTAACCCAAAGAGCTTTAAGATATTTGTGCAGCTTCTGCAGTAGTTTCGAAATTGACACGTTTTTCAATTGAATTAAGATTAAGACACAGAAATTCTGAAACATGTTGTGGATTAAAATAACTTTAAGAAGCTAAAATTACAAAGAAATCGAAATGGTTTGTGGAGCTTATTTAGTTTCGGAATAATGTTTTCAAAGTGCAGATTATTTGGAAAATATTCTATGTTAAATACATGAAAAATATTGGAGAGTTTTCAACAACTTTTTAAGTCGATTGTGAGGGCCATAGCTACTTAGTTAAAGTTGAGATAACAAAAAATTTGTCGATTTGAGTACTTGTGAGCTTTTTCGTTACTTTTTGATTTAATGTAATGTAAAGTTGTTAGGATAATTAGGATATTTTAAAGCTATGTTAAAAGTTAAAATAAATTTAAACATTTTTATAGTTTAATAACTCTTTTTGTGCATGTGTGGAAATAGCTGACAAAGCTAAAAATAATGTTAAGAGAAAATAGGAGTTATGGAAAAGTTTTCAAGTTTAATAGAAGTTAGCATAAAAATAGATACTTTATTTAGAGTTGTAAGCTAAAACCTTAAGCTAAAAAGCTAACCGGATACGAGCCCAATAGTTCCAAGCTATTTTAAAGATGGAGATCAAATTGAAGTCGTCTATGTGGGCCAATCAAAAGTGAATGCAAACTCACGTAACTGTCAGACAATAGCCCCAAGTGACGTCCAGTCCGCATCATGGGCTGCTCAACGGCTCGCCACTTCAAAAGCCCATCATACACTTACGCACACAAGTACACGCACACTTACACACACACACACACACACACACAGGCACAGACATCATGCAGACTCGTGACCAAGGCCCTGTCAGTTGCTAGTTTCGGCCAGTCTTATCAAAGAGCCAACAAACAGTTAGAACTTAAAACTTGCTCAGCCCAACACACAGGCCGAGAATAATTGAAAAATTCAAATCTACACACACACACCCACATACTTCATATAATACTTACATATGAATGTGTGAGTGTTAGATAGATCTGTGCATATTTCGTGACACGAGCTCAAATACATTGTAAAGTTTTTGTTGTAATTTAAATGAGGTAATTTAATTAAATATTCTGAATGAATTAAATTTATAAGCATATTAAAACATAAACATTCAAATCCTTGGCTTAGATTCAATATTTAATCGATAAAAATCCAATAAAAAAAAAACAATTTAAAAGCTTAGACTAAAAGTTTTGGCACATACGATAAATAGTGTTGTCCCGATGTGTCCAGAAAAATTTCGTGACAATTGGATTATAGACAAGGATATGGGTATTTCCAGGATCGAGAACGCGACATTCGTACGTCTTTAAATAATGGCAAAATTAACATTATCAAAATTGTTTTTTTACGTGTTTAATGCATTTTATCAACACTAGTTTTTACTATTAAAAACAAGATTTGAGGACTTGTCGTTTTCGAATTATTTATAGAAAACAATGCATTGCGAACGCGACAAAAAATGGAAATAGTTTTTGACTTCATCTTGAAAAATGCGAAAGTCAGTAAAAGGTGGCGAGTAAATAAATTTAGTTTTCCATTTAAAGGATTAATATTAATATATTAATATTATTTTATTTCTTTTACAAGTTTTATTAGTGATTTGTGTGATTTCCACTTAATTTGTGCCAAGAATTTGTTCATCAAATTTGATTAGATATATCGAAAACAGCTTGAAAACTTGTTTAAATTTAAATATTCAATATATTTCTATGTTTTAAAATGGTTCTTGTGACAATCTTACTATCTTACTTAGTGTCATCGTTAGAATACAAACGGTCCATTTTGGAAGTCAATTTTTAAGAAATAGAAAATGTGAAAATGTGTGTGTTTATCCTATTAAATTTCTTCAAGCGTATATTGCTTATTGCGGGTATAGCTTGAATACATTTTTGGAAGAAAATTTCACAAGATGTGAATTTTTGATCAAGGTGGACCTTCTGTGGAAATGCCCATAACTAAGAACCAATTTTACTCAGGATGTGAGCTATTATGTCTATATGAATTTAGGGTTCAATCTCTTTATTAATGTAACATATACTAAATAATAATATTGAGATATTATAGTTAAACCTCAAAAGGAACCTGTTCTTTGGAAATAAGAACTTTTTATTTATATTTAATATTATATGGGATTGCAGTTGTTAAACAAATGGCGTGGAAATCAGGAAATAGCATTATAAATGCGCAAATAGGCTAAAAAGTTCCTATTCATTGAAAATGTAAAATTAATATATTCTCGTTTTTATTGACACCAAAATACAAAGTTTGAAGAATAATAAAGAATTTGTTCATATATTAAATAATATTTAAAATATGTCTGTCATTCTTAACAAAATCCAAAATGTTCTTCGTGTCGTGTCGTGCCAAAAGTATCGTCACGTGTCCATCTCTAGTGTGAGCGCTCTACGCATTGAATCAAGCGACTGTTCGGGCAACAGTCAGAGTAGCAAAAATGTTCGCCCCAAAACCCGCCCCAGCACTCGGGCTCGTTTTTTATCAGCGGCTTATCAGTAAATAATTCCACCTGTTGTGCTGTTGGTGGTCGGCATGGCAAAAAAGGGGGCAAAGGGGGTTGGCTTGGGTGAACGGTGGGTGGGTTGATGACAAAGGGGTCGCTGTCAGCGTCGCTGCTCTGTTTGGAGTAACGCTTAAGTGTGCGTGTGTGCGTGTGTGTGTGTGTATGTGTGTGTGTGTGTGTGTGTATGGAGATAACTACTGTCAGGTGTCGCATTTGGAGCTTGTAAGTACTTCAAGCTAAAGCGGACGAAGCAGCGCTTATTATATTATGATACATACATCAAAGACACACACACACACATATAATACACATTATAGAGTTATACTTAAAGATACATATGTATCTTTTCTTTTTTTGTAAAGCACCGCTTGCAGTTGCTACATGTGTATGTACATTGACTTAAGTATCTCGTTGTCTTCTGGCTGCAGTTGAAACTTTTGCTGCTGTTTGCATTGCTCAGCAGAAAGCCGCTGCCTGTTGGCGACCAGTGGCTCATTGTCACTGGATTTCATAGATAACACACAGCACACACACACACATACATATATACATTTATATGTATATAGCTTCTATGTGACTGCGATTCAGTTGGGTTTCTTTTTTAATCTTATCTTAAAACTTGAGTCGACATCGTTCGTCAGGCACCAACGCTGACGCTGTGCAACACCCACACACACACACACACACTTACACACACGATCAGACACACGACAACACACACACACACTATGCACAATTAACCAAATACAATGGTCGATTACTTTGTAAAACAACAAAACTCGATTCCTAGTCTTTACTAAAACCCAAAATAAAGACTATTCGAATTTTATATATAAATTAAAAAAATTAAAAAATAAATTAATCTTTAAATTAATCTTTGTTACCTACCAAAAAGTTAGTAATTGCTAAGCTGGATATAGATTTTTTAGACCCATTAAGTCAATTAATTTTCTAAGCTTTCTAATAGCTAAACTTTTCTAACAGTCTAATTTAAATTATAAATGAAATACACACACATTTTAAGTGTTATATAAATCAGGAAAATAAAGCTTAATCTTCAGGTGAAAGTGTTTTTTAATTTGCCTCTGAGAGAACTCTAATATCCCACAAAAAAACCTCTTTACGAGGTAAAAGTCTAGTGACGAAAACATTTTCATGCCCCAAAATTTCTGATATCCAATTTTGTGACGAATAATATTAAGTTTTACACATAAATTATTTTAAACAAAATTTTGGCACCCGGCACATTGCGCTAAAATGTTTTAATTCTAATACTAAATAAAACTCACTGTTTTGCGCAGTGCCGAATGCAAAAATTTTGTTTAAAATAATTTATGTGTAAAACTTAATATTATTCGTCACAAAATTGGATATCAGAAATTTTGGGGCATGAAAATGTTTTCGTCACTAGACTTTTACCTCGTAAAGAGGTTTTTTTGTGGGATATCAGAAATTTTTGAATAAGACATCAGAAATTTTAAAATTGCAATATTTGATGTGATTTGTTGTGTAGATTTTTCTTAAACTGTCAAAATGTGGGAAAAAATACCTTATTTAACCTGTAACTGTTTACCCTTATAATTAAAAAAAAAAACTTTTAAGGCATGTCTAAGAGCTCTTCGAAATACCTTTTCAACGACATATAGATCGCATCTGTAGCTTCTATCATTTGGATGCTATGGGGGCTTAAATTTTAGCGGTTTTTAGCGATTTCCCGCTAAACTAGCGATTTTTCGAAAAAGTAGAACAAACGATTTTATATTTTTGATTATAAAATGATTTATCTGCCGCAAAAAGAATTCCCCACTTGCAAGCAGTTTATTTCCGCATTACGCTGCAAGCAGTGTACATACTGCATATAGTATGTACATGCAGTAGTGTAAAGGTAAAAGGTATATTCAGTTAATAGGTAATATCTTGTCCAAACGAATTTTGACAGATACGTGTTATATGTCAAAAAACGCGGAATCAAATTGCCTATAACATATAACATATTTTAAAGTGATCTCATGTGTAGATTTTTCTTAAATCGCCAAAATGTGGAAAAAAATACCTTGTTTCACCTGTAGCCGTTTACCTTTTTACTTAAAAGAAAAACTTTGAAGGTATGCCTAAGAGCCCTTCAAAATACCTTTGCAACGATATATAGATCGCATCTGTAGCTTCTATCGTTTGGATGCTATGAGGGTTTTTATTTTAGCGGTTTTTAGCGATTTCCCGCTAAACTAGCGATTTTTCGAAAAAGTCGTAGAACAAACGTTTCTATATTTTTGAGCGGGAACAAGTCCTCATTCAAACTTTTAAGCTAAATCAACGCTTTGATACTAACAAACAGACAAACAGACAAACAAACAAACAAACAAACAAACAGACTGACTTTTCATCTCATTTTCGGAAGGCCCCTAAAAATTTCAAAATTAATTATCTTTCGAACCAGCGGTCGGATTTTGATGATCGAGGTGTCATTCGACGCGTAATTTTGATTAGAATAGTTAAAAATTAAAAAAAAAATCAGAAAGGCTCCAACGGCCCCATTAGCTCCAATCATTTAAATTTTGCCCCTCCCACTTACACCTGTTTATCTCACGAACCAGGTGAGTTTCCAAAAGTCTTAGTATGCACATTTGTAAGTTAAGTTAATACCTTACGATCGGTATATAACTCGACCTGATCGGACAGTCATAGCAAATTTTCCATTCTTCCTGTGTATATATGCTAGTCGCCTTCGCACCCTTCGAGCTGCTTTCGTCACTAGCGCGGACTGCCGTCCGCAGTGATGAGTATAAGTGTAAGTAAATTCATAATCGAAATGAAAGGCATTTTCCAAGTTTGCATACATTTAATTGAGTATGTGAATTCATTGAAAATGTCAAACCAAAAAAAAAAAGAAAACAGAAATACAGTCGAACTTCCCTAACTCTAAGTCTCCCTAACTCGAACTTTTTTCTCGGATAATGGCGATTCGAGTTAGGGAAGCTCGACTGTATCTCAAGAATAATTATCATATAGGATAATGATATAGATTTGTTAACCAATTATTTGATCCTGCAGTGCTAAACCGGTAAAGCTATAGATCTATGAACTTTTGGTATTCGCAATAATCAAGTAACTTTTTCATTCATGATCATGATTCAAAAGATACAAATAAATACATAGTTTAACATAGGTACATTAATCTGAATTATACATCTGTAATTAAACAGTGGTGAAAAATACGTTTTTTTTTAATAGTATTTTCAAGAATTATTCCATGAAAATCTAGTAACATATCAAAACTTCAGAGCATTGTTCGATTAAAACACAAACCATGATTACTTGAGTCGAGTGTGATCGACTAGATAATACCCTGCTGGGAGGCTTAACCCATTTTATGCCGCGATACAAAAAATAGTGGCTTTTTTAATTCAAAACTACTTTTCAAGGCTAATTTGGACCTTCTAAAACCGAATATAAGGTTAAAAATCAAGCTAAAATTCACATTTTTTAAATTTAAATATTTTTTAAAATTAAATTTTTATTTTTTAAATATGGGATGACCAGAGTAAACGTTTTCTGGATTTTCTAATTTTCTTAATTTTATATTTGGATTTAAATATATTGGTTTAAATAAAAAAATCGGCCTGAAAATTAAAAATTTTGCTGTTCGAATAGTCGAACAGCGGCAGAAAATATAGAATTCACTATGAATATAACATTACAATGCTTACCTTCCTAGGTAATTTTAAATAAATTAAGTAAGCTTAGTATACCCCTTTCATTTTCCTTCTGTGATTAAAGAGTATCTCAAGAATTATTTCGCATCTTTTTTATTTTTCATTTTCTGGGATCAGATATTCTTCGTTTCTTTTGCATTTCAATTGCACACACACATACGGACATACACACATATACAATAGCTTGTGTTTGTGTATATTTTGCATCTCTGCTCTCTTTGTTGTTGTTATTATTGCTGCTGCCGCCTGCCTTCTGCGCTGCAGCGAGAGAGAGTGACCCACGTCAGTCTTCAGTTGCTCTTCGTTTTGAGCTTCGCTTCGTTTTAGTCGCTGGCGCTGTTCGTGCTCTGCCAGCGTCGCTGTCGTCGTCAACCCTTACTTTGTGGCTGCTGCGCTTGGAACGAAATTTGTAGGCGCAGGAATGGTGAGGGGGGAGGGGAGCTGAGCTGGGCGGATGTCATAACACCAACTTAATGCTGGAGTTGCACTCGTTTGTACATGTGTGCGTGTGTGTGCATGCATTTATTTATAAACTGCGCTCATTGTTTGCCCCACACGCGGCTTTGGATTGCTCTCAATAAACTCGCGTGTTGTTCTGTCTGTGGCTGAGTAGCCTCCTGTGCCGCATTCACGCTCTCACGCTCCCACTCTCTCTCTTAGACTCACCAACTCGCTCTCACACACAGCCTTTCATATTTTGCTCTCCCGCTCACACATGCGCGCAGCTTGACGTCGTCGTCGTTGGCGTCGCCGTCGTCGTCGACGCAGTGGGGTTGTTGTTGTAAACTCGGTTTCAAGCTTTAATTACGTCTCATACTCACACACACACACACACACACACACACACACATACAGAGACTTATATTGCTGCGAGCGCAAAGCGTGCAAACAGACGGACTCATTCAGACTGAGCCCCAGCTGTGTGCATGTGTGTGCATTTCTGTGTGTGTGTGTGTGTGTAACGTTCTATGCGGGGCCATGAGGCCGTCGAGGGGCGGCACAGTTGTTGAGTAGTAGCTGCTAGTGTTGTTGTTGTTGCTGTTGTTGCTGTTGCTTGTTGGCCTGCGCGGTATTCCTATTTTTGTTTGCCCGTCGTTGACGTAGCTTATGTTGATGTTGCTGTTGTTGTGATTCTTTTTGTTGTTGTTGTTGTTGTCCAACGGTACTTCTGAGCGCCAGCCATTATTTGCTTGAATTCAGTCAAGCTTTGTGCTTCGTTGCTGCCGCTCGCGAAGTTGTCGCGTTGTCGTCGCTGTCACCGTCGTCGTTGTCGTTGTTGTCGTCATTTTAGTCCCGTTATTGCACCCACAAATCCACCCAAACCGCCCAACCACTCGCACTCACACACACCCACACCCACACACGCACACAGTCGAGTGACGCGGGTTTTAGTTTATATTTTTTTCGTGCGCATTTCGTTGATACCTCGCTCGCTTTTTGGCCGGCTTTGGCGCGGCCTCAAAACGTGAGTACACATTCAATACGCCATGTGTTTCCCTTAAACACACACACACGCACACACACACACATACTCTCTCTTCTTCTCACTCTCACTCTCTCTCCCGATTGCGTATGTGTCTGTGTCTGTGACGCTAATCTTCAATTTGAGATTAGATATAATGTTGCTTTACATTATTGTTTTAGTCTCGGCCTGCATTTTGTATTCTACACAGACACACGCATGCAAACACACACACACACACACACACACACCTAGAAAGCTAGTGCGTTTGCTGTAAGCTCAACTCCAGAGCTTTTAAAAGCTGTGCTCAAGCTTCGACTGAAGCTCAAAGTCTAGCCCACTAATTGAAATTGAATTTGACATTGCGAAAACTGCACGAATCGATAAAAGCTTCACTGCTTATCAATAAAAAAATATAAAGAAAACACAAAAAAAAAAAAACAAAATAATAATAAAAGAGAAGAACGAGTAGCAACAAGAACAATTTAACCAGCCTATAACCGAACTGTGCGCAATAAATTGAAACTCAAAGTGCTCAGAATGCAAACATTTATCGAGGATTTTTATGCACGGTGGAGACGTAGAGTAAGGGGAAGGGGGAAAGGGGGAGTGCTATGTGATGAGGGGCTGGTTGAGGGCTGTTTGGGGGTTTAATAAACGTAGCTCCGAGTCGTTAGCTGCGTCGCCAGCTTATCACACACAAACACACTGAGAGACTCTCAATCTTAGGCCTGGCCAAAATCAAAATGGTGTGAGTGAGAGTGTGCATATGTGTGAGTGTGTGTGTGTGTGTGTGAGTTGTCTCCAGTGTGTAGACCTCATAAAGGCGTATATATCGCGTTATCAATAATAAAGAGTTAAGCGTATTATTTTGTTTCTCTTGTCAATTTTGCTTTTTATTTGTTTCCTCTTTACTTTCTTTTTTTCTTCCCCTTCGTCTTGATTTTTTTTTCATTCTTTCTCTGCTTGGGTTTTTGTTTCATTAATTAAAGATTGGCGCGTCTAATGACTAGGTGAATTGATTGCGTCTGGGGGGTGTCGAGGGAGCGGCAAGAAGGCAAAGAGGAAGTTTCGCCAGCTTGTTGGCCAGTGCTGATATCACAAAGGGGCTTACAAGACTTCTAGAAATAATTAAGCGTGACAAATTCTAGGGATTCTAAAGTGCAAGTTGAAACGGAAGTAATAATTGTGATCATAACTAAAGTTCAATTGATTTAAATTACGATCAGAAGGATAGATCCAGCTCTTGAGGTAACATTTTTAGGTCAACTTTGAATCTAAAAACAATGTAACAAAAAATGAGTTATACATCATGGTTTATTATGATCTTAGAGACTATAAGAGCTAGAGCAACCACAGACTTCTATAAGCCCGCCTCCGTAAATCGCGAAAAGCCACCACACGCACAGTTTTCAATATAGTAGGTTATTTTACTAATTAACGTTAACTACTATTATTACCTATCATCCTACTAAATCGTAAAAAGATAGGACAAATAAAAAGAAAGTAATGACTGATTAAAGTTGTTAAGCAATGTAAGTGCCTAAAAGCGTGCAAAAAAAAAATGTTTTAAATTTATCGTAAATGGCAAAAAGTCACCACACGCACAGTTTTTAGAAATTACGTATGTTTTGGTAATTAACGTTATCTTTTTATTTATTAGGAATATCATTCTAATGAATTGTAACAAGATCAGCCAACCCCAACGGTAGTAATGGCTGATTTAAGTTTAAAGCAATGTAAACGCCTAAAAGCATGCAATGAAAAATATTTTAAATTTATTTAAATAAGTAACGGATTCCTATAATCAGCTCGACTATAGCCTTTCCCACTTGTTTTTTTTTTTTAATATGTGAAAGCTAACGTACTTTATAAATCACTAGGGGGCTCCGCCCCCTACTCGCTTCCCTCGCCAACCCCCGCTCGCTTCGCTCGGTAAATTGAAAATAAGGTCTTTTGTTGTCCGGTTTAAAAAATGTATACTGCTCGCTTCGTCCGCCAACCCCCGCTCGCTTCGCTTGCAAAATTGAAAATAAGGTCCTAAGTAGTTCGCTTTCACAAATTTATATAATACTAGGTGGCTCCGCCCCCTGCTCGCTTCGCTTGAAAAGAAGGTCTTTTGTTGTCCAGCTAAACAAACTTAAACTGCTCGATTCGCTCGCCAACCCGCAGCTCGCTTCGCTCGCAAAAATTTAAAAGAACTTCTTTAGTTGTCCGGTTTAACAAATTATTACAATATAAGAGGGTCCGTGCCCTGCTCGCTTCGCTTGCAAAATTGAAAAGAAGGTACTTAGTAGTTGGCTTTAACAAATTTATCAGGCATGCCACTGAAATCATTAGTGAAAGCGATTTCAGAGAAAAGCAATTCCACTTCGAAAATTTCTCCGTGCCACAGAAATTCGTGTGATTTCGGTTTTTTAGCATGTTCATCAACCTTTTCGTACTAGGCTGCTAGGGTTGGCCCCTTCTCAGATTAAATTTCCCAAGTGTTTGTTTAGCAACTTTTTAAAGTTTATCATTGCAGAATATCAAATTTTAATTTTAATTCTTATTTAATTTATATAATTCAATTTATTTAAATAATAATTAATATTGTATAGCTTACAAAAATTTAAAAGTTATTGGCGCGGCAAACAATAAAAATTTCTCGACAACTCTAAATTCAAAAATTCGGACAAAAAATGTGACATTATTCTCATGGCATCGGACGCCAGTGGATTGAGCGATGATTTCATCTCACTCAAAATTGTTCAGGTGATTGGACTGTGGCACGGAGAAATGAAATTGACGTGAAAGTCAAGTGAAAGAGATATCTGTGGCATGCCTGTATATAATACTCTTTACGAGGTAAAAGTCTAGTGACGAAAACATTTTCATGCCCCAAAATTTCTGATATCCAATTTTGTGACGAATAATATTAAGTTTTACATATACAGGCATGCCACAGAAATCTCTTTCACTTGACTTTCACGTCAATTTCATTTCTCCGTGCCACAGTCCAATCACCTGAACAATTTTGAGTGAGATGAAATCATCGCTCAATTCACTGGCCTCCGATGCCATGAGAATAATGTCACATTTTTTGTCCGAATTTTTGAATTTAGAGTTGTCGAGAAACTTTTATTGTTTGCCGCGCCAATAACTTTTAAATTTTTTTAAGCTATACAATATCAATTATTATATAAATAAATTGAATTATATAAATTAAATAAGAATTAAAATGTAAATTTGATATTCTGCAATGATAAACTTTAAAAAGTTGCTAAACAAACCCTTGGGAACTTTTATCTGAGAAGGGGCCAACCCTAGCAGCCTAGTACGAAAAGGTTGATGAACATGCTAAAAAACCTAAGTCACACGAACTTCTGTGGCACGGAGAAATTTTCGAAGTGGAATTGCTTTTCTCTGAAATCGCTTTCACTAGTGATTTCTGTGGCATGCCTGATAAATTATTTTAAGCAAAATTTTTGCATTCGGCACTGCGCAATACAGTGAGTGAGTTTTATTTGGTATGAAGAATTGAGACATTTTAGCGCAATGTGCCGAGTGCCAAAATTTTGCTTAAAATAATTTATATGTAAAACTTAATATTATTCGTCACAAAATTGGATATCAGAAATTTTGGGGCATGAAAATGTTTTCGTCACTAGACTTTTACCTCGTAAAGAGGTTTTTTTTATGGGATATCAGAAATTTTTGAATAAGACATCAGAAATTTTGAAATTGCAATATTTTTTGACAGTATAGTTTTGTCAATTTTGTTTATTGTTTGTACAGCTAAAACAAGTGTCTGGCAACACTGGTCCCCTTTACAAACACACATGCCCAGCGCATAAGCTATCAGCACTCTTCAAATCTGACTGCTATGACACTTTGCCGCTGCTGTCCTATTCCCATTCTAAGTAAAATTTATATATTCAGCTAACAGGTAATTCAAAATACCTTTTTAACGATATATAAATCGCATCTGTAGCTTCTATAGTTTGGATGCTATGGGGGTTTCAATTTTAGCGGTTTTTAGCGATTTTCCGCTAAACTAGCGATTTTTTTAAAAAAGTCGTAGAACAAACGTTTCTAGATTTTTGAGCGGGAACAAGTCCTCATTCAAACTTCTAAGCTATAGGAAAGATTTGATCCAAACAGACAAACGGATCCTCTTCCAATTCAAAGTTAAACGTATATATTCAGTTAATAGGTTATATCTTCCAAACCAATCAACAAAACTTTATGTATGATATATCAAAAATCGCGAAATTGTACAAACTATAACATATTGAAAATTAAAAAAAATCGTTAGCGGCGTTTTCTCAAAAACCGCCAAAATGTGAAGAAAAATACCTTATTTCACCTGTAGCTGTTTACCTATTTACCTAAAAAAAAAACTTCGAAGGTATGCCTAAGAGCCCTTCAAAATACCTTTTCAACGATATATATATCACATCTGTGGCTTCTATCGTTTGGATGCTATGGGGGTTTTAAGTTTGGCGGTTTTTAGCGATTTCCCGCTAAACTAGCGGTTTTTCGAAAAAGTCGTAGAACAAACGTTTCTATATTTTTGAACAGGAACAAGTTCTCATTCAAACATTTAAGCTAAATTAACGATTTGATCCCAAACAAACAGACAAACAGACAAACAGACAAACAGACAAACTGACTTTTCATCTCATTTTCGGAAAGCGACTAAAAATTTCAAAATTAATTATCTTTTGAACCAGTAGTCGGATTTTGATGATTGAGGTGTCAATCGACGCGTATTTTTATGAGAAATATTAAAAAATTAAAAATGTTGACCAAAAAGCTTCAGCGGCCCCATTAGCTCCAATCATTTAAAATGTGACCCTCCCACTTACACCTGTTTATCTCACAAACCAGGTGAGTTTTCAAAAGTCTTAGTATGCACATTTGTAAGTTAAATTTATACCTTTCGATCGGTATATAATTCGACCTGATCGGACAGTCAAAGCAAATTTTTCATTCTTCCTGTGTATATATGCTAGTCGCCTTCGCACCCTTCGTGCTGCTTTCGTCACTAGCGCGGACTGCCGTCCGCAGTGATAGCATTTTTTGAAAAAAAAAAACAACGGAAATATTCAACTTCCGCTGTCTGCGGTTTTAATGTTTCTTCCTTGCAATTTAACTTTAGCTAAAAGTCAGATTTAGTGATTTGGTGGGAAAAATCCAGATTTGGCGGGATATAGCTAAATTTGAGGAAAATTCAAAATTTTGCAAGAAGAGTTAATGTGTGAGCTTTCTAAGAATATCTCATACAACAACAGAGTTTTTGATTCTAAAGGCTAATTTGCATCCGATTGATACTATGGCAGCTATATGATATAGTCATCCGACTTTGACCAAATTTGATCACAATGTAAAGGAAACTTCCAAACATATCATCTGTGAGTTTGGTTGAGATATCTTAGGAAACAAAAAAGTTGTTCATACTAAAGGATATTTTGCATCCGATAGTTCCTATGGCAGCTATATGATATAGTCATCCGACTTTGACCAAATTTGATCACAATGTAAAGGAAACTTCCAAACATATCATCTGTGAGTTTGGTTGAGATATCTTAGGAAACAAAAAAGTTGTTCATACTAAAGGATATTTTGCATCCGATAGTTCCTATGGCAGCTATATGATATAGTAACCCGACTTTGACCAAATTTGGCCAGAATGTTAAAGACAGCCCCAAACTTATTTTCTGTGAGTTTGGTTCATATATCTTAAGAAACAAAAAAGTTTTTCATACTAAAGGTTATTTTGCATCCGATTGTTCCTATGGCAGCTATATGATATAGTCAACCGACTTTGACCAAATTTGGTCAGAATGTAAAAAACAGTCCCAAACATACAATCTGTGAGTTTGGTAGAGATATCTTAAGAAACAAAAAATCTTTTCATACTAAGCAATTCTGTGACCTTTGACCTTGATTTTGACCCACTTACAGGTCGAATTTCGCAAAACGCCGTCTTATTGCACGATGAAATTATCTCACCTATGTTGTGTGAAAATTTAATCTTTCTACGCTTAGCCGTTTGGCCTCCACGTTGATGCTCAGTGAGTCAGGACAAAGAGGTTTATATACATATATAGATTTGTAGTATCGTAGAATTTTCATATGATAACGGAAAACTTTTACTTTAATTAAACTGAATCTTTTGAATTCTTAACCATCGTTTATAGTTTATACATACATATATATTAGGGTGTCCCTTATTTGGTCAAAGTCAATATTTTTAAACGCATACGGGCTAGTTCTGTTCATTAGGTCCTAAAGCACTCAGAAATAAATTTTTACCTCAATCGGAGTATGATAACCCGTGCCGACTTGGATCGGAAAATTTAAAGATTATATGGGACAAAAAAAAATTATTTTTTTTTTTTTAATTTTTTATTTTTTTATTTTGTTTATTAGGTCCTAAAGAACTCAAAACCAAGTTTACACCTTAATCGGAGTACGATAACCCATTCAAATTTGCATCGAAACATGAAAAATCATCGAAAAATGTATAATCAGTGTTAAAACACTGTTTTTTCATGTTTCGATGCAAATTTGAATGGGTTATCGTACTCCGATTAAGGTGTAAACTTGGTTTTGAGTTCTTTAGGACCTAATAAACAAAATAAAAAAATAAAAAATTAAAAAAAAAAAAATAATTTTTTTTTGTCCCATATAATCTTTAAATTTTCCGATCCAAGTCGGCACGGGTTATCATACTCCGATTGAGGTAAAAATTTATTTCTGAGTGCTTTAGGACCTAATGAACAGAACTAGCCCGTATGCGTTTAAAAATATTGACTTTGACCAAATAAGGGACACCCTAATATATATATTTGGAAATCAGTTTTTAAAATTCTTTAAGCTCCCGAATAGACAAAATACTCCTTTAAGGCAGAGCTTGCAAATAACAGTCGACCGTTTTTTGTTGTTCAAAAATAACTGTTATTTACTGACTCTTTGCTTAAGTGTCATAAATGAACCGTTCACACAGTTTTTGAACAAATCGGTCATTCTCAAACCACAATCAATTTTTAAAAAGCAAAGTGCTCGGGTTGTAAGCTGTCAATTTAAAATTGAGCGAATTAAATAAAAGTACCGTATGCGGCGTAAAACTTGCAGGATCGCACTCAACAAATTTAAAACGGCATTTAAATGCAAAACATGCTGAATTAGTGGAAGAAGTTGAGAGCAACGATTACATTGAAGTGGAACCCATGAAGCTTAACACAGAATAAATAATTATAATATATGTATGTGAATTTATTATGTTTACAGGGCGTAAATAGGGTATTCATAATATTCTTGGGGGCAAGATGCCACTAATTATGGGTATACTTTTTAAAATTTTAAGAAGTATAACATAAAATAACGTGGAACATAAGAAAAAAATGAATGACCGTTTGAACTGAGCTTTTCATTTTTTGTTCACCTAGTGACTCTCATATTCTGAGTACTCAATCGGTTTTTCTCAATAATTTGTTATTCAACCGAAAAGAAAAAAAGAAAAACCGAATTGATCTGCTCAGACAAAGAGCAAGCGTGTGTGTTTTTTTCGGTTATTTTCGTGAGTAGATCGCAAAAAAAAAAAAGGTCGACTGTTATTTGCAAGCTCTGCTTTAAGGAGTCCTTAACTTGTAAATGTTAAAATAAAGTTAATACTTAGTTAATAGAAGCATAAATTATAATAAAAATATTTTATTGGTATTTCTTGCAGCTTCAAGACGTCTTGCAAACGGCTGAAAATGGAAAAGACTCCCCGGTACACGCAGCGGGAGCGCAACATGGTGCTCACATATGCGGCCCAGCACAAGGATGTGATTGAGAATAAGCGGACGGACGCTGAGTCCAATCGCAAAAAGGACGAGGTATGGCTACAGATAGCCAAGGACTTCAATTCCAAGGTCTATCATCAGCGCAGTGCGAAGCAGTTGCGTCAGCTCTACAAGAACATGAAGCTGCTGCTGAAGAAGGATCTGTGCGGCGAGGATAAGGGCAATCGATCCTTTTTGGATCTGCTCAACACACTCTCACAGCAGGAGTCCGTGGCACAATATATTGCCGAGCAAATGTCACCCGATGGCGCCGGCAGTCAATCGGCTGCCAATGGTCGCCATATGAACGACGACTACGAGGACTCAAAGGTATGTAAGAAATAAAAAAAATACTTTTTATGACTTCAGCTAAGCTTAATAATTTGCGATCGTTTTTTTGGCAATTTATTTTTTAAATCTCAGCTAAGCAGATTTTTTTTTTTTTTTTTTTTTTTTAGCAATTCGATAAAATGTTTAAAATTTCTTTAAAGTTCAACTACAGCTTAAAGCATTTATAACATTTTTTTTATATAAGAGTCTTAATGTTTTTTTTAATATTCGTTGTATAAAAGCTTATTAGTAACTTAAACCAAATTATGAATCGAGCTTAAAAATAAAAAAATATATAAAAATCGTCCAAGCAAAAATCGAGTTGGCGATATATCGGCAAATAGTACCATAAAATCCAGTTTTCGCAAAAAATAAAACTATTTAAAGAAAACGTAATTGTAAATAAAAAAACACCCTCATTTTTAAACAAAAAATCTTTTTTGAGGACTCTTTGATTTTCTCAATTGGATCTCATTGGTTAATTCTTTGAAAATACACAATAATGAAATTTATAAAGAGTCATTTACATCAGCGGTGGGCACACAACAAAAACTACAACAACATCATCAACAACAACCCTTTTAAAGTCTACCTACTTTGTCAATCACCCAAATGTGCGAGCAAAAAAAAGGTATACGGCGCGCTGTTAGCGCCTTTGCTATGTTGTTGTTGTTAACTTTTTTGACGGTTACAAATTTTAAGTGTCAAAAATGCGTCGACTTAAGCTGCTCCTATGTTGTTGTTGTTAGCTTGCTCGCGAGTCTTGCGTGCGTTGTTGTTGTTGTTTTTATTTGGCTCGCAAGTCTTTTGTGTGACGTCATGGCGCCGAATATGCAGAAAAAAAGTTGGGAGCAGCCGCTGGCTCCCGGAGCCCATGCGTGCCCACCGCTGATATACATCATCTAAATCGAAATGTTAAAATCGTCAAAGCACAAATCGAGTGTTGGATGTATCGTAAAATAAAAAGTATCGAGTAAAAATAATTGAAAATCGCTTCATCGAAAATCGATTTTTCGATGTATAAAACTATTCCAATAAGAGGTCTTAAGTTTTCATAGCATACTTTGAGTTTTAATCAGCAACCGTAATTGTTATTAGTTTTAAAATAAAATTTGCAGATTAACATTTATTTTCAAATTTATATTTTAAAGTTACAAAATAACAATTATTTTTTATTTTTTAATTACAAATAAGAGTTTTTCCGTACATTTTTTATTTTTATTTTTACTTTAAGGCTGCGCGCACTCTGCGAGCTGAAAGCGGAGCTTACAGCTGAGCTTATAAGCGAGCTGAAAAGTTCAGAACAAAACTAATAGATAAGCTCAGCTTTCAGTGTGCGCACACTCATACAAGCAGTGTGTTTGTTTTTTTTCGAGCGCAGCCCATGAGTTACAAATAAGAGTTATTCCGTAACTTTTATTTGAAAAATAAAAATAAAATAAATATTAAAAATAGCTCATCTTTTTTATTTTTACTGACAAAAACATAATTAAGTGTTATATCACAACTTTGTTTTGAAAATTGAATTTTAATGATTATTTTTGACTTTTTAAATACAAATTAAATTTGATAACTTTTTGGCTGACATCAAAAGTTCCGACTGAAATAGGAATTTTGGTGTATACCATTTTACTGTAGCATATTTCATAGATTACATTAGCATTCATAAATCTTATTTGCCGTCCCTGGCTTTAATAAATTACATGAGGTCTATTCAAATTTAGCCTAGCATTGTTTTTATGACTTTAATCGAGTTATTTTGAATGTCTTTGACTTGCTGTAGCTTCCAATTTACGAGGGAATGGACACGGATGTCATACTGATCAAATCGGAGACAATCAGTGACAATGAGCAGACGGAGAATGGCATGGATTGCATGGATGACGATGACGATGACGATTGCCCCAGTCCCAAAGTGCCCGAAGTCTGTCTGGAGGAGGAGGATGAGGTGCTATTTCCCACAGATCGCAGTCACCTTCAGCAACACAGTTCCGGCGTCAACAGCAGCCATTTGATCAACGGTCTGAACGTGGGCAATGGCAATGGCAATGGCAATGATCCCTTGCCCCGGGCCACGAGCTCGCCAGTGTGCTCCACAAAGACCTCCATCTCATCCACGGGCAGTTACATGTCCGGCGGTGCGCCGAAAGCGGAGATAACACTGTCCACCGTGGGCAACATACGTGTTGGCGCTTTTGCCAGCATCAACAATACGCTGCACAATGGCAACAGCAACAACAGCAACGGCAACAATAACAACAACAACAGCAGCAGCAAAAACAATAACAACAACAATAATAACAACAATAATAATAACAACAGCAACATTAACAACAACAGCAACAACATGAACGCGAACAGCAACTTGGATGCTGCACGCAGCTTGCAACTGACCGCGGAGCAAGTGCAACAGCATTTGTTGCTCAATGGCCTCGGCCTGTCGGCGGTGCATCATCCGCCGTCGCAGTCGCTGCAAGCGGCCATCAATGCGGCAACAAGCGGCGTCGGCAGCGGCAGCTCGAGGCAAACACAGACGTTGCAGTTGCCGCGCTTGCAACGCGCTTGCAATGCGGCTGTTGCCGCTGCCGCTGCTGCTGCTGCTGCTGCTGGCGGCGCCACCAACGGTTCGAGCAATGCTGCTGGCAATATTGCTGCTGCTGCTGCTGGTGGCAACAACAACCACAGCATCAACAACAGCAACACGGGCGGCGTGCAACTGTTGCTCAATGGCCATCACAGTCGCGACAAGACGCATACGCACCAGCTGCATCAAAGTGCGGGAATCACACTTGCCGCCGGCAGTTTTAATGGCTATAATGGTCTGGGTGTCAGCAACATTAGCAGCATCAATTGCTCGGCCAGCAACAATACCAGCAGCAACAGCAACAACACCGCCGTCAACAGCAGCAACAATGCCAATATCAGCAACAACAACAACTTGAACAACAACAACAACAACAACATTAGCGGCAGCAGCAGCAGCAACAACAACAGCAGCGGATCACGTGGCCAGCATAATGAATACATGATGACGCTGGCGGTGGAGGAGCGCAAAAGGAAAATTGAGCTGCTGAATGTACAGATCGAATATTGGCAGACATTGACCAAGAAGCTCGACTCACAGCCCGGTCACTATCCGAATCCGGCCTGTCTGTGTCATTTTCCCGGCAGCACAGTGCTCGGCGTGGGCGGTGTGGGCGTGGCTGCAGCTGGTGGCAACACAGCAGCAGCAGCAGCGAATGCGTTGCAAACGCAGTCAAGCAGCAGCTAGTCCGAAGCTTACGATGGCGGCGACACTGGCGACGATGGAGATCCCAATGATGCTGGCCAATTTCAAACTGATGATGATGACGATGATGATGATATTGATGATGTTATGGCTGATGAAGACACTGGCGATAACAATAGCGATATCATATCGATAGTTGACATCGATGATGACGATGAGGATGAGGATGAGAATGAGTTGATGGAAGTGCACTTGCAGCAGAATAAGCTGAATATAACGGATCTAACGCTGCACGATGATTTTGATTCACAAGATGCCTTGGTCAAGGATGTGGGTGTTGTTGGTGGTCTGTCGCCACCGCCAACAGCAGCACCAACACCGCCAACAACAACTATAACTACAACAACCACAATAGATACCGAAACGCCGCCATCGTTGCCATCGTTGGAAACGTCGCAACCGCCGCCAGCGAAACGCGCCAAGCGACAACAAATTGCATTGCTGCTGCAACTGGCCCAGCAGCAACAGCAGCCGCAGCCGCAGCCGCCAAGCACGTGACCAGGTTAAGCTATAGCCCTAAGAGTTACTAACTAGACTAGTATTTTGACTTAACCAACCGCCTGCTCGATCCCAGTTTAACAAATGCGTCAATGCCTTTTATCGTCGCCGTTTTACAATTTTTGCCATTTTATGTCTGCAACCAAATTTATAAATTAACACAAATTTAATTATTATTACAATTACTATTATTACAATTATTTTTATTATTATTATTATAATTATCATAATTATTAGTATTTATTTATGCCTATTTTTGTGTGCCAAACAACAAACATGCGTGTGACTGAGTGTGTGTGTGTGTGTGTCTGTGTGTGTGTTATTTTATTTTATTTTATATTTTATTATTAGCTTTTTAGCTTTTTTATACAGCGCCTAACCAAAACCTTAATTGCCATTTAAAGAAATGCTTGCCAAAATTTAATTTTAAGCATTAATTTATTTTACCACCCTCCTCCCCCAACCACACCGCCATCTATTATTTATTGTTTATCCCCTTTTTTTTTTTAAATAAAATCCTATTAATTAAGTTTTTTTTAGCTGCAAACCAAAAGAATATGCAACGAATGACCCAAAAAATAAAAAAATTTAATTTGTCATTGTATATTTACCTTAAATAACATTACTTAATTAATTATCATATATAATTACAAAAAAAAACAACAACAAAATATGAAAACTGTACAAATGTGGTTCCTAATCTAGTCCTTAAAAAAAAAAACAAAAACAAATCGAAAGTAAAACTGTTTAAAAAATAATATTGATAGAAAGCAAAGAAATTGTTATGCATATAGCGAAACTTGTGTATTTTTTTTTATTATATATATTTATATATATTTACACGCTTACATATAAATACATACACATGTATTATATAAAAATGGCCCCCCAGTCCCAAAACCCTCCAAAACACTGTAGCTAATTTAAATGTATGTACTTAAAAAAAAAAAAATCGAAGGCACCCAAAAAATCCCCTTTTATTAGTTTGTACAGAGAAAAAGAGAGCGAGAGAGAAAGAAAGTTAAAGAGAAACTTGCTAGTCGCCGTTGCATAACTGTATTCTTTAGTCTAGCATACAAAATTAAAAAGAATTTTATAAAAATTATGCTATATTGTTATGCATTTGCATACTACTAGTAATTAAAAATATATATACATACAAACCAAAAAAGAAAAATATGTGTAAACTTAATGCCTAAATGTAACCACAATTTACAAAAGAGAAAAAACCAAACAAAAACCATTTATACAATTTTTGTAAGCAAAACAAGTTAATAAAAACCAATGAATTTATATTGTGGCCTAACTAAATTCTCGGTGTAGTCTGTTCGAATCTGGAATTTAAAATATGGAGTTTGGCGCGCGTCATTTGCAGCCTTGCAGAACAGCTGACGGCGCTGCCAGCTAGTTGCAAAACGTTATCACCAAGGTGCCATGTAGACAAAACTTTATTTGATGTGCAAGTTGCAAAAATAATAATATTATATTGAATGTTAAATAAAGAGAAACACTATTAACTTTTTGTTCTTGGTGAAATGTTAATGTGTGTAATTACCAGCGTTGCCAAAATTAGTCCGTTAAAAAAAGACAGATTTGAATAAGCAAATTTTAAAGTAAAAATAAAAAGTGTTTACTGTTTTTTAGCAAACTTTTATTTTATTTCTATATTAAAATTAAAGAAGGTAGAATTAAATTAACAGAATGCTATAAAACACAAGCAAATTTTTATATTTTTTGTTTAAAACTTATTTATTCAAATCTGTCTTTTAACGGTCACAGTTGGCAACGCTGGTCACGTTGATAAGTGCCAAGTAACGAGTCTTTTATCATTGCTCATCACTGACAAACGTCAGATGTTGGCAATTGAGTTGTTGTTGTTGTTGTGCCGCGTAATTGAATGAAATTAAATGCCAGCTTGCACAATATTGTTTATTCATTTAAATTCAATCATACGTATGTACATATACTTAATATGTTGAAAAAACAGCACACATCTCTAGTATGGACACGAGAGGCAACGCTGCGCGCATGTGTAGAGTGAGAGTGAGAGAGAAAAACGCTAGTTTTGCATACATCGCAACTGCTCTCTGCGGAGATGGCGACAGCTGTGTGAACGTTTGTGGTGGGGGGATTTGCAAATTTTGTATATTTATTACTCATCCAGCAGCGAGTATGCAGTCATCGAAATATTTGTAAAACAAAAACAAGAGAAAAAACCAATTTCAGTTGCAGTTAAAAGTTCGTGTTTTGCATGTGTGCAATTTGTTGTGGGCGATAAATAAAGTGAATGCGAATTCTCGACATACACATACACAAACAGATTGCGTGAGTGTACACACATACATACGTATGTATGCCACTGTGTGTGTGTGAAGCCCTAACTTTGGTGGAAATAACTTCTTTGGATACACTTTAAACGACAAAAAGCAGCTGTTGAGGGATTACAAACTACTGTGATTGATGCCCGGCTTCCATCTCAATGAAATGGGCGAAATGGTATTGGACGCCATCGATGACATCGGTGTGGTCGATGTTTACGATCTGGCATCGGATATTGGCAAGGAATATGAGCGCATCATGGATCGCTATGGCACCGATGCCGTCAGCGGCTTAATGCCAAAAATCATCAATACATTGGAGCTGCTCGAGGCGCTCGCAACGAAAAATGAGCGTGAGAATACAACCATACAGGAATTGCGCGAGAAAATTGCCCAGCTGGAGAGCGAGAAGCTGGAGAAGGCTGAGTTTCGGCGACGCTTTGAAAAGGAATTGGAACTAATTGAGGAACAGTGGCGCACGGAGACGAATGAACTGGTCGATTTGGTCTCATCGCTGCAGGACGAGAACAAGCGGCTGGTGAAGCAAACACAAGATTTGCAATCGTCATCGGCACAAAGCTCTGGACTGGGCGCCAGCTTGACCGAGAGCATCATCAGTATGACCAACAATGAGCTGCATGGCGCGCTCTCCGATACGCAGGTGCTGCAGCGGCTCAAGGAGCAGATCTACAAGCAGCGTGATGAGCTGAAGCAACGGGAACGCGAACTCCAGGACAAGTACAGTGAGCTGGAGCATGTAAGTAGTAGCTTTAACTCCTTGCTTGCTAAGCATGCCCAGGCTAATTGACTTTTGTTTGCATACATAGGTCAACATTCAGGCGGAACGACTGAAGGCCTCGGAGCGGGATACGCGACGCAGGCATAAACTGATGCAGGCCCAGGTGAAGACACTGTGCGAGGAGCGTGCCGATTTTCTAGCCCAACTGCAGGATCAATGTCGCGAGATCAATCAGCTGCGCAAGCGTTTGGGTCTGGCCGAAAAGGAGAACGAGGATCTAGTGCAATCGTATGATGATGATCAGAATGATCCAAATCGACCGCGCTACACGACACGAGAGCTCAAGGAGCTGATTAGTGAGCGTGACGAGCTCTTAACTACCATCGACAGCCTCAATGAACAGCTGACCGAGCTGAAGCCAGCGCCCAGCGGCAAACGAATCCGTCACGTCTCCAGCTCCGATGACAGCGACGACGATGACGATGACAATGAGGCCGATGATGGCGTTGAGGCGGACGTTGATGACGACATCGTATCGGGTGAAACGTGCGTAAACAACTCAAAACGATTCTACATACGAATGTCGAAAATTATTACTCAGAATACGGAAATTCGGAGAAAATGAAATTGGGAATCCAGAATTAGGAATCGAATAATTAGGAACTCTAAATTACGAATACGAAATTAGGAATACAGTTATTAGGAATCCAAAATTAGGAAGACAAAAATTGGGAAAACAAAAATTGGGCAGACAGAAATTGGAAAAACAAAAATAAGGAAAAAAAAAATTAGGGCAATGGTCCATAATATGCGGAACACCTCAAAAAAAAAAAAAATGCAGAATTAGTTTTTTAGTTTTTTTTTTATATTAATTTTGAAATTGTAATGCAAAATGAACTTTTTTTTAGTCAATATGCACAAAGCAACCATGCAAAAAGTTCATTTTGCACTTAAATTTTAAAATTAATTAAAAAAAAAACAAAGAAAGAGCCGGAATTAATTTTGCACCTAATGCAAATTCATCATAAATCGCCCTCTAATTTTTTATATTTTTTTTTTGTAGGTGTTCCGCATAATATGGAATTTTTTCCAAAATTAGGAAAGCCAAAATCAAAAATCGCGCGATTTTTAATAAAATATTTTTGATTTCGGCTTTTTTCTATTAGTAAAACGACAACATTTGTCGAACCATTTATTTCAAAATCAGGATTTCGATTGCTAGCGCATGTGATATTTACTCGAACCATTTATTTCAAAAACTACATGTTTATATTGTGTGCCACCTTATATAAAAAATCAACAATTTTTTCATCTTTGTGTTGGTCGTATGTATTGAGTAGCGATTTAAGACGATTGTCTACCCTTTCATATTTTGATTGTTGTTTTTCGGGCTTATCTCCAGCGCTAATTTGAATAATCTCAATGTCTTGTTCATCTTGTTCTTTCATTGGGTATTTTAAAAATTTAAATATTACAGGATGATTGCAACCTGCTAACGAATAATGAATAATTAATAATGTATATAAATTTTCGAGAGAATTTAACCAATGACAGGAAAACCAAAGATACTTTTCCCAATTTTTTTTTCTCAATTTGGTTTTCCTAATTTTGAATGTATTTTTTTTTAGTTGAAATTCTTAATTTTTTCTTCCTCATTTTGGATTCCTAAAATTGTATTCTTCTTTTTTAAAATTCGTTAAAAAAGTTTTGGAATTCGTGTGAGGTACCACTCAAAACACACTTGAAATCAGCGGTGGGCACGCAATGGCTCTGGGAGCCAACGGCTGCTCCCAACTTTATTTCTGCCTATTCGGCGCCGTTCAGTCGCACAAAAGACTCTCGAGCAAGTAGGTAGACTCTAATAGGGTTGTGGTTGTTGTAGTGCTCCCGACTTCAGATTTCGTGCCCACCGCTGCTTTAATTAGTTGTTGTAATTTACATTTCATGTCATGTACTTTTCTTCCCAAAATGTCAGGCCACCTGGGCATGATGCACCTGTGCAGGGACCACTGCCCTATGAGCCAGACGATGCACCCTGGAAGAAGAGCTCTGAGTCGGGTATACGGAAATTGTAAGAACCAAAAAAAAACCAAACTTAAACCATTTGTTCGAATTGTAAATGTTGTGCTGTTTGTAGTTTCCGTAAGTTATTCTCGGATCCGTCGGATGGCAGTAACACATTCCCGAAACGTTCCTTGGCCACCCTCTCGAAGATGGCGCTATCGGCCACACCCGGCAGCGGCAACGAGCCGAAGTAAATGCCTTTTAGCCTAAGAGCCAAGTGCATTCATTCCATTTACATACTTATATATACATATATATATATAACTATGGTTTGATTTTTATTTTATTTTATGTATGATTATTTTTCGTTTTTATTTCTTTTATTTATTTTTAGTCCCTGTCTGTCCTTTGCTATGTTTTATATGCTCGCTAAGTATTTACCATTTTCTTATATGATGTACATAATTTATATATTTGATTGCTGTGCTCTCATTATTATTTTAAGTTGTTATTTCTTTTTAACGTAATACTTAAATAATTCATTTATATATATGTATTTTCTTATCATTTTTGGTCGATGTTTAATGCTTATTACTACATTTTTTTTTAATATTGTATACTAACTAATCTCTACGACCAACATGCAAGGAACTAAATATATATTGTAAGCTTGACTAGCAGGCAAGATAGCGGGCAAACGGATTCATTTTCGAAACCGATTCGCATACATATACATATGCATCTACATATACATATACATATACATACATAAATACATTAGCTACTATCTATCTAATCATATATAATAATAATAGTATACAAATATACTTACAATACATACCCTATACATATGCAATGTTCCAAAGAACAAATTGTGTGCGAAGTGAGTGAGTTTGAATGAATTTAATCGATTAGTAACCATAATTTGAATATAACAAATACACTTAGTAATTGTAGAGAGTTTTTAAAATGAGAATCCAGCTAAACTGTTTTAGTATCTAACTTAACAAGGCAAGCTACAATATGTAATTAATATCAATCTTTTAAAAAACCAGGCTCTACACAATTCCAGTTAACAAACAAAATAAATAGGGAATCGAATTACAAAAATAAAGTTGAGGGGTCATTGAGAAAACATAAATATGTAATAACATAATAATACTTACTTCAATTAGCAATTGTCAAGTTGTAGATTAACTATTATTCTCTCTGTCTTTTTCAAGCAATGTATGCTCTATCTCTCACTTTCTATCTCTTTCTATCTGTCTATCCATCTCTTTAGCGAATTGAGCCTTTTATAGCAGTTGCCCCAAGCGGCCTTATATTAAAATACACAAGCCAAAAACAAATTTAAAATTTATAATTAGCCAGTGTTGAATTGTAGCTGATTGTTTGTTGACAAATTAATTATGTATTGAATACCAAAACCAACAAAATGATAAAGATAAACGAAAAAAAGTTAAAGTATTAGAAACAAATCAATCAAATCGTATAATGTTTTAGTCGCAAATTTTAACCAAAATTATAAAATATAAAATATGATTAGAAGAGTTGTTGTTACCAAAACTATGTACCAATTATATAATTAACTAGCTTAACCCTTTATTTGTGTGCACAAAATGTTGCATTTGCTGCAGTTGATGAATAATAGATTAACACAAGGCCACTTTTAAAAGTACATACATAAGTATGATACTAATATAATATAATGTCTGTATATCAAGCCCAATTACAGTTGCACTTTCCTGCTTTTGGCTGCTAATAATGTCTATTGAGCTTTTGCGCTTTTGTTCATTTCTAACTAACTTCTTGGCTACCTTGCTTAACCATTTCATCAGATCAGGACAAGCATAAAGTACATATCAGTTTTGATTGTGAGAGATATTTTGGAGTACAGAATATATGAATAAAACGTTTGTTTCTTTCAACAATAAGAAATGTGCCAAAGACTAAAATGGAATTCAGCGATTGCCATTGATCCAAGATCCATACATACAATAACATTTTCCCCTTACTATCTTTACTTTAATTTAAAATATTCCTTTTTTTCTAATATGAAAAACTAAACTTTTATACAATAAAACAAAGAACGATTAACAGATAGTACTGAAAATGAACTGGAAACTGCAGCTGGAAAGCATCGAGACATTCGGAAGAGACATTTGTATGAAGTATTAAAGCTATTAATTTATACATGAAATTAAATTCGTTGTGTCGCAGAAATCGCTGAAATATATTGCTTAAATCGATTGATTTACCCGAGCCCAGTGACTGAATATTTTGTTTGTTTCAGTATAATTTCAACTTCTGTGACACGGCGAAACGATCGATAAAAAGCGAAACCGAATGACATTGAATTAAATAAGTATATTAAATGAATTAATGTTAACTAAATTTATATACATATATACATATTATACACATATATAAATGCAAATATTAACCAAATAACGTAACAAAAACAATTAAAAAGAAAAAAAAACAAAAACATTTAAATTGATATACATTATATACAATACAGTACATGCCTAGTTCGAGTATGGGTGCATACAAGATTAAAACTAATGGATCGCTCCAAAAATAACTCGTACACACATTTTATGCATTTGCTGGATGCGGTTAATAAAAGTTATGGCAAACAAAATTGTTTCATTACTCATTTATTTTTTTTATAAATATATAAATAATACTTCTTTTAGATATTCTAGTATACTTATATATAGGTGGAAATTGTATAAAATGTTTTCGGCAGCCTTTTTTATTGTCATCTAGCGGGTTCGGTTCGCCGGATTCGCAGTCATCGAGAGGACGGTTTGAATCTTGATTTGTTCATGTAAATATAAAAAAAAAAACAAATAATACGAATAAAGAATATAAATAAGATACCTAATTAAAATATATATTCCCTAACTCGAATCACCAATATCTAAAGAAAGGGTTCGAGTTATGGAGATATTCGACTTATAGGGTTCTTTTTCTTAAGTTTATTAATTTTACTGCCACTCATTCAGCTCAAGTTAGAGAGAAATTGAAAATTTGCTAAAAAGCTACTTTTTGTATGAAATGGAGGAAAAAGGAGTAAAAATAGTAATTTTAAGCATTTTTCAAAAAATCATAAATAATACTAGCGAAGAGATTTTTGAACATTTTTTTTTGCAGTCACTATAAGAATTGTTTGAAGAATTTTTTTGCGTCAAAACATTTTTGGTTTAAGCCCGAGGAAATAGTTTTAAAAGTAGACCTTTACAAAAATTCAAAATTTTTAATGGGTACTTAATGGGTTAAGAAAAGTTTTGAGTTTACTCAATTTAAAAAAAAACAAGGGGGCTCCGCCCCCTGCTCGCTTCGCTCGCCTACCCCCGGCTCGCTTAGCTCGCGAGGAGGTGCGGCTACAGTCGAGTTTGCTCGACTGTAAGATACCCTGTGCCAGTTTCCACAAAATAAAATATTGGTTATAATAGAATTAGTAATATGTATAAAAGCATGTTTGGAACCATCCCATATGCATATTCTGTCAGTTTGGTTCAGTTATCTCAAACAACAAAAAAGTTTTTCATACTAAGACTTGATTTTCGTCTGATCGTTCCTATGGCAGCTATATGATACAGTGATCCGATTTCTAGCAAATTTGGTCAGAATGTATGAAGCCATCCCATATGCATATTCTGTCAGTTTGGTTGAGATATCTCAAACAAAAAAGTTTTTCATACTAAGACTTGATTTTCGACACATCGTTCCTATGGCAGCTATATGATATAGTGATTCGATTTCAAGCAAATCTGGTCAAAATGTTTGGAACCATTCCATATGCATATTCTGTCAGTTTGGTTCAGTTATCTCAAACAACAAAAAAGTTTTTCATACTAAGACTTGATTTTCGTCTGATCGTTCCTATGACAGCTATATGATATAGTGGTCCGATCCAAATTGAAAAACAAACTTGATCTGCGTCCGGTATCCAGCAATCTCAATACCAAATTTGAAATCTCTAGCTATTATAGTTTCTGAGATCGACGCGTTCAAGCAGACGGACAGACGGACGGACAGACAGACGGACATGGCTCAATCGACTCGGCTGTTGATGCTGATCAAGAACATATATACTTTATGGGGTCGGAGATGCTTCCTTCTGCCTGTTACATACATCACACAAATCTAATATACCCTTTTGACCATTTTCAATGGGCACAGGGTACAAAAAAAATAGAGATAATTGTTGTATAGAACGAAATGATAAAATTTATAATTTTTATTCTTTATCCCTTACTTTTTTCTTTTAAAACGTTATTGACTCATACTTACAGATTTTGTAAGAGTATACATTTGAATAGAAAATTAAGAATTAGTACCACGATATAGTCAATTACTTTGATTATACGAAAACTAAAAGTGAACTGTGTATAACAGCAATTTTTAGCCGACGTATAAACGAGGAAAATGTTGTCTTACCTCAACATTTTTCTGAACCGGTTTCTGACTTTGCAGCTCCTCAAGCTTAGGTTCATGTTGTTGAGATTGACCATCGTCTTGTGATTGTAATTTCTTTTGTTGTTCATTTAAAAACAAATATAAAATAGAATTTTGACGATTTTCCAAGACATTAATTTTGAATTGTAATATGTTGATTAGATAATTTTTTATAAATTGTTCTTGTGCGTAAATTTGATTTGCCAGCATGTTAACTGGCAATAACTGCGATTGAATCTTAGCCAGCGAGTTGGATACCAAATCCTGTGAAATCACTTGTTCCATTAAGCTGCCGACTTCAAGAATACTTTGCTGGTCTTTCGATTCAACGTCTGTCATCTGAATGTTTGATTCGTTTATTTGTTCCTGAGTCTTGATTAACTCTAAAGTCTTTCCCATTGCCTTGATATGTTCTAATAACTCTTGAGCTTCTTTAAAATCATTAATTTTAGGCTTTCCATCTGCAAACCCTTTAATAAACTCATTGCTCGTTTCCAAAATTCCCAAATTTGGTTTTAACTTTTCTTGTGCTTTCAATATAATTTCATCGCACTGTTTCTTCAAATCCATGATTTGTTTAGAGGCAGCTTTGAACTCGAGCTTTTCACATTCGTCAGCTTTCTGGAGTATTTCATTTTTCACCTGAGAGAGGTGTTGTTGGGAAGTTCTCGGTTCTTCCGATGATTTAAGTTTGACTTGTGATTTCTCTAGATTTGCCAGAGTTGCTAGCAACTTGAGCTTTTTACATTCGTCAGTTTTCTGAAGCAATTCTTGTTTCACCTGATCGAGTTGTTGCTCTGACTGTTTCAGTTTATCTTCGAATTCCTTCAATTGCTGCTGCAAATCGGCCACTTTATTGGAAGACTCATTAGTAGTTTGATACGAATCCAAATGTTGATTCAGAGTCTTGAGCTCGAGCCTCTTACATTCGTCAGTCTTTTTGAACAATTGTTGTTTTACCTGATTGAGTTCGTGCTGTGATGTGATTAGCTCTTGTTGAGGAATCTCCAACTGTTTCTCCGATGTAATCAGATCTTCTTGGGACATTTTCAAACGCTCTTGTAAATCATTCATGTGCTTAGTAGAGTCCACATCGATCGGTGATGTGGAGCGATCAATATTTCTTTTTTCAACTAATTGTTGCAACAAATATTGCATGGTCTCTTTCTGTTCCATGCACCCAGAGATGAAGTCAGTGAGTACCATCTGAAAGTAATTTTGGACCTTTATTGGATCCATAACTGCGATAATACAGATTTCGTCGTATTGAAAAATAAGATGATCAGCTAGATCTTGTAGTTTTCTATTTTTAATACTCCGCTTTTCCATTATACGAGTGACTTGCTGCTGAATTACCCTCAGTTCTTCCATGACATAGTCTTCCGCCAACTTCTTCTGGCTGTTGCCCGTAATCATTAGGTCTTTGTTTTGATCTTCCTCCTGTTCAGCTACAATCATATAAAATGAATGATGTCATATACTAATTAGTAATATTGTAAATTCTTACTGAGAATGGAGCTTAATATCGAAACATTATAATCGCCAAAACAATAGCGAATCTTCAAATACAGTATAGTTTGCTTAGCTGAATCGATTACAGACAGCTTTTCCAAAAAGGAATTTAACGTTAATTAATAAAAGTTAAGTTTAGTCAATAAAGGGAAAATGTCAGGCAGCTATCTTACCGATGCAACTGAGTATCGAGACAGCTAAGCAAATATACAAGATTAAAAAAAAAATAAATGAAAATAAACTTTATTGTAAATACTTGATACGCATACTTTGGAGTAAGTTTTTGACTTGTAAAATCAGGTTAACTTAAATGTTGTTTCGTTCATGACTTGGAATCTAAATTTATTCTGCACTCAAAGTTGATTCTTTTCGTAAAGTATCCCCTTATCTTTTTAAAAATTCAAAGGTTTAATCTCGAATTTTATAATAATAATAATTATAAAAAAGCACTTTAAATTTACAGTGGCGGACAAAGAAAACCGGACACCATAAAAGAACGATTATTGGAGTTTTCTTTAAGTGTTTATTTATTCGACCATAGGAAAAAAGCTCTAGGCCTAGAGACCGTTTGAATGATACATAACTTTCCTTAACCCATTAAGTACCCATTGAAAATTTCGAAGTTTTGTAAAAGACATATAAATCGAACCAAAAATATTGGGATGCAAAAAATTCTTCAAACAATTGTAATAGTGTCTGCAAATTTTTTTGTTTCAAAAATATTTTTTTTATGATTTTTGAAAGCTTTTCCTTAAGCTACTTTTTGTATGAAAAGGAGGAAAAAGGGGTTAAAATAGTCATTTTATCTATTTTCAAAATAGGATAAAAAATACTAGCGAAGATATTTTTGAAAAAAGTTTTGCAGACACTATTAGAATTGTTTGAAGAATTTGTTTTGCACTTTTTAGCTTTAATCTGCCAATGAGCTACGATAAACAAGCTTTAGTGGCTTGTCAATTTTTCATAAAAATCGATTAAATTAGCTCGATTGATTGTCATAAAAATGAAGTTAAAGAAAGCGAAAATCGTTTCCGCGAAAATCAAATGGTCGATTAATCGAAGTACTTTGTAAAAGAATTTGAAATTGATATACATTTTCTTTTCCTGGACAAACATTTTGTTTGGAGCAGTCTAGTTATTGTAATGGCCCGAGCCCAGATCGAAATGATTCTTAGATAATCTTAGTGTATAAATATTGTATTAATTATTTGATTGTGATTAAAGGTGTATGCTTACAACTTTCCGGCTGCATAATGATGCTACTTTGTGCCAGCGGCTGTCCCAGCTCCACCAAATCCAGTTCCGCCTTTAGAGCGGCGCACTCCTCCCGCATTTGGTCGACCAGACGCGTTTCTCGCTCGAATTTACCGAAAAATTTCCCCAAATGCTCATCAATGAGTTCTAGCAGAAGCGGCAGTGACGAGTCAAAGTTATCGAGCCTTGGATTTGCCATTTCATATCTTTCCATTAATTTCAGAAGACTCTTCACAAATTCAATAAAGTTCCCAGTTTCCATGGCTCGAATTTGTTGCCGGATACGTCGATTTTCGTCTGCACGGTAAGACTCCGTAGATTCCCCAATTGGGGTGAGGGAGTCTCGCCAGAGAGAGGACTCCTGCATGGCGGAGAGGGACTCGTTCCTTGTAATAAGGTGCTGTTCTTTGACGGCGAGAGACTCTTCCCTGGCGAAAAGGTAATCTTCTTTGGCGCAAAGACTCTCTTCCTTGGTGTAGAGAGAGACTTCCTTGATGAAGAGGTACTCTTCCTTGACGGCGAGGGACTCTTCCTTGGCGGAAAGGGACACTTCTTTGATGAAGAGGGACTTGCCCTTGGCACAGAGACACTTATCCTCGGCATAAAGGAACTCTTCCATGACGCAGAGCGATTCTTGCTTGGCAAATAGAGCCTCTTCCTTGGCGGAGAGTGACTCTTCCTTGGCGCTGAGCGATTCTTCCTTGGCAAATAGGGCCTCTTCCTTGACGGAGAGGGACTCTTCCTTGACAAAAAGAGAATCTTCCTTGACGGATAGATAATCTTCCTTGACGGATAGAGAATCTTCCTTGACGGATAGAGAATCTTCCTTGACGGAAAAAGAATCTTCCTTGACGAAAAGAGAATCTTCCTTGGCGGAGAGGGACTCTTCCTTGACGGAAAGGGAATCTTCTTTGAAGGAAAAAGAATATTCCTTGACGGAAAGAGTATCTTCCTTGTCGAAAAGAGAATATTCCTTGACGGAAAGAGAGTCTTCCATGTCGGAAAATGAATCTTTGTCGGAGCAGAGTGACTCATTATCGGTGGCCAGATCTAATGTTGGTCGAGAGATTTCCAGGTTTGCCAGAATATATATATTATCCATATCCTTCGCGGAGACGGACTCTTCCTTGCCGGAAAGAGAACCTTCCTTGACGGGAAGAGAATCTTCCTTGATAGAAAAAGAATCTTCCTTGCCGGAAAGAGAATCTTCCTTGACGGGAAGAGTATCTTCCTTGTCGGAAAGAGAATCTTCCTTGATAGAAAAAGAATCTTCCTTGACGGGAAGAGTATCTTCCTTGTCGGAAAGAGAATCTTCCTTGACGGGGAAAGAATCTTCCTTGACGGGAAAAGAATCTTCCTTGCCGGAAAGAGAATCTTCCTTGACGGGAAAAGAATCTTCCTTGCCGGAAAGAGAATCTTCCTTGCCGGAAAGAGAATCTTCCTTGACGGGAAAAGAATCTTCCTTGTCGGAAAGAGAATCTTTCTTGACGGAAAGAGAATCTTCCTTGGAGAAGAGGGACTCATTATCGGTGACCAGGTCTGATGTTGGTCGGGAGGTTTCCAGGTTTGCCAGAATATCCATGCCGTCATCTTCACTGGACGAATCATTCGCATTCATTGGCCCAGAGAAGTCAACCTGCAGCAAGAAATACGTAATGGATGAGAAAGAGTAATTGACGGAATAATTGAATAGAATTATTGATTTAGTGCAATTCATTGAAATTTGGATAAAATTAATGCTACTTACTTTTCCATCTGTCGAGGGATCGTCGGAGTTCACCTGGGATCTTATCTCAGTGTGCGATGAGTCGCTTGAATCTATTAAATATATTAAATATATACTTATAACCAGGGACCGTAATCATTATGAGTTATATTGTAAAAATTACATTGTAATGATTATTTAAAGATCTTTAAGGACTTTCTAATGGTAATGAATAATCTTGAGTGAAAAAAAACTCACAAGTAATCATTATTTGTGATTTTTATTTTTTGGCTCAAAATAAAACTCCCTTTAAAAAAGTTTACGTAATCATTTTTAAGATTTGGGTTTGCGTTTTATGGGTCCCCTAGGTTTCTTTTAAAGACATATGCAAAAATACTGGGTGAAAATCCTACACAAAAGAGATCAATTTAAAATAAGTTATATTTTGAGCGAAAAAAATCATAAATAATGATTATTTGTGAGTTTTATATTTTCGCTCAAATTAAATCAATATCAATTTTTTTTTTTAGTCATTCTAGTCATTGATTTTTTGATGTGGAAAAATTTCAATAATCATTATTTGCAGTTCCTGCTCATTTCTGTAAGTAAATTCGGTGTTTTGTCACTCGGACATTATTCCATCATGTGCGTCAAAACTCGTGCTAAAAGGAAAGTAGACAAATTGAAATTCTATCTATCAATATCTACGTTTATCCTATAAGAGCATTGTTTGGTAGCATTACACTGAAAAAAAAAAACTGGGATTCCAAAAGAAAATGATTTTGATCAAAATACTTGACTTAAGTATGATTCTAAAATTTAAATTCATTCTTTGCAAATATTTTGACTATCGCAATTTAATAATAATATCATGAATACATACTAAAAAAATACAAGATAAAATCAACAAATTTAAACTTGAATTTAAGAATAATGCTGTTGAAGCTGATTGTTTCCTGTGTATACACTAGCCAGAAAAACTATGCGTACAACTTTTTTTTTACTTAAACAGCAAGTCTTCATAGTAAAAAACAATATTTTTGGAAAGGTCTTTTAAACATTTCTAAGAAAAGTAGGAAAAAGGGGTAAAAAACTGTAATTTTTAGCAATTTTGAAAAAATCATAAAAATACTAGCGAAGAGTTTTTTGAAAAATAAATTAAAATAAAAAATAAATTATTTTTTCTAAAAAATCGAGGATAAAAGTTGAAAAAAGGTACTTAATGGGTTAAGGAAATTTTTGCACCATTCATTGTTTTTCTATACGTATTTTGTTTTCCTATGTATACCAAGAATATATATTTAATTTCAGTTCAATATTTACTTTTGCCAATCGTTTCGTTGTTTGCCACACATTCATCGAGCTGCGCCTTCGAACCTGACAGCTCCAATGACTGTTCATCTGGTGTAGCTGACTACAGATGGTACTTAGACTATGAAGCTATCGAAACCAGCTTAACTTACCACAATTATCATATCATCAAAAAGCATGCAAAATTCTTCGTCATAATTTTCGGAAGAATCAGCGTTGTTCTCAACTGAAACTGAAACTGGAGTTGGAGCTGAAGCTGAAGCTAGAACTCGATCAGCCATCGGTGCTGTGGGACGGATATTTGGAAAAGAGCTCTCGGTGTTTATCATATTGGCAATTAAAGTGCACAGACGAAAGCGCGACTCCTGGATTCCACTTGCCGTTAAATAAAAGAACTGATCAATGGCACCTCGGGTTTCTTTGGATAGATTGTTAATGTTCTTGATAAAATAATCACAGGGCTTTAGCACACATGCGTAATGCAAAAGAAATGTGTAGACATACACATAATCATCACGAGCTACGCGACCATTTTCATCTAAATTGTGTGTAAACTGTGGATAGGACTCTGTAAATGAAATTTAATTAGATCAAACAGCTTATGGGCCATGATGTGAGCTTGGCAACCAGTAAGAAAGTTGAGAAATGGTCCACTTGGCATCGATGAGGACGCGGTAACGTGTGTGAAACAGAAACGAGCGAATCCCTCCAGATCAGTGTCTTCTAAATTATCGGGATTGTTTTGCATATACAAGGCGCCTTTCACCTGAAACAAAACTAACACTCTTGGTATCCCATTCGATGTACAATACACAAGGTCACTGAATTCTTACCCACATCAACAGGACGTTCTTCCACTTTAAAAGCGTCATTTTCTTTAGCCTGCAAAAAGTTTAGTATATACAAAAAAAAAGCTGTTAAGAATTAGGTATTTTTGTTGTGTTTTGTAAAATTTGATGAATTATTAGAACATTCCGTTTGAGTACAAATTCTCAGTTCAAACAAAAAAGTATATAAGTTTGATAAACAAAATTTTATTACTTTGATACTTTCAGAACGAATTTGAAATGACAGGAAAAATTATTATTTTATAATTATTAAACTAAGTGAAGTCGGGATGAAGTCTAATTTGCAAAAGATAAAATTGCCTTCTTAAAGTTCCGACGTACTTTGCCAGGCTAAGGTGTTACTATTTCATTGAAGAGTCGATAAAAGTTCCGTCAGACCATGAAGCAACAACAGAAGGAGGTCTCGTCGGCTGTCAAATCGTTCGGTTCAGTGCGTGCTCAAGGTGAATTTACTAAGTAGGTGACGTTGTCACCACAGCTGCTCTCTTTCGGGAGTACAAACATTTGACAGTATGCCTGCAAACGTTGTCGAAAGAGGTTGTGTGTCGCATGTTTTTTTTATTGTCTTCTTCTTTACGAATAAACTCGTAGACAGAAAACAATGAAAAGAATAATTATGAATTAAAATATTATGAATAATTTTAAATTAAATCATTTTAATTATTTTGCGAAAACATTTCCTTTTCTGTCCGCTAAAACAATAACAAACGAAGAGTGCAGAACGTAAAACGTTCGCCATCTTTTTCTAGCGCTTGTCTCTCTGAGAGCGGAGAGAGAGAGGTGAAAAAATGATTGTAACCTCACCACATCGGACAACGTCACCTTAATAGTAAATCCACCTTGTGCGTGCTTGCTTGTTGACGTGAAAGGTATTGTCGTCTCACTCACACTCACTACGACTCACTACGATGAGCCTTTTCACTCGCACTTGTTGTTAGTATAGTCAAGGGATAGCTTTTTGCCGACGAGACCTCCTTCTGTTGTTGCTTCATGCGTCAGACAAGCCTTTTTTCACCGACACGTTTTGTTTAAAACCGACGATATCGTGCGAACACTCTGAACTTATAAAGCGTCGGCTTTTCACCGATTTTTTTTGACGTTAATATGCCTACTAGGTACAGTCACGGTTGCCACAATTGGCGTTTTTGCGCCAAAACTACAGTCATATTTTTTATGAATTTGTTCAGAGTGTGACCAGGTTCTGTGAGAACAAAAAATGGCAATATCATCGACGGTTAGAAAGTGTCAGTGCAAAAAAAATAAATTATGAGAGCACTGTGGTATTTTAAGCAGCTTTCCTGGCGTTATACGTTTCTAAATTTGTCCATATATCAATTTATTTTTATATTTTGACTTTCTACAATGAACGGTGAACTTGCAAATTTACATTTGTCAAATTAGCTTAAAACCTTCGATGCTAATTTACTAAAAGATAAACTTCTTTACTTGGGATTCTTTTGACATTTAAATAGTGATAAAAATTTCAATTTTGTATAGAATTTTAGTTCGAAATGTTGAAATTGTCAAAACAAATATCGAATTCGATGCATTTTTACATCACGGATAAATTTAACAAATTTTAAATATAAAATGAAGAGACTAAAGAGTTACATGTCACATGTATGAAATTTAAGTGAAATTCAAGCGAAAGCGATTTCTGACATAATTTTAAAATAATATCTTATAAGGAAATTTTAGTATTAATTATAGCCATATCCAGGGCAGTGCTGCCAGAATTAGTCCGTTAAAACGGCTAGATTTGAATAAGCAAATTTTGAAGAAATAATATAATGATTTTTTTGTGTTTTATAGCATTCTGTTAATTTATTTCTACCGTTTTTGCATTCCAATTTAGAAATAAAATAAAATTTTGCTAAAAAAAAACACCACCATATTTTTTTATTGTTACTTTGAAATTTGCTTATTTAAATCTAGCCGTTTTAAGGGACTATTTCTGGCAGCACTGATCCAGGGTAGCAATTATACTGATTACTGGTTACAGAGTTGCTATAACTTTGACTGAAATCACCGATAAATATATCGAATTTGACAATGTCAAGTTGACATCAATGCTTTTTCTAGTTTGAAAAGTCATTCATTGTGAAAATTGCAATTTGAAGTGATACTTCTAATTCTAAATTTAATTTTTTTTTTAAATTCAGCCGAGTTATTAAAAAATAGAAACGCAATGAACCGGAAATGGGACAGACTGTCATCCTCGTCGTCAGACGGCGAAGAGGAAGAGCCGCCGAGGAAAATGATGAAGATTACGACATTACGACAGAATATTAAAGTGCTGAAGGATCCAAAGCGACAAGTACCAATCAAGCAGACTTTCAAAGGGCAGCAAAACAAATTCATTGAAGAGACACCTAAGGAGACATTGAAAGCACCTGAAAAGACAGCTAAGGAGACATTCAAGGCACCTCAGGAGGCATTCGTGGCACCTAAGGAGACATTCAAGGCACCTGAAAAGACACCTAAGGAGATGTTCAAGGCTAATCCCAAGAAGACATTCGAAGAGAAGCCCCAAGAGACATACGAAAAGAAGACTCTCAAAGGGGCACGTGAAAAGGCTCCAAAGGCGCCAAAACCTCCAAGGCCTCCAAAGACTCCAAAAGCGCTACGCCAAAAAGCTCTTAAGGGAGCAATCAAAGAGACACCCAACGAAACACCAATTAAGCCGATTAAAAAGTAAATAAAAACTGTAATCAGCAATATTAAGATATCGCTAATCGTTGTTTTTACTAGAGATTTAATGGAAAAGCCATCGCCGTTTTTTACCTTTCAAATTGAAAAGGCAGAGCTCAATTTCAATCTTGAGAACTCTGCACCAATTCAAATTATTGAAAAACCGAAAGCGAAAAAATTAAAAAAAATATTGGTGATACCAACGTTGTTACCAAAAGATAATGTACCCAAAAAGACTATACCAAGAAAGACTCTACCAAAAAGGATTATACCAAAATTGTCTCTTAAAAAGACTCTACCAAAAAAGATACTATCAAAAAAGATTCTAAAAAAAAAGATGAAGCCAATAAAGACTGAACCAAAAGAGGCTATACGAAAAGATACTACACGAAATGATATTATACCAAAAGATATTATACCAAAAGAGACAAAACGAAAAGCGACTGAACCAATGGAGACTATACCAACAAAGATGATACGAATTAAGACTGAGCCAGAGGAGATTAAACTAAAAGGGACTATACCAAATGCGATTATACTAAACAAGATGAAACCAATAAGAACTGAACCAAAAGAGACTATACGAAAAGAGACAAAACGAAAAGAAACAATACCAAAAGAAACTATGCTACATGGGATGCTACCCATAGAGACTATACCGAAAGATACTTTACCTACATTGACTATACCACAAATGATGATGCCAATAAAGACTGAATCAAAAGAGACTCTACGAAAAGATACTAAACGAAAAGATACTAAACAAAAAGAAGCTTTACTAAACAGGATAACACCAATAAAGGCTGAACCAAAAGATACTTTACCAAAAATTACTATACCACAAATAATGATGCCAATAAAGACTGAACCAAAAGAGACTACACGAAAAGATACTAAACGAAAAGAGACTAAACGAAAGGTGACTATACTAAATAGGACTGAGCCAATAAAGACTGAACCAATAGAGACAATACGAAAAGAGCCTATACTAAATAGGATGATACCAATAGAGACTGAACCAAAAGATACTTTACAAATTACTATACCACAAATAATAACACTAATAAAGACTGAACCAAAAGAGACTAAACCAAAAGATACTAAACAAAAAGATACTAAACAAAAAGATACTAAACGAAAAGATACTAAACGAAAAGATACTAAACAAAATGAAGCTATACTAAACAGGATGATACCAATAAAGGCTGAACCAATAGAGACTGTACTAAAAGAGGCTATTCGAAAAAGTATGATACCAAAAAAGGTTGAATCAATAGATACTATATTAATAGAGACTATACCAAAAGAGATCACGCCAAAAGACAACGAACCAAAACCAACACCGAAACCAATACCAATACCAAAGCCAGAGGTCATTAAAGAGGTGCAGCTGCCAACACCGGTCTCGGTTACCGTTCCGGTTCCGGATACAAAACCTATAGAGTTGAAAGCGAATGTCAATTGTAATCTCAAGTCCACTCCGTTGAAGAAGAATACCGAATGCATTAACAATGTTAAGCCAACAGGGGTGAAAAAGACTATCGGTTTAAAACATAAGCCGATGATATTGAAAAAAAGTATCGATATCAAGTCAAAGCCCATAGTATTTAAGAGAAACCCTGACGTAGATGCTCTACCAACATCGGAGGAGATATGGGAGTACTTCGAGAAATGGAAAACGGATGGTGAAGCTGTCTGGCCAATTTGTTGTCAGCCAAACTTGTCGACTTCCGGAAAAGAGCCCAATCCTCAGATAGTTGACACAACCCTACCCAACAAGGTTGAGCAGATGTGCGATGATCAGGAACAGTCGTATCAGGATCAGGTAGATGAGGCCGTTAAATCGCTACTTGCATACGAAACTGACTTTAAAGCTCCAGAGAAAGACTTGCCGGAGGAAGACTTGTCGTTTGATAGCATGGCCTTCGACGAATTGGAAAGCATTGTTCTCACCCCAGAGGAGGAACGCTATTTCAATGAATTTTTAAAATCGCAGCGTAATAACCATCCTCTCAGTGAACTTAAACAATACAATTCCCTCCTTAGATTGGTCAGAAGAGAAGACGGTAGAAAAGCGCTACACGAAAAGGTCAAGTCCATGAAAATTACCCAGCATAAGAAAAAGATGAGATGCAAGTGTAAGGAAGCCAAGAGAATTAAGAAAGAACAACCAGTCAAGAAAAAAACACATGCAACTGTGAACCTTACCGCAGCTCCGATTCAATCAAAACCAAAGCCAATTGCTGAAGCTCAAAAAGTACAGCATCTTGCCATAGGTTCAGTCATCGAGCTGCCCAAGAAGCCACAGATTAAGGAGCCAAATATCAGGGTAATCCACTGTGGAGTCGGGAAGCCGCTCTTTGGCGCCAAGTCGGACAACAAGGCTGAAAAGGCAGCTATATTAAATGCTGGTAATCAGCCATGCCTTAAGCCATTTGGCCAGAATCTAAGCCAGGTGGTAAGAACCAAAATTCATTCGTTGCCAAGCAAAAGTGCAGATCTATCAGCAAGTATGTCGGTCAACAAGAAAGTGGAGCCAATGCCAATGTTAATTTCAAAGCCAAGTCCAATGCCAATTCCAAAGCCAATGCCAATTTCAATGCCAATTCCAAAGCCAATGCCAATGCCAGTTGCACTGCAGTATCCTCCGATTGGTTCCATCATATCTTTTCCGCAGCCAATCAACTACCAAAAAGATATTGTCAATCTTCAACAACTAAAGATGAGAGGACTTCCAGTTAAGCAGCTCCAGTTTCCAATTCCAACTTCAACTGCAACTGCAGCCCAAATACCGCAATTAATCAAACCACAGCCGCAGACTTTAGGCCTTCCGCTTATCAAGGATCCGAAAATAGCCGAGAATGCACAGCCGCAAGACAAGAGTGGCAATACCAGCGAAGCTGGCTCTAAGAACTTGGCTCATTTGAAGCGGACTGTTGTGATGCCCGCTCTGCGACGTTTTGCCGATCCAAGAATGAAGAATATTCTAATACTACGTCCGCCCAAGGTGAAGGGTGAACGGGCCAAGTTGGAAATTGAAGTGAAATATGCCAGAACTTTCAGCACAATGGAATTAAACTTTAAGCTGGATCTCAGCCTGCTTTCCGTGGCGTTGGATAACGCCGTCTACAACAGCCAAATCCAAGTGCTCATGAAGCGTTGCGAATGCGCCCAAATCGCTTGGATTTGGGAAGATGGAAGTATACTGATCTGCAATTCTCGCAGCCAGCAGCTGCTGATAGACACGGAAAAGAGTTTGGTTGCCAAAATTCTGGCTGTGAGCAAGCCACCTCCGAGTGCCACTGAACTGAAAACGAATACATTACATTGCCATACGATTAATATTTCCAACATACCCTGGAAGATAGCCATTGAAAAGTTTTGCCAAAACTACGCTCTGACACCGCAAACCATTCTGGGCACTTGCAGATATGGCTACTATGTGAACAAGACCCTGCCCAGAATCGCCGCCAAGATATATGAGTCCGGTATGATTCATATTATATCACTGACCCCAGATGGAGTCGATAAAATGCTGGAAAAACTGTATGTACTCACTGCCGATGATAATGTTAATGTCAGGATTATGCCAAACACAATTCAACCGCCACCAAAACCGAGCTTCTTCGCTGGTTACCTTCCATCGATGCTGCCAAAAAGATTGTGAAAACTCTGCGCCCACGAACTCAAACTAGGATAATAAAAATCAAATAAACGGAACAAATAGTAAAATATTAAAGACAACAAATGTTAAATGCAATAATAATAAAATGATAATTATTATAATATATATAATGTTAATGACTTGTTAAAATAAAAATAACACAATAATATAATGACAATTTTTATAATAAATATAAATTATAATATATAATTGCTGACTGAATAATAAGATTATGACATTATGATAGTAAAAACCAGATAAACGGAAAAATAATAAAATATTTAAGACAGTAAATGTTAAGTGCAATAATAATAAAATGATAATTTTTATAATAAATATAATATAAATATTAATGACTTGTTAAAATAAAAATTATACAATAATATATTGACAATTCTTATGTTAAATATAAATATTAATATAATTACTGACTGTATAAAAAATTTTATGAAATTATGATAATAAAAACCAAATAAACGGAAAAATAATAAAATATTAAAGACAACAAATGTTAAATGCAATAATAATAAAATGATAGTTTTTATGATAAATATAATATTAATGACTTGTTAAAATAAAAATTATACAATAATATATTGACAATTCTTATGTTAAATATAAATATTAATATAATTACTGACTGTATAAAAAATTTTATGAAATTATGATAATAAAAATCAAATAAACAGGAAACTAATAAGATATGAAAGACAATGAAATTTCAAATGCATTAATAATTAAATGATAACTATTGTAATAAATATAATATTAATATTAATGACTTGTTGAAATGAATATAATAATACAAAAATTAAATAATAATTTTTATAAAAAATACTTATAATATGATTCCAGACTGAAATAAAAATGTTAATTATACATTTATGACTATAATTTGTGCTATCTTGCAATATCTACACTGAAAAAAATCATACACTGAAAAAATAGACCAGCTTCGAAAATCGGTTTTCGGACTTAAAGCTCTGTATCTGTGAAAAAACTTTCGCACACACAACGTACAAATTAGTGTGTGCTTTCATACAGCAATTTATGTTGAGGTCAATTGTGCTTAAAGCTCCAGTAGTTTTAATCTAGAGTCTATTTAAGCAATCAAAGCTTTCTAAAGCTACCTCACTCTCTTTCTCACTATCTCTCTATTTCTCTTTGCTTGACTGGGCTGTTCTTGTAAGCTACCGTAAACATGCGTTACGTTAAACTGCGGCCCAAGGACACCCGGCAGAGAGAGAGCGAGCATCTATCGCAGCCTCCAGCAGCCCATCGCGTGTGCTCGTATCCTTGACGCTATCCTGTCGCTTGCTGTGCGCCTGCTAGGCTCGCTGAGTTTGAGGCGTATCTAGGCGTGGTGTCTGCTTGCAAGGGGCCTCCTTCCATGACCTTGAGAGCGACGCGCCGCTACGGATGCCCGAATGCTGCTGCTGCTGCCACACCCCTTAGCTGAATTGAGAGACGGGCGAATCGCCGCCTCGGCTTAATTGCCCAGCAACAGGCGATGCGAAACGAACAGGAACAACAAGGGCGTCGCCCGGGCAAATGGGCGGACCAACGATATTCCCAAAATGGCCACAGACGACGGACGACGGGCAAATGCGTCGTCGACTCGGTACGCAATTCCAATTAAGCAATTAAAAATGCGCCGTCGACCAACGAAGGGCGCAGGGGCGGTTGGAGTGGGGGGGTGTCTGGGGTAACGTTGCCGGCTTTTTAATTAAGACGATGCTAGCGTAATAGGATAGAAGAAGATGCGCTGCAAAAAGCGTAGGTCGAAATGTGTGCAGCTAATGAAGAGGGTGTCCAATGCGAAGGGGGAGCAACATTTTTCACTAATTGGCTGCTGACACGTGCCAACACTGTGAGGGGAGGGGGCAAAGACTGTGTGCGGTGTGCGACGCTTTACTGTCGTCTGCCTGCTTTAGTATTAATTAACAAGTGAGAAAGCATTAGCCGAAAGTGCCCGACTACAACATACTCTGCGTTTAGGCCTTTATTTATTTTAGCATTATTTTTTTTCAATACAGTTGAATTTCCCTAACTCGAATCACCACACAGAAAAAAAAATCCGGGATATTTAGCCCGGATTCAATCCGAAACGATGTCAGAAGTGGGGTAATCTCGGATTTGCTTAAACCAAGTATGAAATACTTGATTTTCTCAATCCCGAATTCAATCCTGAACTTCTTAAATTCAGGCTAAAAAAAATAATGTTTTTTGTTACATTTAAACTTTTTTTTAAGATTTTTTTTTTTACTTTTTTGTTTTTTTTTTTTTTTTTTTTTCAATTTTTAAACTTTTTTTTTAAACTTATTTTTTTTAATTTTTTTTTAGCATTTGTTAAAATTTTTTTTTTTATTTTTCTATTTATTGTTTTTTTATTTTAAACATTTTTTTTTTTAATGAAGAGAATATTTGAATGCAATTGACTGGGGGGAATCGAACCCAGGTTTTTTTCAAACAGGTCGGCGACTCTAACCACTGAGCCACCGAACCAATTGAAATGAGAGAGGCCGAGAGAGAATCAAGTAATTTGGGCTTATTCTCCCATTTTAATCCTGGAAACATACTTAAAAAATGCAGGCTTAAATTAAGTATTTTAGGCTTGATTTTAGAACGGCATTTTTTTTTCTGTGCATTGTCCAAAGAAAAAGTTTGAATTACTATATGGAGACTTCGACTTGTGCAATTCCTTTTGTTAAGTTTAGTATAAGCTATTGCCACTCGATTTAGTTCGAGTTAGGGAAAATTCGAGCTATAAACGTTCGAGTTATGGAAGTTCGATATTAGTTAAATTCAATGAATCTTGTTATTTTTATTGTTTTAAGAACTAGAAAAACATAATGTTTGAATTTTTTTGTGTCAGTTTACTCTTTACTTTATTTGACTCGATAGCACAAATGCAAAGTAAAATTGATTTTAAAATTACCTTCTGTAGATGCAAACTTGGTTGTACGTGTGAAACCAGGTAGTAAAAAAGACGTTAACAAAATCGGTTAAAAAAAAGCGTTAAGTGAATTTGTAAAATAATTGACACCTTCTGCCTGTTACCCTATATTTAAATTATGTTTAAGTTAAAATTAATCTGAGCTTTGTTCAAAAGTCCCATTCAAATGACTCAATATTTGAGCTCCGCAATTTGACGGCTTTTCGTCAAGAAGTTTTTGTTATTAATTAAAGCTGTATCATAAAGAGTTTAAATACAGCACTTAAATGATCTTAAATAAAAAGAATTAAGTGTTTAGCATCATTGATTTGTCAGCAGTAGGCGATAGAAAACATGTCCTACTCAAGTGATAAGGAGTGCACATACATTTGCACTAGCTTATTATACCCTCGGCACAGGGTATAAAAAAAGCATTGAATGAGTTTGCGTCGCAACACACACAAGCAACTGCAACATTGAGGGCAGCCCTCGATAGTGCAAGTCGACGCTGTGGTAGCAGAGCCCAAACAAGAGACCCAACGAAGTCGTTCGGCCCACGCTCGTCATCGCGTGCACACACGATTTCAGGGGCCTTCAGTCAGTCGATTTTTGAACAGGCGCCCAGAAAGCAACTGAAGCTGGAACATCGAAAGCTAAAACTCCCTCACCGTTTTTTACAAACTCATTTGTACATACAAACATACATATGTACATGTATGTAAGTGTTTTGTTGCATGTTGCTGACTGCTCAGCGGGTTTGCAGCTAACAAAAAAGCTAAAAGCTATATTAGTACAGAGAGAACGGCAGAGAGAGAGAGCGAGTGAACAAGCAAGCGTAAGAGCGCAAGCAAGAGAGCGTTAAGTGAGCGGCAATGAAATGCTTGTAGTTGGGGGACATCTTCTGTTGTCGCACACTGTGCGCCTGTGCACAAAAACTGTTTTTTATACAAGGACATTGGCATCGCATTACGTTTACATGTATACATATGTATATGCATGCACATTACACATTTACCACCTACGTACATACATATGTGCCTACACTTGTTCAAGCAACTAATATGACTTGCGAATTTGAGCTGCTGCATAAAAGCGCGCGCGTCAGACTGAGATAGCGCGTATAAGAGAGCGCGCAAGTGTGACAACTATATGCATGCTCTAACTCAGCTGTAGAGCTCTGTCTCGCTCTTGCTCACTTTTCCACTCTCTGAATAAGACTGTGTGTGTGCTTGTAAGTTTATCGTTTTGTTGGGGGCTGTTGCTTGGCAACGCGCTGCTGTTAGACGCTGTGCGCCTATTTAGCGGCCAGCGTTTGGTTGGAACAAGAAAACGAAAGTGTTAAAAGCGAACGCTTGGTGTGTTGTGTGTGGAGCTTGTGGAGCACGCCGTTGGCTGACGCATTGGCATTGGCCGTATGTGGAGTCCGTTGGGGCGCGCGCGGCCATATGTGATTGGGCATCCTGTGCTGGTTGGGTCCGTGCTCGGCCAAAGATTGTCTGCCAACCGTCTGGTCTCTGCCGGATTGTCTCTGGTCGCCTGCTGAATTTGCGACGCGCATGACGCGATGTTGTCGTCGCCGCAATACATGTTGGGACCGCACATCGCCATATCAAGTTCGTCAGACGGTTAAGCTCTGTTCGTCCAGCTCTTGGCTCTGGTCGCCTATTAGGTTCGGGTGAATTCTATGAATTTCGCCTGCCATCAATTTTATCATTTTCGCGATGTTGCAACGGCCATGGTGGCTTATTGGAATGAACATTCTAGGAACTTGCCCTAGATGCATCAATAGGCGACCAGCAAACGAAAGCACAACGACGACCTAAATAGTAATTCGCATTTGTCTCTCTTTTTCCCCAGTTATTGTTGTCGATGTTGCTGTTGCTTTTACTGTTGTTGCTACTCGTGCACATAAACGAAAAAAAGACCAAGGTAATTGGCATTGTCCATGGCAAGCATACATACGTACATCAAGTCATGAAGTAACAACTAAAGGAGGTCTCGTCGGCTGTCAAATCGTTCGGTTTTTCTCCCTTGATGCTTCAGTGCGTGCTTGCTTGTTGACGTGAAAGGTTGTGTGCGGACGAATTTTTTCCCAAGCTTTAACCCTTGTGTAAACCAAAAATGAGTTACTGCAATTTTTGCCGCAAGCACGTGCAAGGCGTAAAATTTATTCATGCGCCGAAAAGTTTAGAGAAAAGAGCATTGTGGGAGCAAAACAACAAGCAAAACAACGCCTAATATCAAATTCAAAATTATTAAAAATTAAATTATAAAAAAAACTTCAATTCGTTTTATTATGATAGGCAGCTTTAAACCCCATGCACCATCTAAGGGTTAATCAACACACTCTATTGTCGTCTCACTCACACTCACTACGACTCACTACGATGAGCCTTTTCACTCGCACTTATTGTTTACTAACAAGGGAGAGCTTTTTGCCGACGAGACCTCCTTTAGTTGTTACTTCATGCATCAAGTAAAGAGTGTTAGAAGAGGACGACAATAGATTCGACAGTGGTTTAGCTCTTCACTAGCTTTTGGGTTGCTGAATTGACTAAGCTTTAAGCTCACTTGTATGTAAGTGAAAGCGCTGTGTTGCTGATTGACAGTTTGCTGTTTTGTTATACCCTGCATCACACACAGAAGGAGTATAGACTAAGTACCGGTGTGTGTTTAAATATTTTTTTGAAATTGATATTTGCGTCATCAGAACAACTGTATGTAAATGTGTGTATGCATATGTATATTTTATGTTATCACATACCATATTCAAGTAGTATTCGAAACAGGGCAGCTCAGAGTCAGGCAGCTGGGGTTTGCTTGTATCTGAGAAGAAGTAACAAAAGCAAAAACAATAACAACAAAACAATACGCTTGTTTGTAGTCCGTCTGGCATATTATGCGTTTTTTGTTGGTACAATAAATGCTCCAATTTTGCCAGGCGAACATAATGGGACACAAAGCGACGCGTCGCTGCCAACACAGACTGGGAATCAATGCATACACATGTGTGTGTTCGTACATTGTATGTGTGTGGTAGGTACAAACTTGCACTTGCACTGAACGAATTCTGGTTTATTGTTGTTGTTGCGGCTGCTGCTGCTGCTGCAATTATTTGTTTTATTATTATGCATCATGCTTTGCTTTGCTTTTGTAGCCACTCGCAGGTTGCCACAGCAACCAAGAACAATAAGAGCATAACCGACCAATATTTATTAAAATGGGGAAATAAAAAACATTTCATAGTGAAAATTAATCGGACAGCGAAACTTGAAAGCGAATGTTACGCGCTTAAATAAACAAAGAGTACCTCATAGGCATCGGGGAAATCGATCAGTGTTCATAAGACACACACACACATCTTCGTAAGCTTTAAGCCCACCTACACACATACAAATACATACATATGTATCTACATTAATAAAAAATACTTGCAAAAATATTTTTAAAACGTTTTTTTGCAGTCACTCTTAGAATTGTTTGAAAAAATTTTCTGCATAAAAAAATTTTTTTGGAACAAATCGAGGAAAAAAGTTGAAAAATTGACTTTTTTTAATATTCAAAATTTTCGATGGGTTTTTTTTGCAGCATTAGAACGGGATTTAATTGAATAAAACATCAAAACATCTTTATTATACGCAAATTTGACAAATTTATGCTGTATGAAGTCATTAGTGGTTCACTGTACATTCATACATATTTGTACGTGTTAACTGAAACATCTCCCGTTTTGTTCGGTAAACCCATTTTAAGATAACAGCCTTACTGTTTTTAAAAAAAGTTAAGCTTGCTTAAACGTTTTTTTTCAAATTATTAATATGGGCTAATACGAACATTTTTAAACCGAGGACAAAACTTAAAGTTGTCAAAAAATAAAATACATTTTCAGGCTTCAAATTACAAAATATAAAAGGTTTTACGGTGGTTTGGTTGTTTATGGCCGAGCCTCTTCAATTAATTCCTCTTTTTGCCTCTTAATTTCAATAATTCTAGTAAAAAAAAGGGTACAGTCGAACTTTCCTAACTCGAACTTCCCTAACTCAAATTTTATACAATTCTGCATCCGTAATTCGAACTTCAATAAGTCGAATTTCTCCTTAACACGAACAAAAATTTTGGTCCGTGCTTCTGTTAGTCGAATTTTTCGGGAAAATCCCAAATAACGTTTGAATTTTTTTTATTGATGTACATTAACATATGTATGGTGATGGTATATGATAGAATATTGTATCACCCATTACTTCGGCTTGTGAAATTAATGTAGGAGAGATGATTGTAATGTACTTCTTTGTCAGGGCATCAGCGGAAGATTATTTACCATGGTACTATCACGTGTATTAAAGAAATATTCAAACTTATTTGTTAAGAAATTCGAAACTGGACCAAAAAAATTGTGACGGAAAAAAAGTGACTGAAAAATATGGTATCTCATCGAAAACAGTTTTCATTATACAGTCGAACTTCCCTAACTCGAAGTTTCTCTAGCTCGAACAAAATCGAGTGGCAATAGCGTTTACTGAGCAAATTTCATACAATTCTGCTTCCCTAACTCGAATTTCTCCTTAGGTTAGGTTAGGTTAGGTAAGGGCGGTGTCGACGAAAAGTCGACGCACTTAGGCCTTGGATAGGCCCATTGTGATGCCGCGAGATCATTCCCCCTCAGCCAGAGAGGGACACTATGTAAACTAAGTTAAAAGGGAGCCCAATTTGAAAGTTTAACAAAAAGGGCTATTCTACTTGGTGACAAAGTAGCGAGTTCGCCTAGACTGGTGAGGAAGGGTTTTGCCAGAGCTCTTCGTCTCCTGTTGCTTAAGGCTGGGCAGCAGCAGAAGAAGTGCTCTGGGGATTCCTCCTCTTCCTCATCCCTGCAGCTCCTACAGAAATCATTGTAGGGGGCTTTCAATCTGAGGGCGTGCATGCCCACTAGCCAGTGGCCCGTTAAGGAACGGACCACGCGAGAGCAGTCGGTTCTGTTTAGATTGCACAGTGCTTTAGATCGGGCCTTGTCAGTATGGGGCCAGGTCTGTCGTGCCACACGACAGTTGGGTGTACTGTACCATTGTACATTGTGTTTTTCCTCGAAAAGGTTATGGAGCATTAGCTTGCAGGTCGCCAGGGGCATACTGATGTCCTCTTTGTCTGGAAGGAGGGTATCAGTCGTGCCCCGTCTGGCTAATTCATCAGCAATGCAGTTGCCTTGGATATCTTGGTGCCCAGGTACCCAGACTAGGCATATGTCGAAAAGCTCTGCCATCTCATGTAGAGATCTGCGGCATTTCGAGACTGAGGTCGACTTCGAAGTGGTCGATGCGATGGACTTGATAGCCGCTTGACTATCACTATATATGTTAATTTTGCCTGGAGTGGCTTGCGATTTCTTTAAAAAGATTAGAGCTTCATTTATTGCTAGGATTTCAGCCTGAAACACACTGCAGTGATCCGGAAGCCTAAATGAGTGATTAATACACAATTTTTGAGAAAATACTCCGCCTCCTACTTGATTATTCAATTTAGAACCATCAGTATAGAAGGATAGAGCATTCGAGTGCCCTGGTGGTTCAGTGATCCAGTCCTCTCTGCGAGGAATGAGTACATTAAACGGAGTTGTTACGTGCTCGGTCGGCACACAACAATCCGTTTTTAGGGGAATGATGGCATTTTCCTTTAAAATAAGGGAGTGTCCGGAATGGAAATCTCCCCAGTTGTTGGTATCTCTAATACGGATAGCCGCCAGGGTGGCTACTGCTTGACTTGTCTGTTGGATTGGAGGAAAGTTTAGGATGGCATCAAGAGCATCAATTGGTGTTGTGTTTAGAGCACCAGTGATGCAGATTTCAGCCATTCTTTGTACCTTGTTTATTTGTTTCTTGATGGACTGCTTTGATAGAGCGGGCCACCAAACTAATATCCCATATAGCAAGATGGGCCTGATTATAGCTGTGTATAGCCAGCGGACTATATACGGGGACATGCCCCATTTTATACCAATTGCCTTTCTGCAGGTGTAGAGGGCAATTGTCGCTTTCCTACATCTGTCATGTGTGCTTTGATTCCAGTCTAGTTTCTTGTCAAGTACTAATCCCAGGTACTTGGCACTATCACTAAAGGACAGTGCAGAATCTTTTAGTTTTGGAGGGATAAGTGTGGGAACCTTGTAGCGTCTGGTGAAGAGTACGAGTTCTGTTTTGTCTGGGTTTACGCCTAAGCCACATTTGTCGGCCCAGGCTGCCAGATTGCTTAGCTTGACCGTCATTAGGTCGCACAGAGTTTGGGGATATTTCCCAGTGAAAATCATTGCAACGTCATCCGCGTAGGCAACTAACTGACAGCCCCCGCCTTCTATGTCACAGAGCAGCCTGTTGACCACTAGATTCCATAGGAGTGGGGAGAGTACCCCCCCTTGAGGGGTTCCCCTGCTAACGTACCTGGTGAGAGTCGAGGAACCAAGTGTGGATGTCACCGCCCTGCATGTGAGCAATTGGCTGATCAGTCCCACTAGCCGGTTTTCGATCCCCAGGTTCGTAAGTGCTTCAGTAATTGCTTCCGGGAGGACGTTGTTGAAAGCACCTTCTATGTCCAGGAAGGCTATGAGGGTGTATTCCTTAATAGAGAGGGATTTTTCTATTATGGCAACAACTGAGTGTAGAGCCGTTTCGGTGGATCTTCCTTTCCTGTATGCGTGTTGAGAGCTTGATATAAACTCTGTCGGAATAGATACTCTCAGATAGAGAGAAAGAATACGCTCAAAGGTTTTGAGCAGAAAGGATGTCAGGCTAATCGGTCTGAAATCTTTAGGGCTAACGTGGGAAGCTTTGCCCGCTTTGGGGATGAAAACTATTTTTGAAAGCCTCCAGGGGTCCGGGATATAACCGGTCTTAAAAACTTCTAGAAATATGGCTTGGAGCCAGTTAGTGGCGATGCTACCCGCATGCTGAAGATGTGCAGGTGATATTCCATCAGGTCCAGGCGACTTAAACGGTTTGAAACTGTTTATTGCCCAGTTGATGTTGTGCACGCTGAGGAGAGAAGGGCCTAAGGGCACCTCTTGTGGGGAAATAAGATTGTCTGTCTTTTGTTGACGACAGCCTGGAAAGTGCTTTGTTAGTAGGGCATCCAGTGATTCTTCACTGGATGTTGTCCAAGTGTCATCCTCTTTCTTTAGATAACCTAGAGACGGGGTTGACTTAGATATAATCATCCGAAGTCTGGCTGCTTCGGATGTTGATTCAATGTCAGAGCAAAAAGATCGCCATGAGGATCTTTTGGCTCTTCTGAGTTCTTTTTTATAAAGGGCAAGATCGAGCTTGTAGTTTGTCCAAGATTGCTCCGTGTTTGAGGCTTTGGCTTGATTGAAAAGAGCTCTACAGCTCCTTCGAAGGTTTCCGAGGTTTTGGGACCACCATGGTGGTTTTTTATTTTTCTTGGGTCTACTAATCGGGCATGCTGCTTTCCCTGCAGAGTTACATGCTTTAGTGAATGTTTTTATTAGGCTATGCAGACGCCGAACGGAGTGAACTCCATTGGGTGCTGTTTCCGGAATGTATTCCCTAAGTAGGGCTTGGTATATTGGCCAGTCGGTTTTCCGAAGGTTGTAAAAAGGAGTTGGGGTCGAGTGACTAAGATTAAGCACAAATTCTATGTACCTGTGGTCGGAGAAAGAATGCTCACTTGATACTTTCCAGTTATTAATAAGATCACTCATGGAATGGGAGGCAAGGGTCAGATCAATGACCTCCTTCCTATCCTTGATGACGAAAGTAGGATCATTACCTCTATTCAGGACCTCTAGGTTTGTAGTTAGGATATAGTCTAAGAGTAACTCACCCCTCTTGTTTATGTTTGTGCTCCCCCATTGAGTATGGTGAGCATTGACGTCGCATCCTATTAGGAGGCTAATATTGTTAGTCACGCAGTCATTCACTAGCCTTCGCGTGATGTCTTCGGGAGGAGGGCCTGGTTGGTCGTAGGCCATGTAGCACGACAATAGCCTGATCGGAGCTGACTGGAGCTCCAGGCTTACTGCCGTATTATCCTCGTTGCTAAAGCTATGGAGCAGAAAGATACTTAGATGCTTTCTAGCTAGTATACAGGTTCGAATATTACCTTGTGATTCAGCTACAACAAGCTTGTATTCTGGAGCGCGTAATCCAGAGACCTTGCCACCCACAATCCAAGGCTCTTGAATTAGCGCTATGTCGGCTCCGTTCCAGCCAAACGGAGCAGTAGGGCCGCAGAGGCTGCTTTACAATGGTGGAGGTTTATCTGCAGAATCTTTAGAGACATCTGAAGATATACCCTCCACCACTGTCGTGTTAGCGTCCTCGTCGTCGGACGCCACATCGGAGGTGAGCTCCATCTCACCCATTTTGCACAGCACGCTGAGGTCGCGCGTTATAGTGGATGCATCTGACGTGTATCCATCCAGTTCGGGCCGCTCTGGGGCTTCTAGCTCAGTGATATCTTCCTCGGATGGTTTGTCCGAAAGACCTTCACTTGGTGTTGCGTCTGACTTATAGACGCGGATGTACACGGAGCTAAACCCGAAGTTTAGCTCCCCGCCAGCCGCGTCGATTGGGGCAAGTGACTCCTTGTTTAGGATCATCACCGCTTGGTTCGTTGGTCCCTGCATTTCCTCTATCTTCGCCACTTTCCAATCTTGGGTTGGCAGACTTGGGTTGCACCGTTGTAGCATTTTGAGAAGCCGCTCTGGCTCTTTAATGGAGGATGGGATCCACAGTCTGGCCCGAGGGCGGACTGGGACGTCCTTCCAGTTAACGGCGACCAACTTGGCGCCTGGGTAAACTTCTCCGTTGTTGGAGACAGCCGTTTTGTACAGCTCTGCCGATCGCTCATCGTCGCAGGCTATTACCTTCACATTCCCCTGGAACCAACCGACGTCTTTGCAGACAGGGGGAGGTCCAGGTTCCTGCTCCAGCAATTCAAAGCAGGCGGTGGCTAGAGCCGTCTCCACCCACTTCCACTGGTTCCTCGGGATTGCAGCGTTGCCTTGGTCGAGAACCCCAATTAGGACTCTCTCCTTGGCGATCTGGGCAAAAGATCTGCCCTGCTGCACTCTCGACTTCTTCGCACTCGGCCCGGGTGCTTCTTGGGAGCGCTGTCTCTTGGCTTGATCCAGCGCTCTTGGTGACTGCATGTCGTAGTCAGGCAGCACAGTCTTCGCCCATTCCACCTTCTTCAGCCAATCGGCTGACCGGTTTGAGCCTGTGCTTGCTACATGTCGCTGGAGAACCCATCCAGCACTTCTCTTCTCCGTGTAGGAGAACTTTTTGCCGACGCTGGCTGTAGGAACTTCACCCACCGACCCTGTACCAGCTGGAGCCTTGGCCGCGCTTTTAGCGCTCTGCTTCGGTTCCGAGGTATCGGGGGGCGGCAGGATGATTCCTTTTACCCCAAGGCCCGGGTGGAATGCGGGTTTGCTTGGACCAGCGGCGTTTGTACAAGCGGCTGGCATGGTGACCGTCGCCGTTGTATTGGTTGAGCATTGGCCAGGCTTTAGAGCCGCTGCCGCTGCCGAGGAGGAGGAATCCAGGATTCCGGTTGGCTTTTTCGGAGTGCCAGGCTCCTTTGTGTTATTTGTGTTATTGTTTATGTTTGTTTGTTTATTTTTGTTATTTGATGTATACATGTTAGTGTCCCACGAGCTGCGGAGAAGGGGTGGTCCGCCTGCACAGAGATCCGCACTATGCAGGTAAGGCTAGCTAGTTCGGAGGGCGCCAGGTATCCGAACGCTCCGTTTACGACTGAGCTATTTTTGGTTAGGGCCCCCAGCCAGGTTGACTATCGGCACGGGTCGCATTACACCTTAGTCCAGCCCTAAGTACCTCAGACCATGACATGTGCCACATGCATATAGCAGAGCTATTAAGGAGCAAAACTATATACATGGAGCAAAAGTCTTGGCTAACACCAGCTCTAAAGAGCTACTGGAGTGTTATTTCCAGTCGGCACCCTCGTGGAGGGTTCAGTCGAGGATTTTTGCCGACCGAATTTCTCCTTAACTCGAACAAAAATTTTGGCCCGTACTTCTGTAAGTCGAATTTTTCGGAAAAATCAACAATAAAGTTAGAATTTTTTTGTTTGTTTCTATTTTGTGCTTTTGTTACCGGCTCGTTTTGATACGTAATATTGATGTACATTAACATATGGAGATGGTATATGGTAGAATATTGCATCAAAAATTACTTAAGATTGTGAAATTGCTTTAGGAAAGATGTTTGTAATGTACTTCTCTGTCAGCGCATCAGCTCAAGAATATTTACCATGGCACTATCACGTGTATTAAAGAGGTTATCGCTTAAAGAAATATTCAAACTTATTCGTTAAGAAATTGAACTGGACCAAAAAAATTGTGACGGAAAAAAAGAGACTGAAAAATATGGTATCTCAGCGAAAACAGTTTTCATTATATTAAAAAATGGAAAAATGAATTATGATGACATTTGAATCGGGAACTTCTTCTGGATACAGCAAAAGAACGAAGAAACCAATTTTTGAGAATATCGACAGGTCTTGAACAAACTGGAAATTTTTTTTTTTTTTAAATAGCAAGAAAAGTTTACAATTTGAAATGTATTTATGAACGAATGAAACTGTAGTTTCTTTTAAAAAATTTAGAAAAAAAGTTCACTAACTCGAAGTCTCCGTAACTCGAACTTTTTTCTTGGATAAGGTTGATTCGAGTTAAGAAAGTTCGACTGTATTTTCAATGGCCAAGAAAGTGGGCAAAACGGTCATCTGCGTGTTTAGCGCTTAGCTCATCTTAAGCTTAGTTTCATTTTCTTTTATTTAAGATAAAAACTGTATCGAAAGGATATTTAATATATATTAAAAACTTGAAAAAAGTGTGACGTCCGCAACTTAACGTCCGTAACAGACAATACTATGATTTTTGATTAACGAGACTACTTACATATCTTTATTTTTGATGCTGGATTAATTTTTTGTATTTGGATATTTTTTGTTTTTTATGCAAAATTCTCTCATATATGTATGCGCAAATGCACGTTAACCTCAAATCGACTTCTATTCTTTGTAACGGCCGCAACAGAACTTTCAGCAAATCTTATTTTTTTTTCAAAAATAGTAGGGCTTTTATCTTAAAATAGGTTTAAGAGTAGTCCCAATGATATGCATTTTCCAGAAAATTTCATTAAAATGCACCAATCTGAACGCGAGCTGTCTCAAGTTTAACATGAAAATTTGCGTGCAAATGCAACGTCCGCCACTCAGAGTTAGCCCATATATGTAGTCTATATTAAATATCTTTTCGATATAGTTTTTATCTTAATTTAAAAAAAAAAGAAACAGCGTTTAAAATTAGCTAAGCGGCAAACACTCAGACGACTGTTTTGCCCACTTTTTTGGCCATTAAAAACACCCATTTTTTTGTATCAAAATTATTGAAATTAAGAGGCAAAAAGAGGAATTAATTGATTGGGCTCGGCCATGAACAGCCAAACCACCGTAAAACCATTTAAATTTTATAGTTTAAAGCTTGAATATGTATTATTTTATTAAAAAAATACAAATATTGGTAAGAAGCATTTAGTTTAATAACAACTTCAAGTTTTCGCCCTTAATTTAAAAACTTTGGGAATAACTATGATTTAAATTAGTGATGTAAATCTAAAAAGTGAATCGAGTTTAACATTAACAAGCGGTAAAGGCTAAAGTCGAGCTCCCGACTATAGGATACCCGTAACCTATTTAAATATGTATAAAATATTTTATTGCATACTTTTAGGCATTTACATTGCTTAAAAACTAAAAATAAACCATTACCACCTTTCCATTTATCCGATCTTGTTGCGATTTGGTAGAATGATAGCTAATAATGCTACTTAACGTTGATTACCAAGAAAAATCGTAATATCTCAAAAGCTGTGTGGGGCTTATTGAAGTCTGTGTGCCAAATTTGGTTGCTCTATTTCTTATAGTCTCTGAGATCTGGGCGCTCACATGGACAGACGGACAGACGGACATGGCTATATCGACTCGGCTGATGATTCTGATCAAGATTATATATGCTTTGTAGGGCCGGGGATGCTTCCTTCTTCCTGTTACATATATTTCAACGAATACAATATACCCATTTAATTATTTTTTAAGTAACGGGTATAAAAATCGATAAGAATTCAATTGAGTTGTCAAAAAAAGTAGAAGAAATCGGACATCTAAATACAAAACAAACGCGTAATTTTGACTTTCAAAGTTGCTGCTTCGAAAATCTGACCAACTTCAAATTTTTATAGCTTTGCCAAAACTTAACTGATTTTCAATCGGAATTTAAATTATATCATTGTTTGGCCTCTAAATTCATTCTGCATTCAAATATTATTAAATTCGTTAAAATATTTTATTTTCAACAGAATGTGAACTTATGCTCCCTTGTGTTTTTCAAAAATTCAAAAATTGAGATTAGTATAATTTCTTAGTGTAAAAGAATACTCTGAGATCTTTTTTTTTGCAAAAAATGAAACCAAAATGAGTCAAAATTAGAACATCATTTAAGTATGTATATTTTTTTTAATAAAATCTTTTAGTGCATGAAGTGTTCAGGCAAACTAGATCCGGTTCTGTGAGGTTCGGTTCAGAGCCAGTCACAACTTGAGATCTTGACTATAAGATACCCTTTTCATTATTTAGATATACAGTCGAACTTCCCTGACTCGAACTTCCCTAACTCGAACTTTCTCTAAGTCAAACTAAATAGAGTGGCAATAGCGTCTACTGAGCAAATTTCATACAATTCTGCTTCCGTAACTCGAACTTCCATAAGTCGAATTTCTCCGTAACTCGAACAAAAATATTGGCCCGTGCTTAAATGTTTAAAAATGTTTAAGGAAATATTCAAACTTATTAGTAGTTAAGGAATTTAAAAGTAGACCAAATAAATTAAAGTTGCTGAAAAAAGTAGTATCTCAGCAAAAACATTTTTCATTATATTAAAAAATGAAATACTAATTATAATGACATTTGAATCGGAAACTTCTTTTGGATACAGCAAAAGAACGAAAAAAACAATTTTTGAAAATATTAACAGGTCTTGAACAAACTGGAATCCTTTTTTGTTGAAAATAAGAAGAAAAATTTGCGTTTTGAAATGTATTTATGATTGAATTTTGTATTTTTAGTTTCTTTTAAAAAACTAAAAAAAAAAATTCTCTAACTCGAAGTCTCCCTAACTCGAACTTTTTTCTTGGATAATGGTGATTCGAGTTAGGGAAGTTCGACTGTATGTATGTTAATTGTATCTATTATTTTTTATTTGCAGCATATTTTTAGGCATTTGTATTGCTTAAAAACTTGAAACAGCCTTAAATACCTGTATATTTGACAGATAATAGCTAATTGTAATATATAACGTTAATGACCAAGCAAATAGTTATTTTTTCGAAACAGCTGTGCATAAATACAAAATAGACAGAACATTCTTTGAATCCCATTACTTCCATATTTAGAACTTTATTGAATTGCTTCAGGTTTATTTTTGGTCGCCATGTTAGGCCCGCCTTAAGTGAAAACATTTTGAGAGACCTTTGGCATTTGTTTAAGTACAAGTCGCGTTGTATTTGAGGGAAACACAACTACGTCCACTCGCATAAGGTGAGTGCGGACAACACAATTAACATGTCTAAGAAACAACAACGAAAATTTCAATTGCTGCGCTAACAAAATGGACACGTGGCACAAGGACAATAAGGAAAGCGAGTGTCAAGCGTTAATATTAAACCCCCTCCCCCCCGTTAACCCATCTAGAAACACTTTAAATTGCCCCATCTCTTACGCTGGAAGTCCAAGTGAAATCTGGTCAACAGTGTTGCGAAATTTTTTGGACAACAGTTAGCAATGAAAATATGGCAACTGCATTGCAGCTATGCCCCGGGGGCGGCAAGACACTAACACTAACTAGACGAACAAAGGATATGTCAGCTATAAGTTGTCAGCGTCTCCAAGTAGTAGTAATATTATCTATGTATGTACAAATGTATGTATGTGTATATGCACTTACATATATATACATATGCACTGGTACTCTTGCTTGTTTGTCAGCTCATAATGGTCGCCCATTTAAATGTCATTGCCTGGCGTTTGCCTTGGGGCGCCCTCTGTTGGCCGTTTTAGGCACTTGCATTGCATAGACAGCTAAAGCGCTGGGAAGTATACAACACTTTTTTCTTTACTTTACCAGCTGCTTTTATCCCCCAAGCGGATGTGGCATTTAAGCGGATTCCGTTGACTGCTTAGCGCCCGATGCGATCACAGTTGGGCAAAAGTGTCAACTGTTTTGGCCGCTAAAACGGGTCCTGGACAGCAAACGCCTCGGGGTGCCCCGGTTGGTTCTTGGGCTCTCCGGCTTTGCGTATCTCCGGGTTGACTGAATGCCAAGTGCCAGCGACAGCGGGACGCATCATAATATTAAATATTCAAGCAAAACCATAAGCCAACGTCGGCCAGCCTGGATTAGCAGCACCAGAGGAAGACCTTGGAAAATGATGTCTATTTTTTTTTGTAAAATAATTTCATTGGACTAAATAAACAGCAATTAAATAACTAGTCGACTGTAAAAGGCAGTCAGTTTTTTACAGTTTTTCTCAGCACTTTATTGGTTCTGAAAAGTACATATATCATATATGTATGTTATGTTTGATTTTTACTGAAAACTGAAATAATAGATAATAATCTATTCTAATTATTATTAAATTTAGTTTTCCTTTAAAGAAGAATAGCAGATGTATAGTGCAAAAATCGACATTACTCGAAATGAGAGAGCTTTTCAAGTTCTGAAAGTTGAAAACTGATTTTATAATTTTATTCATTTAAATGGCATACTTAACTGAGCTTCAATCAATAAATTTATTTAGTACGTTACGTGTCCGTAATTAGCTTATAAATTGTTTCTCATTTTATTACATGCTGTAACTAAAAATATAAGAAGGCCGTTGACAAAGTTTTCGGTTAGAGAAATAAACGATTGTAATTTTCTATCGCTTTGTCAGTTAGGTATACTACTGTGGGCAAAAAGTATCGGGAATTTTAAATTTAAAAAATTTTGGGATTCCAATTGGAACAAATGTTTGTACTTTTAGGTTGGCACTACTATCACTAACATCTGTGCAAAATTATACGTTAAAATATTCATTAGTGTTTAAGCTACGATTAGTTTGGTACGACGCCAAATGTGCATTGGCATTTGGTGCCAAAAAACGGTCAATTTCATCGAAAAAAGCCCCGCGTAGAAGTGAGTGAAACAATGTTTTCTGACTACCAGGACAAGATAAAACGCATTATTACGGGCGATGAGACTTGGATCTACGCTTACGACATGGAAATTACCGATCAATCGAGCGAATATCGGCTAAAGGTGAGCCGAGACCGAAAAAATCGCGTCAAATTTGCTCAAAAATCAAGGTCATGTTGACAGTTTATTTGGATTATCGTGTTGTAGTTCATTATAAATTCCTTCCGACCGACCAAACTGTCAACAAGGAATATTGTTTGAGAGATTTGCGTCGTTTGCGCGAAGCTATGCGTAAAAAGACGCCAGAACTATGGGCTGACAACTCATGGTTCTTGCAACACGATAATGCGCCCTCTCATACTGCCCCTGTTCTTCGTGACCATTTTGCCAAAAACTCGACCAAAATTTTCCCACAGCTACCTTTTTCGCCTGATTTATCTTCGTGTGACCTCTGGCTATTTTCTAAGCTCAAAAGACCACTCCGAGGACACCGTTTCGAGTCGATTGAGGAGATTCAAAAATCGCCTTGCACTTTTGGCGTCGTACAAAACTAATCGTAGCTTAAACACTAATGAATATTTTAACGTATAATTTTGCACAGATGTTAGTGATAGTAGTGCCAACCTAAAAGTACAAACATTTGTTCCAATTGGAATCCCAAAATTTTTTAAATTTAAAATTCCCGATACTTTTTGCCCACAGTAGTATATATTTAAAAATCGGAAGCTTAAACGGATTGTTTGTTCACTTATTTAATTAGTTTAGATCGAAAGATACCAAAAGAACTATTTAATGTTTTCAATGATTTTGATTTTCCTGAATGTTTAGTTGTTTTTCTTGTGTAGTCGTTTTGTCAAGCCGAAGCTACACTCAGAAAAAAAAATAACACTTCCGTACTTAATCAATGGATCTTCAAGTAAAAACGATTACAAAAACTGACTAAGTACGAAATTTCTAAAACTGAGAACTAAAATTCCGTTCAAATCTTAAAATACTATTTTTCTGGGATACTTAGTAGCATTGAGTACGTTTTGGGATTAGTTTAAAATTCAAAAAATCAAAGAATTCTCATATTTAAATTCTTTAAACTTAAAATATACTGGATTAGTTGCAACAATCATAAAATTTTAAGAACAAAACGGCATGAATTCAAGTACGGAGATATTTTATTTTAGGATGGCAAGTATTTTTTTTGAGTGTATTCATAGTTTGATGAGATAACTTAACGGCATTTGCTGCAGACACTCACTCACAAATCCGAAAACGCAACAACAACAATCAAAATACTCGTATTACAAGAATGTCAGTTATGACATAATGTCACATTGTTGCAAGATGTCTTCTTCTTTTTCTTCGTCTCGTTGTAGTTGCTGTTATCCTTGGCAGACTGAATAAAGAGACAGGCCAAAGGAGTTGTGTGGGCAATGGTGGGTCAGGAGGGGGCGGGAGAAGACTAAAGTTGAGTCAAAGGTTTTACTTGAGTCGTTCTCAGACAACGCTCGCTCTTTTGCTCTCTCTTTCTTTTACTCCTTGTCTCTCGCACACACACACTCTCTCTCTCTCTCTCTTACTTAGTCTGCTCTTATTTTGTCATGCATAGCCGGCATTTTGTTTTTACTGCCTTCCAATTTTTATTTTCATTTTTCTGCTTTTTATTTTTAGTGTTAGTTGCCTCTTCCTCCTGCGTCTTGGACTGTGCAGCTTTGTGAGCTTTGCTGCAACATTGCCGCTTGATTTTTCCATAGCTTTTAGTGACGTTCCAACACCAAGCAGTTGGGCACGTGCCAATTTCCAGTGTTGGGAAGTGCTGGAAGTGCTTTTGCGCCATAAAGCAAAAACAAAACATATGGCTAAAGCTTTTCCCGGCATACGGCAAACAGCTGTGGGAAGGCGGTGGCAATGTTGATGACGACGACGACGACGACGATGATGATGAGCATAAGAATAGGGATAAGGATAGGGATGAGTACTATAAGGATGATGAAAATGACGGCATGGTATAATACCAAGAGGTCGGAGATCAGCGGCTTGCGACGAGCCATGACAGTTGCTTAACCACTGGACGCAGATGATAAAGATGTAATTGAAGTTGAATGCGGATGAATGGGTTGCAGGGTACGAGGTACGAGGTACGAGGTGTACGGGGTGTGGGCCTAAGGATTGCGACTGCGGATAACCAAGTTGCCAATTGTATGATGCAGCTTGAAGGTGGCTTCAGTGCCGGTCTTTTTTGCCCCCTTTTAATCTTACGCGATTCGTTGTCGGACTGTTGAAATGATTGATGGACAAGCAACGTGTGGGGATTGGTTGCATTCGATTGATGATGTTTGACAAAACATTAACGGGTTAGGCTCGATATGATTATATTAAAATGTTGTTAAAATGGAACCATGATAATATCAAATTAAAGAATATATACGAATTAATGCAGTAGATGATGTGTTGATTGAGTGATTGAATGAAAGCTCATGCTAATACAATGTTCCTCAATCGGATTTAGTAAATGATTAATTAATTGATTCATTAACTTTGTGCTTCTAATATTATTATTATATGTAGTATTTATATAAAAATTATATAAATATTTACATGATCTGATTGACAATCTAACTTCATTGTAAATTATTTGATTTGTATTTCATTTATATAAAATTTATATTACATTATCGAAAATCAAAAATCAATTGCAATTATTAACAATTAAATTTATAATTAATCTAATTAATTAATTTAATTAATCACTTATGATTCCTATTTTTAGCTGCAAGCAATGGAAAAGATTGATGACTCGTACCTTGAATGCTCAATTGTTAATTGATTGATGAATTTATGCAAATAATAAATATAAACATATTTCTTTCAACTGGGAGCCAAAAAGCCATCGAAGTGTTAGGGGGAAATCAGAAGAAAATCACAAAATTAGTGGATGATTTGGAATTATTTTCTTGTTAAATACAATAACTTTTTTTAGTGCCTTTTTGATCTAAATATTTGTGTTTATTGTAAAAACATTTTGTTCGCGTCTGTGCAGCGATGCTTATTAAATATGAATAATATTTGATTGCATTGATTGATTGCCCAATCGATTGAATCTAAAGTGTTCCAATTGCAGCACTTTAATATGGCAAATGCCAATTAGCTGAACAGCCGAATTGAAATGAGCAAACACAGCGTTTACACTCTTTATCCGTCTCTGCCTTACTGCCTTGCACTCGCTTTCATTATCTTTCTCTCTCTCTCTCTCACTTTCTCTCTCTCTTTCTTTCTTGCACTAACGGAAAGCGGCAAGCATTCTAATTGCATCGCTTTGGCCACGAGGTAACTGAAAATTGCACATACGCCAGCGGCGCCTGAAATTCTGCAACGATTTTTCGTATTATGCGCCTCTACAACTACAATTGTTGTTGTTGTTGTGGCTTGTGTTGTTTTTATTGTTGTTGTTACTTTATAGTTTTGTAGGGCTCTTGGCGAGTTGGTGGCGCATTGCAATCATATATAAATATATTTTTAATGGCTCGCCTTGCATGGCATTTAAAGCAAGTCAGAACGCTGTTGTTATAATGGGTCGACTACTAGGTACCCTGTAGACCGTCTAGCGCCTGTTGCCGTGTATGGGTTAACCCACAATCTGCACTTGATCTACACTGACAGAAAAATAAGTCAAAGAATAATTGATTGCTTGTTTGTCTATCTGTAGCGTATAGTAAATACCCTGTTTTTTCAATGAGCACAGGGTATTCGCGTATAAATATGGGGAAAAAAGCAAACAAAACACATTTTACCTTACATTAATGTGCTTTGATTTTTCGTTGCTGTGGAGCAAAATTTGCCGTTTGCTGTTGTCGTTTGTTTTATACACTTACTAAGGGTATCATGATTACTGCGTGTAATAAGATCAGTTAAATTTGAGAATTTTCTTTTACAAATTTACAATTTGATGTTGATATTTCAAAGAAAATAATGAACATGGGTATTTCCAATATCAAAGATATTTCTATAAACAATGTATCAAATTTTGTCCGACTGAACATTTGCACATTCCTGTAATATGAGAGAAAGAGTGTTCAATATTTAGCATCAAACTTTATCATAATTTTATATTTTTTAATATGTTTTTGAAGTGCCTGCTAACACACGCGCCTACATAAAATAATGCATAAGCTTATATACCTACTATGTGTGCTATCGGTGTTGTTGCATGTGATGTTTTTTTTTGCCGTCTGCCTTTTTTTTTTGCATTCGCCGTGAACGTACAACGGCGTAAAGTGGCCAACAAGCCGTTAAGCGTGTGCTCCTGCCATGCATGGAGCCCTCCAGCCGCAGAGCAGCAAGGAAAGCCCCGAACTAACCAACAATTCTAGGTGCCCAGGTTTTCTCTTAGTGTGGGTGCTTTAATAAAAGGGTAGCAAAAAATACACAAAACTTATGCATAGAAGAAGAAAAACATTCAACTAAAAGTTGACAAAAGGACTGCAATTGCCACGAGGGTAGCTGCTGCTCATTACCAAACTTCTTTCAGTCGCTCAATTGTGCAACAACAACTGAACAGAACGAAAAGCAACGAAAACCTACAGATGCATTATGATATAAGGTTGCCAGTAGAATAGCTGGCTCTGGAGCAGGCCATCATGATAAATGGCCCACGAACTTAAGCAAACAATTGGGAGACTTGCACTGCGGCGCCTGTGCGTATGCTGCACATTTTCGACGCCACGTTATGTGCTCTCGTTTTTGTTGTTTTGTTTTTCAGCTGCTTTTTGCAATGGCTTTTAGGCCTTCTTGGCAACGACTCAAATCCCCAAGTAGTAGACCCAGTTCCAGTTTCAGCTGCTCTGCCACCACACAATTTGCTAGACAATTGCAATTGCTTGTCGCCTTGTCCTTAGTTCTCTCCCCTCTTTTGCAGTCTTTTGTGAATCTTTTGCCAAGTTGAGAATTAGCTGCGTTTTATGCGTTTGATTGTCGGGACAACACAGCAAGAAAGTTGGTCTATAATACACACAAACTTTATGTATTAACTGTTAAAATTTCCGCTTTGATTGTCCTGTATTTAAATAAAGTTCTTTCAAGTTGACAGTGGACTGATTCACGGAGCTAGTTAGGTATCCTCTAAACGTAGTTGTCGAGATGATGATACATTATTATAATTATAATTAATATTTCTGATGCTTATGCTAATGCTAATGCTAATGCTAATGCTAATGCTAATGCTAATGCTAATGCTAATGCTAATGCTAATGCTAATGCTAATGCTAATGCTAATGCTAATGCTAATGCTAATGCTAATGCTAATGCTAATGCTAATGCTAATGCTAATGCTAATGCTAATGCTAATGCTAATGCTAATGCTAATGCTAATGCTAATGCTAATGCTAATGCTAATGCTAATGCTAATGCTAATGCTAATGCTAATGCTAATGCTAATGCTAATGCTAACGCTAATGCTAATGCTAATGCTAACGCTTTTTATAATAATAGAATAATTAGCCCGCTTGATTTGCAGTCGTTTATGGCAAGAGACTCTTTCATTTTTAATGAGCCTTAATGTGGATCCTTGAACAGTTCTTGGATAGTCTCCAGCTCGTTCTAAGGTGAAGGCGGTCAAAAGTCCATTATGTGTGTTTTGACTGCATTGCAATTTGCTTTCAATAACTGCCTGTTTGGCTGAACTTTCCTTGCTCTGCACTCTAATTAAATGACCGATCGGCCAATCAATCAATCAATCGATCAGCCAATCATACAATCTGCTGCAAAGTCAGTGCTGCATGAATCTTGTGGCATAAAGCTGAGGCTCAGACCACATGGCAGTTGACCTTTTATGCTATTGCATTGCCATTTGCATTTGCATCTGCAGCAGCTTCTCAGTTTGGGCGGAGTGAAGTGGGTGAACCATTAGGTATTCAATCAAATTATTACATCATAATGTATACGCTGAGAGCTCGGTCAAAGCTAATGACGACTCACTTAGCACTTACCATAGAGAAAAGCCAAAAATGTTGTAGAGTGGATAAAAAATTGCGCATGTATAACTATTAAATTCTTGAAAATATTAAATCATCACCAAAAATTTTAAAGTGTCTTAACTTTGTCAAAACTTAACCGATTTTCTTGCGGAATGTCAATCGTATCATTTTTTGACTACTAATTTGATTATGCATTAAAGTTTTTTCATTTTGAAAATTTAATTTTTTCCACTTGACACTTTTTAAAAATTTAAAGCTGTCACAACTTATCCCTAACCTGACCAATTTTCAGGCAAACTTACAATTTTATATAAATTTTACCTCAAATTTAATTTTGCAGCAACATTTTATTCCTTTTAAAGTTTAATTTTTTTCCATGCACTATCTTTTTTTTCCATACAAATTTAAAGCTCAAGGGATCAAAATTTTTATAGATAGATATTTAAGTATCGTTTATTTTATTAATTAAAGATTTTGCAGAGTTCTTCAGATAACCATTTAAAGTAAGAACAATGTATACAAAACACCCCATCTGCAATTATTAAGACAGTTTCTGAATGGCAAGTGAGTGCAATTTAATTACGAATTTCTCCTGTTGTCCTACTCCATATTATTATGTAGCTAGTTAGCATTTATGTTTTACTTATTTATAGTTTTTTTGTAATAAATAATGATTATACATACACACACACGCACACACACACACACACATACAAATGCAGAAAGGATTGTTGGCCAAGTGTTGACCCAGTGCGTGTGTGAGTGCGAGTGTTTGTGTGTGTGAGTATATGCCGCACCACATAAATCGTTTGGCCTGGCTTTAATGTGCGTCCTCGTTTGGCATTGTCAGCCCTTTGGGTGCTGTCTAATTGGCCAACTGGCTAACTGACTGTATGACTCACTGACGGATTGACAGAATGACTTGGCAACGGGTCTTAGCGCAAAACATTTTGCGGCACTGCGTTAGTAGATCTCATTGAATTTGGCTATGACTACGTCTATGACTCTGGCTCTGGCTCTGGCTCTGGCTCTGAGTATGGTTGTGGCTTTGGCTTTGGCGTTGACTTTGGCTCTTGCTGTTGGCTTTTGGCTCCAGCATCTCTGCGAGTATGATTGCAATTTTGCCAGTGGTTATCCGGCAATATGCTTAGTATTTTATGACCACGCCTACGCTAACGCCTATTGGCATTTGCATATGAATGGCAGGACATGCCATGAAAATGAAAGCATTGCAAATCAATAAACAGAAAGACAGACAAACACACTCACACACACACACACACACACACACACACAGCCATTTATATGCAAAGAACCAAATGCCATAGTGCGACCGCAAATCTCATTCTCCTGCATTTCACCAAAAGATACGAAGAAAAGAAACGTAATCAGCATTTATCCAAATTTATTAGGTTCTGTTGTCGTCGCGCCTTTCGGAAATGCATTCGTTCTGATTGTGAGTAGAATGTCAACGGACTGCAGTTGTATGAGAATATATATATTTTGGATACTCAGCAGGTGACATTTTCCCACTACGCAGCCAAGTGCCTCGTCCTGAAGGGAGGCAGATGGGAAGTTGGGTCTACTCGTACTCCGTAACCGTTCGTAAGGCCTAATAGATATGTACAGCGATGCCGGCGGCATTTCAATTTAAGTTGCCACGTGTCACCGCCGCACACAATCCAAAGTGACACTTCAAGCACAGCAACAACCAAATAAAGTACAAGAACAAGAACAAGCACAAGCACAAGGAAGAAAAAAAGGACATCACACAGTCAGTTCTAGCACTCAGAGTTGGTGTACTGGTGTGGGGGGGGGGGAGGGGGGGTTGAGTTGCCCCCTTTCTATTGGGCTTAAATCGGCCCTTTTGTTGCCCTCTTACTTTATGGCTGCTTAGGCTGGCTGCCGCATCGATTTACGGCAAACTTGCCACACAAAATGAGATCTGCTTTTAGGCGTCCCAACAGCGCATATATAGCAATTCAAATAAAACGCAAGAAACACCCAGCAGGTGGCGCCACGGCAACGCCAAACAGCAGCAACAACAGCAACAACAGCAACAGCAAGGGGCACAACACCTTTTGGCCTTAATACCAGCCGACGTGCAACTGATATAAAACTTAATTAAGGGCCTTTAATATATTGAAACGTTGCATAAAGCACAAGAAAATTTAAAACCATCACATCCTTACTTATATTTTAGGGTATGTTTTGGAGTGTTTCATTTTAATGTTGATTAACAGTGATATTACATGACTTGAGGAAAAGTTACCATCTCTTAGACGCTTTAAAAGAACGTTAGAACATTTTTTAAACTTTTAGCAATTTAAATATAATAGATAGGGAACTCTGTAGAGATGCTTGAGAGTAACATAACTGATGGAGCTGTAAAATTGTACACCAAAATGTACGTTCCTTATATTATATTTAACGCATTGTTGTTCATTATTGATTATTTGAAATCATTTTTTTAATGAATTCTCGTATTCATACCAGAGAAAGTCTGTGTTTAGAACATTTGGCGTTCACCAGAAATGTATCACACGTAAAATATTTTTGTTGAGCTTGGTATCTTATAAAACTCTTTGTGCTGACTCACTGACTGACTGACACATCAACGTGTAGCCCAATCGGTAAAAGATAGAAAGCTGAAATTTGCACACAACATGAAAATGAGATAATTTCATTATGCAATAAGACGGCGTTTTGCGAAATTCGACCTCTAAGTGGGTCAAATCGGGACCACAGACTCACAGATTATATGTTTGGTAATGTCTCTTACATTCTGACCAAATTTTGTCAAAGTCGAGTGACTATATCATATAGCTGCCATAGGAACAATTGGATGCAAAATAACCTTTAGTATGAAAAACCTTTTTGTTTCCTAAAATATCCCAACCAAACTCACAGATTGTATATTTGGGACTGTCCCTTACATTCTGACCAAATGTGATCAAAGTCGGATTACTATATCATATAGCTGTCATAGGAACAATCGGCTGCAAATTATTTTTTAGAGTCAAAAACTCTGTTGTTGTATGAGATATCCTTACAAAACTCACAGATCAACTCTTCTTACTAAATTAAGCTTTTTCCCGCCAAATCTGGATCTTTTCCGCCAAATCACTAAATCTGACTTTTAGCCAAAGTTCAATTGCAAGGAAGAAACATTAAAACCGCGGCCGGTGGAGTTAAATATTTTCGATTTTTAACAAAAAAAGTTATATTAAATACATAAATTTGTTAAACCGGACAACTAAAGACCTTCTTTTCAATTGTGCGAGCGAAGCGAGGGGGCGGAGCCCCCTAGTATTTCATAAAATTAAAAATCAGCATTTGATTTATTTAATAGTATCAAAGCTAAGAGAAATTTAAACTTGTAAAGATGCCAGATTCGTATTAAAGACTTTAAACTTTCACAGTATTCAGTAATTTTACCTTTAAATTTACTGTTGAATTAATTGAGTATTTCATGTGAAATGCGATTTGAATCAAAGCTGACACTTCAAAGTTCACTTATTTTAAACTGTATACAATATGCAGATGGAGTTTATTTTAATTTTTTGATGCAACGCCATAACGTGGAATTAAATATATAATACGTTTGTTTATAAGTAAATATGGATGCCAATCCCCTTTTGCCCACATATCAAAAAGAAGGATAACAAGAGCCATTGATATAGACTTGGTTTCTAGGCCACATAATGAGTAATTATCTTGAATAATTATAAGTAACATTAGGATTAAATTTCAAAAAAGAGTATATAAACATGAAAATAAAAAAACCAAAACAGAAGACACAATTTGTCTGGTTGTTTTGATGCTCCACTCTTCCTCTCTTTCACTCTAACATATCTATCTCTCTTTTACACATTCTCTGGCTTTGCATAAATTCAAGTCCCTTTTAAGCTATTTTTATCTATCGCGTCTTGATTTTGTTGTTGTTTCGTTAGTTTATGCTGTTGGTTGGTTGTTTTCTTGTTGCTTTTATTGTTATCAATATTTCATTTCCTTTTTGGGAAGAGAGTAGGTGGGTGAGGGGGGCGGGGGCACTGCCACAATGGCGTTGTATTTTAGTATGGACATCTGTGGTATGAGCTTAGAAAATGGCTGCGTTGTGGCTGCCAGAAATGGCGTCGTTCACTTTAACATTGCATACTTTTTGGGCATTTTATTATATTGTATTAAGCTATAAATTTCAAGGTCAGACGTCACATGCCAGTTGGCAGTTGTTGTTGTTGTTGTAGTTGTTGTTGTTGCTTTTGGTTGCCATTACCAAGTATTGTGGTTAAGTCGGCGGCACGCAAAGGCAAAAGGACATCTCTCAGCAGGCCCATTGCGGAACCTTTTGAGATTCCTGCCTGTCACGACTGTAATGTCAACTAATTGCCTTGTTAAATGACATTTGCTGACCCCCAGATGTGCCACAACTGTGTATCGTTAGCTATGCAAGACCTCTACAACTACATAATTGAATGTCATAAAGTGTTCACAGTACATTTTTTATAAATTCAAGTAACCAGCAGGGACTTGCTCTTACATTTTAAGTCACACAGTGGAAGAACTTTCCAAGAAACTGAGTCGGCTCATTTTTGGGCTAACAGCTACTTTCTCACGCCTCATTGATAGCCTACATAAATGAATTGAATAATTTTTTCACTGACGATTTTTCTTAAATTATGTTGTGGTCTATGCGAAAAGCAAATGACTAAAAATATGTTACGGAAGTTATGACAATATAAGATTACATACTACAATTTGTTTTTTTTTGACTTACAATCCTTACAAAATGAATTCTTATCTCAATGTTTGCTTTGAGTTCCACAAAAATTCGAAATATATAATTGAAATAATTTTGGGTGAATTTTAATTCTAAATACAATTCAAATTATAGCACATTCCACAGGTCCAAATAAACACATTTTTTGTATACAACATTTTAAACCAAATAATTTTTTTTATTTATATAATGTAACGTTAACAATTGCGTGCGTCTGAGCGACCTATTTTAATTAGCAAAACTTCGTAAAACTGTGACGTCACAGTTGGAAACACATACATTTGCAGACATGATTTTGAATCGGCGCCAGTCAACGGTAGAATGCAAGACCAAATGGCTAAGTCGCATTTAGAAATTCGACACAGTAGAGCACACACACACTAGCACACACACATGCACACTCTCATTTGTAAGCTGTCAGTTTTTGGCACAGTTTTGGGTCACACTCAAGAATAAGGAGCGAGTGCGAAATGTTGCGTAGTCTTAACTTTTGTTTGGATGCTTTGAAGGTCACATTGCGTATGCGCAATATTTTGAGTGCGACGCTTTGCAGCCCCGCGGGAACTTGCGCAGCTCGTTGTTGTTGTTTTTGTTGCTGTTGCTGTGGTTGCTGCGGTTGTGGTTGCTGCGCTTGTTGTTGATAAAAAAAGTTGCTAGCCTCGCAGTGCGACCAACTTGTTAAATGACAAGTACTTAATTAATGTGCCAAATGAGAACAAGCCGCAAGTCTTTTAAATAGGTCTGAACTTTTCATACATTTACTGGCTGACTGCGATTTCCGTTGTACAAGAATAATGCCAACAACAAACAAGTTAAATACAACCAGCGACTATAGGCGGTCAGACAGCAAAGACGCATGCCACTTGCAACTTCCGTTTCCGGCCGATGACGCCGTGAAAATTGCAAGAAACCGAAAAAAAATCAATGTGAAAATTATCCAAAATTGCCACAAATGCTTGCAGGTCTCCACGAGCCTGGCCTGACCTGGCCTGGCCTGGGCTGGTCCGGCTTGTTGCGGCTCCTGACATTTTCGGCCGGAGCTGTTGAAATTTATTGCCAACAACAAGGACACGCAGTAAAAGGGGTTGCGGATCGTGGGTGCTGAATAATACACGAAATTAATCGAGTTCACTGTCTTTCTTTCTTTCACTCTGAATCTCTCAATTCTCATATATTTGTGTCACTGTTGTCTGCCTGTTTATACCTTACACATTTAAAGAACGAGCTAAAGAAAGAGTATTATAAGTTTGCATATTGAATATTGAAAATTCTAAATTTACACAAATGTTTTCCCTTAAATGTAAAAGTAGATTAAGTTGCCACTAAAGGTAGCAGAAAACTTGTTTAAATAAAATATACAAATTTTTATAAAAAAAAATAATAAAATACAAAATATTCTAAAATATAAAAGAATTATAAATTATTTGACACAGCGCAAAAAGTTATTTTGCAATTCTGTGGAACATTTTCCATTTTTCAGTATAAATCAGGGACCGTGACGATTATTATTTTGTAAAATATAAATTATTAAATAACAGTTATTTGTTGATTTTTATCAAACAAATTAAAAGATAACCTCTATTTTTCGATCTAAATAAAAAAAAATAACAAAATAATAATTGAATTTCAATTTTAATTTAAAAATTATAATTTAACTCTTATTTTCAATTTTTATTTTCGCAATTGAATATAAATGTTATTTCTCAATTTTTAGACCCCGTACTTTAAAAAAGTAAAGGGGTCTATTAACTTTGTCACAAAAAAAAATGTGCGTAACAGGCAGAAGGAGGCGTGGCAGACCCCATAAAGTATATATATTCTTAATCAGCATCAACAGCCGAGTCGATATAGCCATGTCCGTCTGTCCGTCTGTCCGTCTGTAAGAGCGCCTAGATCTCAGAGACTATAAGAGCTAGAGACTCCAAACTTGGTATGAAGGTTCGTCTATATTGGGAGCAGATCGAGTTTGTTTTAGATTTTGGATCGGACCACTATATCATATAGCTCCCATAGGAACAATCAGTTGAAAATCAAGTCTTAGTATGGAAAACTTTTTTGTTGTTTGAGATTACTAAATTAAACTGACAGAATATGCATATGGGATGGACCCATACATACTGACCAAATTTGGTTGGAATCGAACTACTATATCATATAGATCCCATAGGAACGATCAGTCCAAATTAAGTCTTAGTATGAAAATCTTTTTGTTGTTTGAGATATCTTTATAATAAGTACGGGGTCTCCGACAGTCGAGTACCGCTCGACTGTAGCACCGCCGACTAGTTATTATAAAACTTGAAAAATAAAAATTGACTGTAAATGTCTTTTGAATTGGAAGACGTACATATTTCCAAATGTGACATGTACATACTATATATATCAACGCATAGCCAAGGAGAGTCGGAGCGACGTTATCCTTCCACCACCCATTACCTCCTTGTGAATGAGAAAACCTTCCACAGACATTTGCTTTCGATTTTTATTTTCCAACTTTTATAATAAAAATAACTTTTATTTTCTATTGCTAAAATAAGAATTGAACAATAACTTTTATTCTATAATTTTTTAATAAAAATTGAAAATAAAAGTTTATCCAGTTTCTTATGACTCTTATTTGCGGTCCCTGGTATAATTTACGTCTGAAAGATCGAACAAGTCTATATCAAAGCTGACTGCGAGGTAAACGCCTAGTCGATCAGCGTGCTTAATTGTATTTTGTTGTTCTTTTGTGGATCATTAGCATTTCGCTGACTTTCTAATTAATACCACGTAATTAGTTTTGCTGCCTACTGACGTCGACAGGTGGCGCTGCAGCAAAATGAACGCCAGCTGGACGCGAAATGAGAGATGGTAGGCACAACTAGACAGAGACGGCAATAGCATTATAATTAAAATGCTACAGAAACATTTTACCCAGATTTAATATAATTATAATGAGCGTAATTATGCAAGAAAAAAGGGCAACGCAGGTAAAAAAGAGCAAAAAATCAATAACATAAGTCAAGGCGTACACACACACACTCACATAGACACAGAGGCGGACACAGACAGAGAGGCAATATATAACGTAAGGTGTCTTGTGGGGCAGCTGTCTTCCTTTTTGGTTGGCGTCGTTAATAAATTTTCCATAGCATTTTAGTTGGCTCTTTTCTACAATTTTTATGGCTACAATAAAATGCAAGTTACCGGCTGGTTTTGGCCTGGCGACAGGCTACCTCAGGGTTGCCCCCTTTGGGGTCGGATATAGTCGGTCGGGGTTGGCGGGGTTGATGGGGTTGACGGGGTTGTAAGTGTGTTGCGCACGCGATGCAGGTGTCGGAGTAGGCAGCAAGTCGACTTTCGACTGTCGACAGCTTTCTGTTAATTTTTTACCCTGTCAATATCCCGAATATACACTGGATGTAAATATTTTCACTTAACTATTAATCCGCAATATTATGGCAAACAGCATAAGATGCATTATGAATCAAATTTAAATGATGGTAGCATAACTTTTCAAACTGATATTGAGTGAGTTGCACTCAGTCTGAGGATAAACATTTATTATTTTCACACTTTTCAGGCTTACACAAAATTACAGTACAAAAATCTAATTACTCTTTGTTGTAAGCCTTTTTCTGAATCGGTTTGCATCATTCAATACTTTGTTTTATTGATCTTCCAATAAATATCAATATAACTTTTTCTTTACTTTTAAATTTTAAAAATTGAAATTATCAAAGTAAAGACTGATCCGATTAGATGGTGCTTAGCGTTTTAGTTTATACTGGTTTACAGCCAAAATATCGATATAAATATTGTCCTATCTTTAATGAACTAGTTTTCGAAATATTACATATTCCTTCATATTCATTTAGAAAGCAAACTTTGACTAGTTGTTAAAGATTTTCATATCGCAGATAAGATAAGGTACATAATAAACTAAAATTAGTTTGAGATCCATGCCATTCTTCAAATCATATTGCATGAGCCACAAAAAGTAAATATTCATTATTTCTATCGACAGTTGGTCAGCTCTATTCATTTGTATGCATCTCTAATTTTATTCAAATAAATTGATTAGTTTTCATCTTGATCAATAAATGTTTCTTTTTTTTTTTTAATGAAATTAAATGAATTTAAAGTTCACTGGATTTGATTGCCCTTACACTTCTAGATGGGAAAACAACTCAAATTTACTAATCATTTACTTGAACCATTTCAAAGCATATAAGAACTGAGTTTTTGAATTTAATTATTAAAACAAGTTTAATGTATAGTTCTCATACGGCTAAATTTTCGTTGAATTGGATTTCCCTGACATTTTGGACTGCAGTATTTTTAGTATGTTTTTTGGGGTCGCTCTGTATTTATTACATTTCAATATTTGGCATGTTTTTCGTGGTTCGTGTCGCAAAACTTTTGAAATTAGGCAGCAGTCGGTGCGCATGGTACAGCGTACAGTGGGGCACAATGTGCAGGCAACATTGTATTTGTAGTTGTTGTTGTTGTTTTTGCTGTTGTAGTTTTTGGGGGTTCGGCTTGCATAGACGGCGCCGCTAAGTATGCAACGCCATTTCGTGTTAAGTCATAATTAAATGAAATTCAGCTATCTCTCTCTCTCTCTGTCTCTCACTCTTTCTCCCTCTGTCTCGGCACAATGTTGGCTTAATGGATGGGCTGATTGGTTGGTCTGCGTGCTGTCGCTGCATTTGTAAGCATTTTGACTGCCCTTCAGCAATGTTGTTGACTTTAAACAGCACAAAGGGGTGTGGCACATTCCACATAAGCAAATACAAAAGTACAATAACAACAACAAAAGTAAGCAATATATTGTTACTATGCATGCATCCGGCATCCAACAAATGTCAAAACTTGAAATTGTTTAGGCTTTGATTGGATTAGCCTGGGCGTGGTCCTTCTTGGTTTCCCAAAGCCAATTCTTCGTCGGTTTCTGAAAGTTAAAGTTCCATAAACGTCTGAACTTTGACATTTGGAAATGATTTTTTTATTTAATTTCAGTGCAAGTAAGTAGGTAATAAAACTATCAAACTATTGTATGTCACAAACTGAAACTGAGAGTAAGTTAAATATTTGTTAAATCACAGAAAACAAAAAACCTGAGAGTAAAACTATTTTTTATAATTATTTTTTTAATTAAATTTAATTAGTATTGCTTTTTCTTTTTTATTTTTGTTTTCTATTACTTAAGCTTTTTTTTTTAAATTTTCCAAGTTTTTAATGTATTTATTGCTTAAACTTTTTTTAATATTCGGATCTAAATTCTCCTCAATAAACCTTACGCTCTTAGCCTGTCGCGCATACTTAGCTTCTCTCTCTCTCTTTCACTCTCTCTCTGTTTTTCTCTCTTTCTTTGTCTTTTATTCTCTGTCTCTATTTCACTCTCTCTCTCTCTCGATTATTCTCGTTCTTTTTCTAGCCGGCAAAATTATCACCATCATTATTACGACTGTTAACTATCATATTGGTAAAGAGATTCATGCGGTGTTCTGGCCAAACAGCTGTTCGTCTCTGCTGTCGGCTAACAGTCGGACAGCTGTCGGCTCCGGCTGACAATTATTCGGCGCTGTTAGCAGCTGTTGTTGTTGCTGTTGCTGCTGGTAACAATGTTTGCGGCGCTTGCGCTATTGGAAGCGGCTAAAATGCTGTCACATGTTTTTTTCCTACTGGCTTGCAAGGCAGAAAACATCGCATGTTGCTTCCAATGTGCCACAAAAGTCAGCAGCGATGGTAAAAACAACAAGAACAATATTACGAGAAGCGGCAACACACACTAACATTGGATTGGAAATGTTGCGCACTGTGCAGTCGTGTGGCCGAGCAGCGACCAGACCAGAGCCCAACCAACTGAGACAGTCAGCCATACAGTCAGTAAGTCACCCAGTCAGTCAGTCAGTCAGTCAGTCAGCCAGTCAGACAGTCACTCAGACGAAGAGCAACAAATTTTGCACAACTGCCAAAGTTTAAATGTTAAATTGTATAAAACATTTGCCAAGTGCGTCGCGTGTTCGCCCCAGAAATTTTGCGGCAATCAATCAATTAACCAAGCTCCAGCAGCTGCCAAGAGCGGGGGCACAGCCCCAACTTGTCCTGCAAGCGACGCCAATGACAGCACCAAGCAGCTAATACAAAGCAACAACAACAATAACTGTGACAACAACTGCTGTAACAATAACAACACCAGCAACATCAAAATAAAAAAGGAAAAAACAAAAAACAAAAAATCAATATCCGTCTAAAGTTTATTTCTGTTCTACTCAAATTAAATTTAAAGTTGCTTAGGTGCAACAACAACAACAACTCAACAACGGACACAACAGCAACAACAACATCGAGCAGTTAACCTGGTTGGCCAGCGCCTAAAAGTCCACTACAGCTTATAAACAATTCAATATTTGTTGATAACATTCGCACATTAAAATTATAAAAGAAAAACCTTCATAAATTACTAAAATAAAACAATTACATATATTGAAAATTATTTTTACAAAAATAACATATAAATATTAGACAACAAACGCAAATCCATTGGCCAAAAAAAAATTAAAGTTAATCGATTCAAATGCAGAAATTATAAAATTATCTAGAATTTTGTTAGCGCTTTTTGCCAGATAACAGCCGCTTTTGCCAATTAAAGAAATAAACAAAAAACCAAATATACATATTTAAAAAAATAATAAATAAATAATTTGTTCTTTAAGTTTGCTAAACAAAACGTCTGATTGCAACCAAAGTCCATTTTGTGCTAAGCTTTAAAACAGTTATAGTTATTAAATTAAACAAAAAAACAAATTTACAACAAAAACACTGAGCCAAAAAGAAAACAGTTTTTTGAGACAAAAGCTTTAACAATAAAATATAATTAACCAAAACAAAGCTGAATAACAAGTAATAAGTTGCTCCATCCATAGTGCAAAGTGAAGTTAATCACAAATTATATAAGTGAAGATGTCAAAATAACTACAAAAGAGATACAAATAAGAGGAAACGCAAGAACACGTAAGTAAAATATTTTATTTTATAAACTTCAAGCAAGAGAGTAATTTTGATAATTAAAGCTGAAATATTTTTGAGTATTTAGAGCAAAATTTTAATTGAAAACTTTATTAAATTTTTTTTCTTTTAGTTTTTGAATGGAATTTTATTAAAGTCGTATAACGACTTTGTTGCATTCTCAAATAAATGCTATATTATTTTTGTAGCATTTTGGATTCAAAACTCAACGGTTGATTAGTCGCACAGCTGAGCGATACTTCCACACACATACACACACATATTTCCACACACAGAAAGTGAGAAAGATTTGCCAGCTGTTTGTGGCGCCACAATGTAGAACGTCGCACTGAGTGAGAACAGCCGGCAACTAACATAGAAAGCGTCAGGCAAAATCAATATTTACATCGCTGGCAGCTGTTTGGCTGGTGTGGTTGTCGTTGTCGTTGTCTCTGTTATGGCTAAATCAGATGGTTGTCGTCTGCCTTCCAGTCAGGTTGAGCATAGTTCGTTGTTTTTTTATTTTATATATACATATGTACATATATATTTTTTTGTTGGCTTGTGTTGCTCTGAGCTTCCGATTGAAATCTGTAGTTTTGTATTCACATTTAAGCGAGTGTCTTGGTGAGCCTGTTTCGGGTCCATTGATGATCCTCGGGTGGCGTTAAAATTTCTCATCTCACAATAAGCTGCTCTTTCTCTCTCTCTTACTCATTCTCTCTAGCAGAGTTAGTGGAAATTGCGTAATTTCATTAGCGTTGCCCAATCGCACATCATGTGCATCGACTGCTTTCCAGTCGTCGGCTTTTAGCGGCAACTCAGCCCTGTCACGACGACGCAACTTGAAACGACGCGACGCATCCCGACAGGACGATAGCAGCCAGTCTCCAGCCTGCCAAATCCGCCGTACTGTCTGACCAGCTTCTCAGTTTCTATCCGAGTGTCTTCTGCAGTTTACGCGCCTCGTTCCAATACGCGTCATTAAAAACAAACTCAACCGGCTTTAAGGACGTCTCTATTCCGAAGGCGGCAACACGTAAATATCAATGATAAATATCATTTATTTACATACATATGTATCTACATAGTATTTAAATCGAACGTGGATACCAGGTGCTGATCGTGTTCTTCCCGTTATTTTGAAGATTAGGAGTCAGAATTTCGATAGAGATCAGCTGGCGATCGAAATACTTACGTAGAAATAAAGTAGTTAAGTTCCATGGCGACTTTTGACATTAACAATCAAATAATTGAATTTTCGATATATTAAGATGTCTTTCGACTTAAAATTTGTTATTTCGTTCATATGTTGATTTCACTTTAATTCATGACTCTTGAAAATTTAAGTGCCCATATATTTATTTAAAATGTAGTTCGGTCTGATGCGATCTTTTGATTAGGCTCTAATTATTTGTATTAAACTATTATGGAAGTGAATTAATAAATAGTTGTATAGCAAGCTTACATTAAAATATTAGTTCTCATTTAATATAATTAGTGAAGGTGTTTTATGTAGACACTTTATAATTAAAAGTACAGTTGTGTCTTGATATAGTGAACTAATTTGTCGCAAGCCCTGATCACTGTATTCAGATTGAAAATGCTGTTTGAAACTAAAACATAATTTACGGGTTCGACACTTTTAGTTTTTTACTATACATCTGGAAGATCAGATACATCTGGAATGTTAGTTTTTTGATCTTTTTCAACAAAAAAAATGGATCATATTTATCACAATAGCAAGGATCGTTTTCTGTTCTTTATGGACAGATTTTTAGGATTTTGGATATCATTTTAAGCTTCCTTATTGGCGTCATGGGCACGATCAATAGGAGCTATATGTAGTAGGTCCGTATTCGAGAAACAGAATTGTAACAAAATATGATTTTATTTGCTAGAATAAAAAAAAATTTGAACAACATTAATTAAAGTTAGAAATGTGGGAGAATTGTCAGAAAAATATACCATCCTAAAATTAATTATGCCTGTACTTGAATTTATAATATTTTGTTCTTATTTAAGATTGTTGGGTACTATTATTCTTGAATTAGGTATGAGACGATTTGTATATGTTTAATTTGTCATTTTTGCACCTTAGAATTCTCAACTGATTTTAGCCGCAAAAAGATGAGATCTAGCTAGCATACATCGTAGTAGCTGAATATCGAGCTTTGCTCCTTGCATAAATATGGTTTATCTAATTTAAGGGAGACTTCGAGTTAGGGATTTTTTTTTTATTATTTTTTTAAAAGAAACTAAAAATGCATTCAATCATAAATACATTTTAAATTGCAAATTTTTCTTGTTGTTTTCAACAAAAAAGGATTCCAGTTTGTTCAAGACGTGTAAATATTCTCAAAAATTGGTTTCTTTGTTCTTTTGCTGAATCCAGAAGAAGTTCCCGATTCAAATGTCATCATAATTCATTTTCCATTTTTTAATATAATGAAAGCTGTTTTTGCTGAGATACCATATTTTTCATCATATTCAATTTAATTGGTATACTTTCAAATTTCTTCAGAAACAAAAAAAAATTCAAACTTTATTGGAGATTTTCCCGAAAAATTCGACTTACAGAAGCACGGGCCAATATTTTTGTTCGAGTTACGGAAAAATTCGACCTATGGAAATTCGAGTTACGGAAGCAGAATTGTATGAAACCTCTCGATTTTGTTCGAGTTAGAGAAAATTCGAGTTAGGGAAGTTCGAGTTAGGGAAGTTCGACTGTAGTATATTTCAAGATTAAAATCAACTTAATTAATGTTTTGTACTAAAAAAACAAGTAAATTTTGGAATATGTTCAAGATGTTTGTGTACTTAATCTAGCATGATCCAATTTTCTCACTGACTGAAATGAATGTCAAAACGTACTTAAAGTATGCCAGAAAAATCGTACGTTAAGATTTCCGGGCTTGCGAACTTGAAATACGAATTTTGTTTTTTGTTTTGGAAATTCCAAAGTAAGTCAGTTTTTGAGATTGTTCGTACTTGAATATCCACTGCTTAAGTACGGATATATTAATTTTTTGTCTGAGTGTAGAGAGTACCAAAGAGACGGTGGTACTTTAACCCTAACAATGCGGAGTCGAGTTTTCATTGCGCCAACTCCAAAATGGCAAAGGCGGCATATTGAAAATTCAACGACGACGACGAGGACGAGAATGACTGGCAAAATGTTAGCCGGCATGGAACGGCTGACGGGTCGGGCCATGGCGTCAGAGTAACGATACAAAAAACGAAACAGAAACGAAACAGAAACGAATGGAAACGAACTGAAACGAACTGGAAGCGGCGAGTGCTCGAAGTCGCGAAGCCGGCTGCACGAAAGGACGCAAGGACGCAAGGACGCAAGGACGAGACCGAGACCGACACCGAGACCGAAACGAGAGACGAGCCTTTTTCGGGCCCAGCTGTCCAGCTGTTCGGCATTTAATGTCTGGTGTGTGTTTGCCAACAACAGAAAAACAGCAGGCAGGCAGTTTCAAAAGCTTCACACTAACGCAGCCTGGAATAATTCCAATAACGGCATAATAAGTACGAGTTCGCACCAGCAGCAGCAACAGCAACAGCAACAACAATATAAACTGAAGTTGGCTGTGCAGCCAACAAAACGGCGACTACTCGTCGCCGCTGCTTCGTTGTCGCAGTCACCAATTCTTTTGCTGTCGCAGTCGCCGTCGCTGCCGCTGCCGCTGACGACGCCGACGCCAACGCCGCTTCGTGTTGCGAGTTGTTCCGGCCAGAGAATCAGTCGTCGTCGAGCTTTCAAAACGTTTGCAGCAAACGAAAAAAATACACACAAATTGAGGCAGTTGAAGCAGAAGTCGCAACATCAGCAGCAGCAGCAGCAGTAAATCAGCAGCAGCAGCAGCTACTCAACACCATAAAAAGAAAAAAAATCAAAGATGTAACTTAAAGACAAACAAACCTAAAAAAAAAAAAAAAAAAATTAAAATCAAAACAGCTACATTTTTTTTAAATTTTTTTTGGTATTCGCAATTGATTATTGCAATTAAAGTGACAAATGTGTTGGTAGTGTTTTTCTATGTGTGTGTGCTACAACGTTGTGCTTCTTCTTCTGCTGCCACTTTTGAGTACATGCAACTTCTTTCTCTGTTTTCTTTTTTTTTTTGTTGGTTGCCTGGTTGGTTGGTTGGTGGTTTTTGTGGCTTCCTGCGGTGATATCATATAACGAATTGCTACACTTCTCCATAGCTTGCAACTACAACACGTGCTGTCTCCATGTGTGTGTGTGTATGTGTGTTTGTGTGACCTATTGATTCTACAACTTCCTTTGCAGTTGTGGAGTTCAGTCGAGGCTTCCGTTCCATTGCGGCTTCAACTCACTGCCCAGTTGCACAGCAGTTCTTGAGTTGTTCTATACGTTGTTAGTGACTCTCTGAATCGGAAATATTTTTTTTTTTCACCCAAGTAATTTTTTCTAGTTTATTTTTTGTTCGATTCGTGAGATCTTGATCAAAAGTGATTTTTTCTTGTTCTTGTTAATCTTCTCTTGAAGCAATCAATTCTTAATTGCAAATCCGAGCTGCAAAACATTGCGTGACTTAACTAAAAACGAAGTCAATAATGAGATTTTTATGATAGAGAGCACAAACAGGGCAGATCATTTAAAGTTCGATTTTTTTTTGTTTTAGTGCAATTATATTAAGAAAATATTGTTTTCAGCAGCTTAACGTTGCAAAGATTTCAATTATTATGATTTTAAAAACCTAATAAATATTTGTTCTTATGTTGTATGAATGTGTTTCAAGTTTAATTGAAATGCATTTATTTTGTGGACGGCCACTTAAAGCTGAATAAAGAACTAAGCCAGTCTTTCAAGAACTTAAATCTTAAAATAAAAAACTTGCTCCAGTGAGAGCTTTAAATTGAAACGGAATGCATTTATAAGAAAAAGTTATGATATTAATCAGATTCCCCAAGTCAAAAATATCCGAAAGCAGAGATAAAGGAACTAAAAGCATTTGAAAGTTCAAGTTTCACTGTGAAATTTTGAAAAATTCGGTTATTTTTTTGTGAAATTATAAAATAGACAAAATTGACACAGTCCTCTGAAAATTTCAATAACTGTAAGCTGTAAAGATTGCAAAGATTCTGACAACAGAATATAAATAAATAAATACAAATATATATATTTATTAATATTATGCATTTAAATCATGCAATCTTTCAATTGTAATCTAACAGAAGACTTTAGATATCACTCAGATGTTTGTAATTGCTCTGTTTTTACGCCTTTCTGCATTGCCTGCTCTTGACTTTAGCAAACTCCACTGAGCAGCTGCATATGCGCAAGATATCGGCCCAAAATAGCAAAAACTCATCAATCAAAACTCGCGCAGCGTCAAAGGCGTGGCCAAGAACCAAGAACAAGAGCAAGAGGAATAAGAATAAAACCAAGACCAAGACCAAGACCCCCAGAGATATTGCCCCAAAGTAATGCAAATTTCATTGCGTTTGGCATCCGTCACAAAACTCAGAACTGCACTTTCATGTGTTGTGTGTGTGTGCTGTGTGTGCGTGGATACACAAGTGGAGATGCATTGCCGGCGACTGCTTGGGTGATTCATCCATCCATCTAGCCATCCAGCCATCCAGCCATCGGCCGATGCCGCCACCAACATGAGACGGCAATGGAGACAACAACGGCAACAACATCAAGAGTTGCAGCGGCAACGCAAGGCAGCGCCAGCGGTGCGCAACGGTGTGGCAAGGGGTGGGGTGGAGGTGGGGGGTGAGGCACGTAGACTAGGCACGCGACCAAGTCCAAGTCGAAAGGAAGGCAGCAACAGCAACAGCAACAGCAACAACATTGAAGGATTACAACAAACAGCTATGCGACAAAAATATCAAAAGGAGTTGCTTTCCTCGTTGTTGTCGTTATTCTTGTTATTGTTGCTTGTTGTTTGTGTGGCCGTTGTTGTTGTTGTCGTTGTTGCTGTCGTTGCCGCTGCTTTTTATAGTTTTCACATTCAGTCAGGCAACGCCAGCGCCTGATGACGTCGACGTTGTCGTCGCTGTCGTTGCCATGGAGCGATGACGACATCTTTTTGGGGTGTGCATGTGTGTGTGTGTGTGTGGTTGGGTGTGTGTATTTTTGAGTGTGTGTGTTGTGTGGTGTGTGCCACATAGACATGTGCCATTTGTTGTTGCTGTTTTTGTGAGCAACACGGCCAAAGTTCAATGCATTTATATGCGGAGCCTGTCTATGGCTTTTTATAGCTCCTCGCCTGGTTCGTCTGTCTGTCTGTCTGTCTGGCTGGGAAAGGGAATTGGATTGGGACAGGGATTGGGAATGGGACTGGGACTGGGACTGGTCGGGTTTCGTGCTGGGGAAATTGCAAACTTGCATTGGGCAGTGCTAAATGGTCGCCCCTCAAGTTGTCATAAGTGCGGCGACAGTCGGCAGATGTAGAAAACAGAAATAAAAGGGCTTTAGATCTCATTCAAGTAGATATTTACCAAAGAGTTCCTCACTTGTCTGCATAATATATAAAATATTATGTATACACAATTTACTCATATTAATAGAAGACAGATCCTCAAGAGTATAGACCTTTTATGTGTTTATAATTAATTAAAGTATTTGAATGAAATATTACTTTTGATAAAAATTCTTTATTTTATCTTGCTTTAATTTTTTATGTCGCTCTGAAATATAGTAAAAATAGGCATATTGTTTAAAATAACATTTTGGTCTCTTAAAATAAAAAAAAAGTTTATTTTCATCAGAAGTATCCACTCTTAAATATGCTGGAATTTTTTGAACTCAATTCTTTATAAAACTACGAAGTGCATATAATATTTAACTTACAATAATGTTATTTTCTATTCTTATTACAGATTTAACGATATTCCATTAGCAAACGAAAAAAGCTAAAAGAAAATTTAACAAGTCGCAAAATAAATTACTTAAAAAAAAACAAAAAGAGAAAATAAATAAAATAGACGAAACTCATAAGCAAAAAACAAAAAACAAAAAAAAAGAGAAAAACTATAGAAAATTTTGCATGATAAATTCACACACACACACGCATACACATAAACTACAAAAAACAATTATTATTATATAAATTATTGAAAAAAAAAAAACAAAAATAAAAACAAAGAAGCTAAAGAAAAACAAAAAACATTGCTACAAGTAAAAAGCTAGTCCAAATCTACAGTAAGGAAAAATAAATAACAAAAAAATACAATTAATTCAATATATCGAGAAAAAACCAACTACAACAACACGCCAATTGCTGCAAAGTTTACTCCTGAAAAAATAAAAAAATTAATATTTCCAAAAGAAAACAAAAAGAAATTTATTCTTTAATTTAAAACAAAAGCAAAAATATCTAACACAGCTTCAAAGTGTGCACAATAAATACCAAAATTCAAAAACAAAAAAATCGCAAAAAAATTAATGTAATTTCAAATATAAAGAAAACCCAATTAAACAAACATTGAGAGACAACAAAAAGCAAAAAAATTAAAGGAAAATTAAAATAATAAAAAGAAAAAAACAACGTGAAGAACTCACAAAAAAGCGCCAAAGTCACGGCCAGCAAACAAAAAGTACAACAAAATAATTCCAACAGCAACAACAACAACAACAGCGTGTGAAGTGAAGTGTAAAATCTGCCACGCCCCCTAAGCAGCCCGCCCAATTGCCACAGCAGTTAAGACTGAGCTTCGGACGTTTAGCCGTATAATTTCCAAGAAATTGTACGTGTCTTAAACGCCGCGCAAGACAGAGACAGACAGATAGTGTGACAAGGACAAGGAGAGTGCGAAAGAGTGATAGAGAGGGACAGAAAGAGAGAGAGAGTGAGAGAGAAAGACAACTATAGTGTGTGAATAAGAAGGAGCGCTAGTGTTTTGTGTAGAGTTTCAAAAACTCCGGAACGTAACAAAGCGATAAGAATTTTTTTTCAAGTGTACTGATAGGCATTTTTTTTCGTGTGTCCTGTGACTGTGACAACAACAGCAACAACTGTGATGGGAGATCGGCCAAAACCAGCAACAACAACAACAACTATAACAACTACAACAACTACAACAGGAGCAGGAAGTGAAGTTGCCACCATGGCAGCCACCGCACCGGATGATGCCGCTCAAACCAACGGGAATGGAAATGGCAATGGAAGTGGAAATGGCAGTGGAAATGGCAACGGCAACGGCAACGCTGCTCCGCCCACCGAGCCCGCCCAGGCTCAGGCTGGGGCAGCTTTACCGGCGACTGCCGCCAATGCGGATGGTGATGGAGGCGACGCTGGAGCTGCTGCCTTGAATGCGGCAGGCGATGCTGGCGATGATGCGGCAACTGATGCAGGCGCCAGCTCATTGCCACCGTCGGAGATCGGCGGTCGACCGCCTCTGGATACCGCCTGCTCGGACGGCGGTGGCGCCTCCAGCTTGGCCGGCGGCATGGTGGGACCGCCCAGTCCCTTAACCGGCTGCTATTTGCTCATTGTGATGGGCGAGCCGCACTCCGAGGAGCACAAGGACAACATTTTGCAGCATCTGCTCAAGGGTAAGTGCCACGTGCAACACTCATACCAATTGCACACACACACGCATACACTCAGAAAAATATGCCAAGCTAACATTAAGTGTGACCGTACTTGCATTTATACCGTTTTGTTCTTGAATTTGTTTTGGATTGTTCTTGAATCTATCTTAAATTTGAAATACCGACTAAACCCCTTATAATATAATAGTCCTATTTTAAACAGACTTAATCAGAACATATAAGACCATGGCAAGCATAAATTTAATGTTTAATTAAAATACTAAACATTTGCTATTGAAATTTGGGTTTCTTTCTATTTTATCCAATATGTTTTAAGTTCGAAGTTAACTTAATTCTGAGAATGCATTTAAATAGAATCAATTTAATTTGGGAAAAACTCAAGATTTTTGTGTACTTAAACTAGTTTGATACGATCTTTGACAGACTTAAAATATCATTACTTCAAATCATACCTGATAAATTTCGTTTAGAATTGCTAATCAATTAAATTATTTTTGGAAATAATCATGGTGACTATATAGTTTACTGTTTAAAAATTTGTGATTATTTAATGATTACGATTACAAAAAATCAGAAATATTCTAAAATTATTACAATTATTCAAAAATAGTCAGAAATAATCAAAAATAATCTTTTTAAGCAGTTGGATTATTTTTGATAATATATTTTAATTATTTCTGATTATTATTGAATAACTGTAATGATTTTAGATTACAATCGTTATTTAATCATTAGTTCGTCTTTTAAACAAAAATAATCTAATTACTGATGATTATGATTAATAATCATTACTTAACAGGTATACTTAAAATCATATTTTAAGATTTCCGAAAACGAACTTAAAATAAGATTTGTGTTCTCAGTTTAAAATGTCCGAAATCAGATAGTTTTTGAGATCGTTTGTACTTACATAAATAACCCCTATTTAAGTACGAAAATCTTGATTTTTTTCTCTGAGTGTACACTCACACACACAGACACACGCCCACACACTCGAACATCAAAGCCGCACGTACCAAAGAAAACTCAAAAAATTAAGTAGACTCAAGCCAATCAGCATAAATTATTCGCATAGCTCTGTTAGAAAGTTTGCATATGCAAATGATAGAGAGATGGAGCAGGGGAGGGTGCATGGTAGAAGGAGGGGGGCGGCATGGGTGGAATGGAGTTTATGGCCGTTCGCAAATGCTACGCCTCAGCAATTGACGTCGCGTGCCAATCTAATCCAATTCGTATTTCAATCCAATTCCAATCCACTTGTACCCTGTCCCCCCTCTGCCCCTCCAGTCGTTGCCTGCCCCTGCCCCATCAAGTCCACCCACCCACTGGGAGCTGCTCATTTTCACACTTTGCTGACTGCCGACACGCCGTCTAATTAGCCAGTCTTCTCCTTCCCCTCCCCTTCACTCATATCAGTGGTCAGTTTTCATAGTCAATGGCCAGCTGTGTCTTATTTTTTTTTTGGGCTTGGATTGTTGTTGTTAATTTTTAATTTTTAATTTTCCGCCGTTTTCTTGCCCATTTTCACTTGCCACCGACAAACTAGCCCAGTTTTCCGCCTTGCTCATAATTATCTTAAGTGCTGTATGATCTGGGCGTGGCATCAGCCACCTCTCCCTCCCTCCCTAGAAAATTGCTAGTCCACTCAATTCGAGTATATGAATCACAGTGCAATTGCCATTTAAGTCGTTTAATATTATATAACACTCGTTATATAATATTCTCATTTTAATATATTGAATTGACGCTGGCAATTTAATTACTCAATTTGTGTTTTGCTGACAATTGCTGTGCTGTGCAAATGTTTATAATTAAAAAACATTAATATAAGCCGCTGACAAACTATAAGAGACGAAGAAGTGGAAAGCCTATATTAAATTTTAATAATTGAAACTCGCTAAGTTTTTATGAAAAAAGAAAAATTATCTTTAAAGGTTTTTGGCAGAATTGTTTGTAAAATACTTAATTCAATGTTGTATAGACAAAAGCTGAATAAATGCTTGTTAAAACATTTGTATTTAATAAGATTCTGTATCGAAAAAAAGTTAGTTTTTTTAAGACACGCTGATCTGAAAGCCTAATCTCAGCCATAATAAGTACAATTCTGTCAACTTTATTTGCGTAATTTCCTTTTAATGACTGAATGACGATATTAATAACAAAACAACAATTTTTATTTGAAAAAAATACTCAAATGAATAAACTTTTGAATGTTTTTGAAATGAATATTAAGAAATCCAAGTTTTTTGCAATTTGATTAGATCTTACTATATTTAATATATGAAATATATTCTATGTATGTGCAAAGTACTCAAAAATTTTTACACAACATTGATATTATTGTTATCATAACATCGGAGACCAAAAATTATATCGTAGCCATTCAACCCTCAGCGAATAAATAATGTTAATTAGACTCAACTAAGTACAATTCATATTTATATTTTAGTAAATTATTCAGATACTTAGAATTATGTCTGGTATAACAAATTGTAGTCTAATTAAAATATTAGCAAATCTGTAATATTTATGTGAAAGAAATGGATTCGCAGTAGGCTGCAAGTTAAGCTCACTGTGCTCTCGATTAGGTTAAAGTGAGGGCAGTGAAAGTGGCAGTGAAAGGGGCAGTGAAAGGGTCAGTGAAAGGAACAGCTGTGGTAAGTTGCACTGCACCGTTGGCTGCAAATCGATGAAACAGCAGCTTGTAATTCAATTTCAGCGAGTTGCGCCTCAAAGTATGCAGCAATCGTTGCAATTTAATTAAAATTGCAAAAAAAGGCACAAGCAGAGTGCAAATACACACACAAACACACACACGCACACACACACACACACACACACACTGCTATACACAGAGGGAGAATATTTGCTTTTAAAAGCAATTGTATTAATTATTTTCATGTTGATTGCATTACATTGCAATAACAAGCAAACGAATGTCGCATCGCACAGAGATCAACAGTTGCAGCCGGAAGTGGCGCCGGTAAAACGACCATAACTGTAAAACTAATCGAAATACATGTATGCATGTGTGTGTGTACATTGCACATTGTGCATGTGTAGGCTTATTAGCAAATATTTGATTTATGGATGTGGAGAACAAAGCGGAAACTGTAACAGGCACTGTGACTGTCTAACAGATGAGCAGACATTGACACTGCCGCTCAGACTTGTGAGGTGGAGAGGGGGGACAGGGAGACAGGGAGGTGGCAGCGTCTAGTCTACGTTTTTGGGCGTGGCAGCTGCGCTTCGGGGCAGTTATTGCAGCAAGTGGCATAATTGCTGGACAAGCGACCCCATCAGACGCTCCCAAATGCGCCGGAAATTACAAAAGTTGACCGTGCGCTCAAAAATTAGTCGCTCGCTTTCCAGTGGGTCACTTTTGGGGGTGGTGCTGGTAGTGGTGCTGGCAGTGCTGGTGGCTCTGCTCTCTGGTCACTGTTTACCTGCAGCTTTTATGCGTTTTGTTTTTGCGCTAGCTGCGCCAGCAAAAAATTCAATGTTTGCTGTGCAAATAGGCGAGGCATGTTCATAGTCCGAGAGGATCACTCGGGGGACCAACGGAATGCTGGGGTGTGGTTTAAGCCAGCACAACAGTGAGAGATAGAGACAGATAGAGAGACAGTAGAGACAGAAAGAGAATAGAAGGAAAAACAGCGGCTTTTAATTGATTTTGTGACACGGTCGAACAAGTTGCGTCGGACGACGGTTGAGCAAACAGAAACTGTAAATGAATTGCGAAAAAGGCCTAGGGTTAAAGCAGTGAACAGCGAAAAATACGGAAAATGGAAAGATTTTCAGTGTGCTAACGGGATAAAGACACTCATGCAGTAAGGGGCAAGATTTGGCAGCACTTAAAGTAAGAAGAGAAGATGCTGAGAAGCAGTTTTTGGTACACTCGAACAAAATCATATTAAAGTGTAAAGTGTTCAGATGTAAAATCCTTGATTTTACCACTCATCTTTTAAGAATTCTTTCAGAATATTATTGTTAAATTTTCAAACTTTGAATAGTCAAAAAAACTTAAGGCACTTGAGAAAGTTCTTATAGAATTCTGATAGTCAAAATATTTGCGGAGAAGGAATTAAAAAGCCGTACTTGAATCCGTTATCTCGTACTTGATTTGGGATTGAATTTATCTTGGAATACCGGCTGTTTTTTCTGTGTTGCATGAGGGAGAGAGGTCTATAAGAAAGCAAATAGAAAGAGAGATAAAATAAAGGAAGCATTTCGCTTACTGTCCGGGATATTAAAAGTATAAAAAATACTGCGAGCTGAAAAATTATGAAAAGAGAGCGAAATTGAGTGAGAAAGTGAGTATGAGAGAGTATAGTAATAATAATTAAAAAGGCATTACTTTCTTAATGTTTCTTTCATTCACACATTTATTTCACATATTCTCCAGTTTGATATAGTTTAGTTACATTTTAACAATTTTTATATTTCATTAAACAAATTTATTTTATTTGCGCTTATTCAGTGCTATAAAAATATCTCGATCATGAATATCACAAAGAAAAATAAAAAATTAAACATTAGAAAATTTAAATCAAAAATCAAATTTAAAAATGAAAGATATTTTTTTTTTGTTGCATGAAAAACCGAAATTAACTCCTATAAATGAAACGGTTACTAAACGGTTATTTCGGTTTACAGAGTTTTGGTTGAAAGGTTTTGGTCAAATGAAAATTTTTTTTTCGGTTACGGTTTCAATCGGTTTTTACCGGTTAAAGGTTACGGTGTCGGTTAGGGTTTTAATCCCTGAAATATAACAATTAAAAAGAAGTGAAAGAAAGAAAGAGAGAGAGAGAGAGACAGTCTGTTTCTTGCCTTTGGTCGTAGCTAAAAGTGATTTTTGTGGTTTAAAAACTGACTGCGTTTCTGGGTTCTAAGCCGCCGTGTCACTTACACTTATGAGAGGCCACCACTTGAGCGCATTACCAGCACCAGCAGCACCACCATCACCAGCAGCACCACCACCATCACCAGCACCACTCACCAGTTGCCTTCTCTCATTCTCCGGGGCGCACTTAATTATGACAATTACGCTGCTCAATTGCAGCGTCCCTTGTTTTTATTAGCCCAATTTAAGGCGCTCTTAGTGCGACTAAAAGCTGTTGGCTAAAAGGACTGTTGGGCGAGGGGGGAATGAACAGCGAAAAGATGTGAAGAGGGGTCACAATTTCGCTTGGCTCATTTGGTTTAATAGCCGACTATCATTTCGCAACCTGCGCTTTTTTAATTAACTTAATAAGAAATCAATAGAGTGAGCAGCGTTCAAGGTCAGCGAATGAAACGAACAAAAAAAAAAATAAATAAATACATGGAAAGGAAAAGAAAGATAAGGGATGGGAAAAGGAAACAAAGGGCAGAATAAGGTGACATTAAACGGACATGTTAGAGCCTCATAACATATTATTATTATTATTATTATTATCATGACAACTGCCAGTTTCAGAGGGCGTCTAGGCTGTTTCGGTTTTCGGCTCTGCTATTTAAGCCAGAAAAATCGATCAAATGACACAGTGTCAAGAGACAAAGAGACAAAGAGAGAAAGGAGAAAGCCTTTCAAAGAGAGAGAAAGAGAGTGAGTTAGTTAAGAGCGTAAAGTGCGTGGCTCGCTTCGATTTTGTGGCTATTTTTAGTCAACGGAAAAGGGGTTTGGTTTCAGCTTGTCGATTGCGTGACAATGTCTGTTAGATATGACAGCTGACTGCACTCGGTGATACACACACACACACACACACACACACACACACACACACACACACACACACACACACACTGCCCTTCGGGTGATGCTGCTTTTGTGGACGGGTCAGCAACTGCCACGTCATCAGATGGCGGCTACGTGACTTGAATCTGCGACCCACCAAGAGAGCCACCAAAAACGACCAGCCGAGTAACGACTTACAGGACACAGGACATGCAGAAAAGCTAAAATCCTTGTTTGCTTATTCCATGCTCATACAAAGTTTTTAGGAATACCAAACAAAAAAGGCACAAGAAAAAGATAGAGTAGAAGAAGAACACCAAACAATAAGTATGTAACTAGAGCTAATTCTCGACGGCCTTTGGACACCAAACCAGTGGCATGTGGCACGGGGCACGGGCAGCGTTGCACGTTGAAGTTAAGCCAATGAGAGGCAACATAATAGCAGCAAACATGACATGTGCACACAAGTGTTTTACTCTCACCAGTAAACCAGTTAACAGATTACCCTACTGCCAACAACACAATAGTTAGACTCTTACCAAACTCTCAACTGCTTACGTAACACGTTTGTTTCCCACAGCTTTAAGCGTTTTGTCGAGGCTAAAACCCAAAGATTAAATCAACTTGAGCTGCATTTGGTGCGGCGAAAAGTGTGTTGTTCTGAGAAAAGCGTACAGTTGATTGTACAAAGACACTGAGAGACTACTTGTAATAAATGCATTTTCACTATTAATATATTCAAAATTTTTAAAAGTGTACGGGATTCATTCCTGTCTTTAAAACATATTTTTCGTTAAAAATTTCTTGCGATTCGTCTTTGTCCAAAAAAATTAGTCAGCATTAAAGCTATTTTTTGGCCCAACAAAAGTTATTTTTTCCTGAACTTGTATTTTTTATTAACAGAAAATGTAACACATATTTAATTAAAACAAACATTTTAATATTGTATTAAAATATGTTGTACAGGTTGAAAAACATTAAAGTTTTCGGGCCAAAAAATTGCTTTGATTCTGACTAATTTTTTAGGATAGACACGAATCGCAAAATCGTCCCTCCAAAAATTATGATTAAAGGACATTTGGTCCTTTGGTTCTGTGGAATTTTAAAAGTTCTGGTCCCAACAAGAGTTTTGACAAAAAGTTTGTCGAGATCGGTCCATAAATACCCAAGATATAAATGTTCAAAAAAAATGAATTTTTCAACTCAAAAGCGCGAACCAGGAATTCATTTCATCTTAGAATTGACCATAGATTACGAAAAAGGGTTAACATTTTTTCAATTTTTCGGGCCCGTACAAATCGATGCACTCTAACCAACATATTATTTTCAGTACATCTTGAGCAGACAAAAATCGACAATTAGCTTTCCTCTTCTGAATAGAAAGCTAAGCTTAATATGCATATAAATAAATGGCATATTTGAATAAATCTCTTTGATAAAATCTAAAACTCAATGATTGATTAACTGAAAGCTGAGCTGTAGCTAAAATGCTCTGTCTAACTATTGAAGAAATTGATTGGTATTTGAATTTGTATTTGATTAAATGACATGATTTGAATTTTATGTGCTGACCGCACTGTCTTCTTATTCCTTGTGGCTGCACCACGCGGCGTATGCGCAACGTCGTGTTAACGACATCTATTTGGCTGTGCCAGTTAGGCAAAGTTACGGCTGCAAAACGCGACAGCACCGACTGTGGTTGTGGTATAGCGTGTGTGTGTGTGTATGGTGATTGATGACGTAAGCCACACACACAGAGACACACAGACAGACACACAAATAGGCAGAGGGTTTTGTGGCGCATTAAAAGTGCTTTTATTGCAAATTAATTGCTTTGAAGTGCATTTGAGGCCAGTTTGCCCATAAACACATACACACACACACACACACACACATCACACACACCTAAACGACCACGCCCACAGCCCATAACAAGTGTGTGTATAGTAGATCATTTGACGCGCCCGTGGTCACTTGGTTATTGGCCAGTCTCATGTTACGTGTCTGCGGTGGACGCATACACATAAAGCACTTTAATTAGTTTTTGTTTCAGCTACAGTTTTAGCATTGTTCACATTTTTCGCATTTTTTAGTTTTGCGTGTCATTAAGCTTGCAATTAAATTTGCAATTACTTAAATTATGCTGACTGAAGGCAACGCCCCTCAACGCTTCTCATTACAAATTACATTACGAGTACAGTCGGTGGCAATGCAAATACATTTATAGTTGAAAATGGAAATTTGATACACGTATTGAAACTGCTGTTGGAATTGGAATTGAAATTGGGTTGGTGTGGTTTGGTTTTACTTTCGGTTTTTGGTTTTGGGTTTGGTTTTTTTCCATTGAAAATTGTTGACCCATAAGCCCGACAAATCGCAATCTCAACCACAACAGAGAGAGGGCCAGGTCAAAGGACTGTCAGTTCCATATGCCTGCCTTGTGGATGCCACAAACACACATAACACAATCCTCACTCCCTTTGGAAACGAAACTTTCATTGCAACTTTCTGACAGAACGCACCTGAAGATATCCAGGCAGTTTTTCTCTTTATGAACTTTGCTTTTCGTATCACATTAGCAAAAGTTTGTCGTGTGCGTATTTAGGGGAGTTGTGTTTAATTAGTTGTTAACTTCTCGCTGATGGTTGTCTAATTGCCAAATTGAAGTGCCTGACGAGGAATTGAAATGTAAGCGCAGCCGCTTAAATAATCCTGCAACAATCCTGGCACAACCTGTGCTAACTAACTTGTATTTGCCAAAGCCAAAACAATTCTTGCCAATATTCCACTTGGCTGCAAATTTTTGCTAAGGCTGGGATCATGCCTTTCGCATCAGACTCAGCTATTTGAAGGCTTTTTTATGTATTTGTATGTATGTACTTGAGGAATGAGTCTTTTAAATGGGCTATCAAGAAATCAAAATGGTTTTAAAGCCTGTTTTTAAGTTCCCTTGACAGAATATTATTTGATTTCAAATGAAAATATGCTGATGCTAATTAACAACGAAAACAGATTTGCTTTGAATCTTCATTTAGATTGAAATTTATGAATCAGCTCACAATAAAAAAGCAGTCTGTGAGGCACAACAAATAGCTCTTCCATCTGTGCGAAATCAACGAGCAACTGACCTCCAGGTAAATAAATAGATGATGCTGAAAAAGGAAAAGCTAAAAACTAAGCAACTGTGACAGAAATGCGTCAGTTGCCATTGGTTTTTACCATGTTTACCCATTTAATGGGCAATTCATAGCAAAAGCAGCCCTCGGGTAACTGCGAAGGGTCATAAAAAAAATAAAAACAGTACAAGAAAGCTACTGCAAACACTCTGCATTTAAGGCCATAGGTATTTTATAGTATCGCTTTGGCTGGAATTTTATGAAAACGTTTCTTTGGAGAGAGGGAAACAAACATGTTTTCATCTAAACTTTCGAAATGCCATAAAAATTATTCGCTCCTCATGTTTGGGGCAAATTCAAATCGTATCCATGCAGTTTTATCGTGCTTACATTTTTTTGGTTGCATGTCTGCGGGAAGCGGAGAGGTGGCAAGATGGAAAGGGGGGGGGGAACTATTTGGGGGCAAGAAGAAATATCTAAGTAAAAGAGGAAACACCAACTTATTGCACGCTTGGCAGCCATTTTGGCTGCGCATACGTGTAAATCGGCGACGGCACAACTTGTGCTGCAAGTTTCAGTTGTGCCACGCCCATAACATACACATACGCACACTCACAGACACACAGACACAAATTCGCTGGCCATAAAAGTTGTTTATCTCATAGTGTTTAAAGTGAAATACAATTCGACTAATGCAATTGGCTCACGTGCCAGCTTAACTGTAGACCGGGCCATAACCTTAACTGGGCTATGGGCCACATAAACATATACATATGTATAATTTGCCACTATTTTGATTAATAGATGCACAACCTTCTTTTCGTGCCAACTTCAATTTGGTTAATACGCTCTACAACATTCTTGAAAATACAATTTTCCTTCTGTCTTTTAGAATATTTTTCCATTCCATAATCCTACAAATTAGTTGCAAGTATCGGATTTATTTAGTCAGTTCAGTATGAAACACGCTTTCCCATTTTCCTTGTGCTCATTTCAATATGCAAATTCTTCTGCTTAAGCTGCCTAATTTCTCAATTGGTTTTTCGGACTGGAATTCGTTTCCGACTTTTGTTTGACTTTCTGATTGATTTTCCTCCCTTCATTTGTGAGTGGCTACACTTTGTTTTAGTTGCTGCAACTTTCACAAGCTGACGGCTATTTGATGTTCCTAAAATCAGAACAATTTGCACAAAAGATTTACTCCGGCCAAAGTTAATACAAGCGAGGAGTGTTCCAACACCAACAACACAGCGAGTACAGGAATCAAACATTGTTAATGAGCTGCAGATAATGAATCTAGTTAGACCTGAGACGTTACTATAGATTGCTAAAATTGTCTCTGACTCATTTAGAAAATGTAAAGAAACGAAGAAGGCCATTCAACACAGATAAGAGAGTATTTTGAGCAAACTATAGTTGTAAGTTATAACTACCAACAGTTAAGAATCTCACCGACAGCTAAAATTGTCTTTAAGCCCATTGAAAATATAATAAAGTTGAGATCGACATCATCCTCACTGAATACACATAAACTAGTAATGTAGATATGAGATCGAGAATTGATGGTCGATAACTGTTAATTTACTTACCAATGATCTTTCATTTAAGTAACCTATATTATAATTACTATTAATTTTTTCCTCAATTTAATTTGTTCTATTTGAAAATTCCCAATACAAAAGACATATAGCTCTTGCATAAGTCACATAAAAGTAAAGTAAAGTGTGTTTTATAAATATAAAATTGTTATCTTACGCCTAACTTAACTAATTGTTGTTATAAATTTCTTAAGTAGCTTTATAATCTTATTTTATAACTAAAATAAATATTTCTTTAGAAATAAAAGGTTTGTTAGAGCTTTTATTAAAAAACTAAAAGAAAAAACCTTAAGGACACTCGTATTGTGATTTTATATTCCCATCATCAAGAGGATAATGAAAACGATATGACATGAAAAAGTTAGGTGCTTCTGCAATTTAAACAGCTTGTGTAAACAAAAAGAACAACCAAAACAATGAGAACTGGAAAATAAATATTATTCAGTTGTTCAATTTAGACTTTAAGCCCATTTAAAATTAATTTCCAACAATTTGCAATCACAGTCAGACGTGTCTTTCGATTCCTTTGCTTGCTTTCCAGCTTCCATCCTGCATCAATAGCGTAAATTATTTATACCCACTGTTTAATACCCTAACAATGCAGACTCTGAACATTGCCAATTTGAAAATTAAAGGGAAACTTAATTTAAGAGTGTAGATAATAGGTTAAGTTATGAAATATTCAAATACAATATAAGTTGACATTTAAATTGCTTCCGTTTCCTGCTTAGAAATAGTATATGTGCTGCAGTAGAGTGTAAACGACTTGTATGTACTTATCACTGAGAGAAACTAGTATGCATTTGTGGTATGGGAGCTTTCTTCTTTTCCCGCAGCAATAAGTTCGAATTGTACTCTAAACTGTATGGCCATTAGTTGTTTTAGTGTACGGCCATTTCGACTTGCTGCAATTTCCGATACTTTCCTGGGGTTTTTCCAGCTTGAAGCCAACACGTTGAAGCGACTTCGTGGCGCCAGATGCTGTTGCTTGCGACGGCTATAATTCATGTCACACTTCAATTATTAAAGTCAACATGGCTCATTCGATTGGTTTTTCTCTAGCGCGAAGTTTTATCATCATGTTGTGGTTGTTTTTTTTTCATCTTCTTTATTTTGTTTTTGTTGACTGTGGTTGTTGCCTACACATGAACATAATTAATTGGCAGCTGACGTTGCGTTCATGTGTACACATGAGTGGCAAGTTTGCTGGTGGTTTGTCGCCTGTCAGTGGCTTGTCAAGCTGAAACCGTAGCATACTTTTCAGCATGCCACACTGACAACGCAACGTCACCAGCTGCACCATGAACAAGAAATATATGTATATAGTATATACCTGATCCATGTGCCACAAGAGTGTAGAGTAGGAACGACGGAAAATCAATTTGAATTCAATTCATTGGCCATAAATTTGCTTTTGCATAATATGTATCTGACAGATACATTTTTGGCATTTGGCCGCAACTCGTATTGCAATTTTTATTACATATTTGCAACACATTCCGTAATTTTATGTGCGCCTTTATGGCACCTGCCGTCCGTGCACAAACCCATGAGCGAGACAGAGAGAGAGATAGAGACAGAGAGAAAGAGTGAAACAGGCAGATAGAGACTGCAGAGACTGGTAGCATTTTATTTGATTAGAGCACCCAAATTTTGGGGAACCTTGATTCATTGCTTCCTCCTCTCTCGTTCTGTGGGGGCCACATTTGCGAAATTAAAAGCAGCTCTATAATCACCAAGTGATTTCCTTTTGCATTGCTTTTTCTCTTACTCCCTGCATTTCGCTCTCTTTTTCCCTCTCGTTCGTTCTCTGTCTCTCTCCTGGTTGCTGCTTGCCGTTGTCGTTGTTGTTGCTCATTTTCAATTTTTTTGGTATTCTGCCAAATGCGACACATGGCCAAAATGTATTGGGCCTAAAAGCAGGCTGCACTGACTGCACTCGTATTCGTAGACTAAATGTTGCAAAGCTGCATAAAATTGCTGACTATATAGTATAATAATGCCACGAAATCTCTTGATGCAGTACAAATTGTTAGCAGTCGTTTATTCGTTTTAAAAAAGCAAAGCAATAACTGCCCATCGTTGTGATAACTTGTGAGATACATATACATATTCTAACATACCTCACAAAAGTTGGGGCAGAATGCTGTTAAATTTCATTGCAAAGTATTTAAGTAAACGCAAATAATTCAAATGGAATCTAAGATCACTTACACCTATTTATTTGTCAGTGACACATTTTTGACTTTCTATTCAATATTCAATTTCTAAAGGATTATTGTAACGTATAGTATCATTGAGACTGCACAACAATAAGCTCAAATCTGAATTGTTTATGATAGTAGATAGTAGTTCAGTATTGTTGTCATACTTATAACTTTCAGTTGCTTTTGTATTGATTAATAGTCAAAACTTGAAGCGATTTACGAACAATTTTGCACAGGGCAAATCTTTGGCTTGATTGAGTTTTGTAAGCTAGCTGCAAATTCATAAGGCTTGCCAAAGTGAAATTGCCAATTAGAAAGCATTTATACCTAATTAAAGTTTCGGCGGAAAGCGGCGTCAAGTCGTGTGGATGTGGAAAATTCCCTTGCTCGGTTTTTGGGTACTCGTATCGTATGAGGAAGCATCCGAGTGTCGAAAATTGAAATCAGCTTCAACGATGTCGCAACGTTGAGAGGGTGACAAATTTCGCAATTTCCTGTCAGCCAATGAATGATGAAATGCAGGGCACGATTTCCACAGCTGTTTTTCTTCTATGCATGTGTAGATGTGCATATGTGTATGTGCAGTTGTAGGTGTGTGTATGTGAGTATGATTCAATTTTGTCGCCCTGCATGAAAATTGCAAAAATCGTTGACAAATTGCATTCTGGGCGCCACTCGACAATCTTCATCTAGCACTTTTGCTGACTTTTAAGCTTTAACTCAAGTGGCTGAGAACCCGCATTAGCCAAGTATCTATCTATATATTCTTCATATACCTGAGTGTGTGTGTGTGTGCTTCTTATTGGCCGCTCAATCAGTTGGCAGCCATTCAATACAAATTCATTTCATAGCAACTTGAAATCACCACAAAAGGCGACCGAGCAAGTTGTAACTGCTTTTTATTGCCATCGCTGCCGCATCAACGCCCCATGGGGCATTTATGAATGTATGAATCTATGAATGTCTGTGTGTGTGTGTGTGTGTGTGTGTGCATGGGCGTGGCAGATAAGCAGGCTTTGCCCTTTCTCCTTCTCGATCTCCTTCACCTTGTGCTTCTCCTTCTCGATCTCCCTCACCTTGTCCCGCCCCAGGGCAGCTGCAGGCGTTTTGTATTGTGGCCACCATCGGAGAACCCTTGACATTTAGCAGCCGTTTACCGTGCCACATTCATCGTCTTTCCGTCTTGCTAGCAGCTTTTAGTCAGGCATGAAATTGAAATTTATAATGTTAGCTAACATGAACTGCACTTGAGACTGAATATTGCATAGTGTATAGTATACAGCATATGGTATATGGTATATGGTATACATGGCCTATCTCTACAAATCTCGAGCTGAGTATCAAACACGACTTTAGCTCAGCTGGCAGCCATACAAGTAGTTTGATTTGTTGTGTGTTGTGTGGCAAAAGGTCGCCCTGCTGCCAAGCTAATGGTTTCAGATGGTTTTCCTGATAAGATTACTTGAAATAAATTGAAACTTTAAGCTCGAATTACCAAGAGTGTCCTGCTTAAAGCAATGCAAGTTTTTAAGGAAAGTTTCATCTCATAGATAATGCTGTTAACATTAGTTATCGATAAATAATCTCTTTGATTATAATACAGATGGTATGTTCCTAAAATCTTTGATATCTAATGACAATTGTTTTTTTTAAATATTTAGAATAAATTTCTCGAACGCATTTTTGGAATCATAACAATTCCAATTAATTACATGTATAAGTTTATTTCTAATGCACTTAAATGTGTAAATGTTAAATTGTTTTAGTTTAATAATTTTAGAATTTATTTTTTTGTTTCGGCAAAAGTTTTAACATTTAAAAGCAATCAAAATTAGTTTTGAAAACACTTACGAGCTCTATTGGGTTGTCTAATCAGTCTAATCAATCAATGACAAATCAAAATAACAAAATTGGAACGAATTCGATATAAATTGCTTACATAACCAAATTTGGGTATGGGAGTTGAAAGCCAAACAATTTATTTATTTTGGCTACTTCATAATTTGCTAAAGGCAATGATAAAAAAGATAAAACCGGTCATGACAAATAGATCGAAATTGAAGTGAAGTTCGTTAAATAAAAAACTGCATTTATATTAACTATAGTATTTATGTACTGTGTGTGTTTGTGTGTGTGTGTGTGTGCATTCGCCATCAATTAGTGGCATACAATTATTATCAACAAGAGACTAACAACAATAAATGACACTAGAAAATTGCCATGGAAATTTTAGTTGATGTGCTTCTGTGTGTGTGTGTGTGTGTCAGTATTTGTATCTATGTGTGATGTACTAATTATCAGCTAACATTGCAGCTGCACAACGGCCTGTGTCAGTGAGTAAACTTGAAAATTAAATTAAATGATACGAAGTATCTCACACAGATACTCCTACACACACACACGCACCCGCACAAACAAGCAGTTAAAGTGATAGTATAATGACTGCGTCCGTTTTGGCCATGATTATTATTATTGTCATCATCATCATCATCATCATTAACACAGACTCTTAACTAAACAACGTTGTTCACTTTGCCGTCGCCTGCAGTATTTGTTGTTGTTAATCAAGTTAACGGCGATTTGGGAGGGGGAAAACTGCCAGCTGTTTAATTTAATGAAGAACTCGTTAGTCCTTATTTGGCAAATGCATTTCACAAGGACACGCCCATTATTTATGCCTAATTTGCAGCTACACAAGTTTATACTTGACCGCATTTCATCGATCCAATGACAAGGTGTCTATTTACAAAATAATAATATCTTTAAACTAATTATACTCAAAATTAGACAGAAACAGTTCATTATTCCAAGGTTAACATCAGTGTAATTCCACGATAAAATGACATTGTAAATTAACATTTTATTATTAATAGATTAAGAGCTGTGGCAGCTCTAAAATCAATACTTAGTTTACGAAACTTCTGAATGTAATGATTGAGTTTCAACTGAAAATAATTCGGTTGCACAGAAACTTTGTTTTAATTGAAATGAAATTGTGTACGTTTGAGTTAGAGATGTCAATCAACGTAGTGATTGGAATAAAAAAAACAGTAATAACTCCCTACACAATTTGCATTCTTCTTTTGTTAGCCGTTTGCTTTATTTGAATTCTGTTCCAAACTATTTCTATCTTACTTCTATTCAATTTCTATCACTTTACAATTTGATTCCTTTCTATTCCTTTAGTATTGTAAATGAACTTGGGTTTTCTTCGATTTCATTAATGATTCCTTAAAGTACTCTCCAGCTCGCACATTTAATCGACTCAAAGGACATTTCATTTTTGTGTTTATAAAATGAGATTTTTGTTTTTATAGACTTTGCTGGGAGACCAAAAGTTGCATAAGCCCCGTACTTAATTATAAGTACAACTTGAAATGAGCTTAAGTGCGAATCAGAAACCGATGCGAGGAAGATGAGGACATAAGGACTTGTTTCTGGTCCTGCAAAATGTCGAAAGATTTCACCAGCATTGCATTACAAACTTCTTGCTTGTTTACCTGTTACCTGTTTGTGCAAGTGTGTCTCAGTTTGTTTGTAACTGTGTATATATACATACGTATAATAATTAAGTAGCTGACAAACAGTAAAGTTTGGCCAACTACGCAGATGTTTATCTTGTCTTGTGTTTTGTTCTGATCAGGGGAACATAAATATGCATTTATACATGTAGTTGAAGCAAATTGTGGCAAATGCGAGTACTTTTAGCTGTCACTGCTACGGAATAGACGATTTCAATTTCAATTTTAATTCCAATTCCAATTCCGAATCCAATTCAAATTCCATTGCCAAACACATGTCACAAGACGCTGACAATGTTTGGTATCTATCTAAACTTGAAATTTGTGTTCAAATTCAAATTTATATTCAAATTTAAATTTAGATGCGAAAACACACAACTCTTCAAGGGGTCTCTCTGGATGAGTGTGTGTGTGTGTGAGTTGAAATTCATAAGAAAATGACAGACAGTGCACTGCAGGTGCAGTTAACACAGTCCCCCGCCCCCAGCCCCCTTTGTTGCCCCTTTTGTTTCTAGTTTTTCATTGCAAACTGCCGCCCAAAAGTTAGTTGCGCGCAGTGCAAATTTATTTTTAGTATCTTTTGTGGCAGTGCAGCTCACTGCAGTGCCATGGCTTTGCTTTATTTGATGAGCTCCGCACACACACACACACACACACACACACACACACCCAGAGGAAGGGAGACAGGGAGTTACTGTGACTGGGACAGAGACAGGCGCAAGTCTGTGTCAGAAATGTCTGAAAAATGTTTTGCCCGTTGTCGTTTCGTTGGCAGCAAAATCGAACGAATATAAACAAAGTGTCCACATTGCTAGGGAAGCGGTTTCAAGCGGTTGATGCAGATGGAGATTGCAGGAGTTGCTCGGTGGGCAGGGCAACATGGGAACACGTGACATGCGGCCTGAGATAGTAAAGGGATTGTATAGTATGTATATGTAGTACGTGTATAGCAGCCCTGGGGTGCCTTTCAACCACCTCCGACAGCACCTCCAACACCTCCTCCGTATCTACTTCTGGCCACGTCACAAAACTGTCCGTTTGTTCAGTAAAGTGTTGTGATTTATGTGCTGCAATCGAATGTGGACTGCACTGCAAACTGTGAACTACTTTGTACCTACACCATAAATGTATATATGTATGTACATATACATATGTATGTATTTGTATGTTCAATTCTGTCTCCCTGTTTCCCACTTGCGATTCGCTCTCTTCCATTGAAAGCAGTCAAAACTCTGCGGTGCTCGGAATGTGACTGCGACCCTGGGGCCAAGTGTAAAATGCGACTAATGCAGCAGTTTTTACTTCGAAATTGGATTCCGAGTGCAAAACGGGTGTGCACCAGTGCACAAATAGATTGCAAAAGATAATAGAGTCTTAACTATACAGTTGAACAGACAAAATCACACAAGAAATTTCAGCTTCAGTTCAGGTGAGAAAAGGTTGATTTACTGAAAATGACAGACTGGTTGAAATGGTTTTACAAATGGAAGCTGTACTCGTTGACTTGAGTTGTAGTTTATCTCAATAAATAAGAATTTATGACTGTTGGATAGCTTGGGGTCAGTTGGGGGAGCTTCAAGCTTTGAGTGGGATTAATTCAAGCGTTAACGTGCTTTCGATGCAGCACTATGTATATCAAGGCACATTGTTAAGGAGTTTGAATTTATAGTACCAAATGCTTATTTATTACTTTCAGATAATTAAAGGATCAGCTGATTAACTGGAATTAAAGCTTAAACAAGTGGATCGAGCTCCCGACTATAGGATAGCCGTTACTTATTTAAATAAATTTTAAATATTTTTTATTGCACGCTTTTAGGCACTTACATTGCTTAAAAACTTAAATCAGCCATAACCACCATTCTATTTGTTCGATTTTGGTACGATTTAGTAGGATGATAGGTAATAATAGTAGTTAACGTAACTTAGTAAAAAATCCTAATATCTTGAAAACTGTGCGTGTGGTAACTTTTCGAAATTTACGGAGGCGGAAAGAGGCGTGGCTATTCAATTAATGTAAATTTGAAACAAACTTGATCTGCGTGGAGTTAATAGAAGTCTGTGTGCCAAATTTGGTTGCTCAAGCTAATAGTCTCTGAGATCTAGGCGCTCACACAGACGGACGAACAGACGGACGGACGGACGGACAGACGGACAGGCACATATCGTCGCGGCTGTTAATGCTGATCAAGAATATATATACTTTATAGGGTCATATTTTTTGCTTTCTTTGCAGAATTTTATGTAGGTGCTTTCAAAGCTAATACATATTTGTGTGCTTTGAAAGAAGTTTTAATATGTATTTGATATCTTAAAGAAGGTAAAAATACTTAAACAAATACTTTTTCTAGTATTAAATAGGCATATTTGAAGACGGTCAAGTTTTCATTTACTTAGTGCTGTGCCACGTGGCGTATGCGTAATAATGCAACGAAATAGATAAATAAAAACCAAAAAATGTATGCCCAATTTATGCAGGGTCATAAAATGTTAGTATTTTATATCGAGTACTCTGCATATACATATTCTGTGCATTCGATAAACTGACATAAATTATATGAATGCGTTATTCGCACCAGTTTCCAAACGCCTCCGTATTTATTTTTTTGCGCTCGCCACATGTCCCTTACCTGGCCAGAGGTTCAACCTTCGAATTGCAGACACTCATAGAGGAACCACAGCTACTTGTGGTTGTGTGCGAGTGTGCGAGTGTGTGTGTGTGTGTGTGTGTTTTTGCGTGGGTTTGTGCTTGTAACTGGACCGCACAATTTTCATTTGCTTTTGTCAGCTGCTGCATATTTTATAGATGTGGCATGCCCCACAGTAGTCGTAGTTGCCCCATCGTCTGCACGTGCGAGGCAAATTTGCGAGCTCTTGTTTATTATTACATACATATTTTCTTCTTTATTTTTTCCTACTTTATGCTTCTCTTTTTTATTATTATTTTCCATGCGTTGCACATTTTGTGGCCTGTCGTTGTCGTATTTCAGATCCAGCCTCAGCCTCAGTCCCAGTCTGAGTTTGTGTGTCTAATTCTAATAAATGTGCGCATTTAGCATTTCTTTTCCATGTCTCATGTTACAGCGCGTGAGCGCAGAAAACTTTTACGCAACATTTTCGGGCCGACAAAGTCCTTGAGTCCTTTCAGTTTTCAGTGATTGTTTTGCTTTGGTTTCTGTCAATTTTGAACTAAGCCATTAACATTGATTAGCAATTGGTTGGAACGTCACTTCACAAAATTGCGCATACGTCATGTTGGACAAAGGAAAACACAAGCAGAAGTACACTGATTGAACATTAATATATCGAAATGACTCAGCAATGAGAATGAGAATGAGAATGAGAATGAGCAATGACGCATGTCCTTAGGCTGACGCAATTTCCGAGCCGTGTAGGAACTCAAACTTTCAATAGGTGTCGATTGCAGCGCCTAAAACTTAAAGCCCCCGGCCTCATGTCTTCGACATTAATGAACATGCTGTGAATGTCCTGCCAGTCAATTGAATGTACTTTCAAAGTTGAGGCTAAGCGACACTAGAGGGCGCTTCAGGAGACACCACAAGTTCAGCATAGTATCTATGATTAAAATAGTTTCGAGCTATTCAATTAATGTAAATAGTGAGTAAGTTTTAAGTATTGGCTAACATCTTAGAGATATGTAGAGAGAACTCTGCCTTTGAAATTTGTATGTGTTTTTCAAGATGTGCTTCTTCTGACGCAATAAGTACAACAAGTTAAACAGCTACAAGCAATAGATTTATGTACTTATAGCTTAAAGTAGTTGCAAAGTTTTAAAATTGCTATAAGTGAAAGACTTGAGCTTTTATGCTGACCTTTAAGAGTCTTACTTTTATCGTCTTTTACTAAGGGGCTTTATACTAGTCTCAAGAATTTACCTGAGTCAGTTCGCATCTGTAACTCTGGTCGTCTCGCATATCTGAAGTACTTAAAGTACTTCAGCTTAAAGCGCAGGCAGGCAATCAAATTTATGGCTATTATAAATATTCAGATCCCGGGGCACTTTAATATTTACACAATCCTCCCTTAGTTGGCCAGTTATTATTATTCAGCTTTCTTTTTTTGTGCCATAAATCAGGCTTGTACCAATTAATTACATTCCTTATCGTCAATTTTATATCGCTATAGTCTGTCTATCTTTCTCTTTCTCTGCGGTATCGCGGTCTCACTCACTCTGCGCTTGCCTTGGGCCTGAGACTTTAATTGCTTGTCTGCAGCGCGACAAACAAGTCAGTCCCTGTCTCTGTCTCTGTCCCTGTCGCACTTCCTGACTCAGTCCACACACACAATCAGTTCGTCCTTATCGTCGTCATATTGTTTATCAGCAGTGTCCAATCAGGCGCAGCATTGTTTTCATTTTCATTTTCATTCTCATTTTCTTTGCACGCTTTTCCCACTCTTTTAAACTCTGTGTTTTTTTTCCTCTTTTATCTCGGCCTTTCGCTGAGCCACTCGAATGTTTACGTCCACCAGCGAGTTGATCAAAGTTGCAATGTGGGCGCAAATCACTAACCACAATGGACTCACTTGAGTATTCATCCGCATTCATACACACACCCACACCCACACCCACACACTCATATATGTATTCACTATTGTTGGCAGTTTTGGCTTGTCAGCTGTTTTTATCTGTCAGAACTGTCCAAACTTTACTCTCAGTTCTCTCCACACGCATTTGCTGTACATTAAACTTGAATAAACCCTTTGAGATTCGGTTTCTTTCTTAACTTCTCTTCTGTTCTGATATACTTAAATAGGATGACTAAATTAATTACGCCATTTAACAATTTGATCACAGAAAAAACAAATCATTCTAAAGTTCAAGTTTAAAAGTCTTGATTAATTAATAATTAATTTCGGAATGACCCAACTTTTGATTGGGATTGATCTTATCCCGGAATCCCAGATAGTTTTTAACTAATCAACAATCCTCAGTCGATTACTCCACATGCTTCAATAGTTTATCGATCAGTTAAGCCTGCTCTGAATCTCGTTTTCAAATCAAGTTCCCGAATGGTTAAAAAAAGCTTGATTAGTTTTATATTGCCTTAAAAAGCATTCTAGAAATATTTCGGCCAGGACTTGAATCTAAACGGAAATTGGGAACGGACCTGCATATATTACGAGGGAAATTGTCAAATATTCAGTTTGATTGAAATAAACCCGGCTATGCGATATTCTCGACTGCTCATTTTCGATTTGTCACTCGAAAATGCTGAAAGGATGCGCAACTACTTGGTTGAGGTAGAGCTGTCAGGCACTTCAAGCTCGTGGTTTTGGCCAACTACTCTTGCCACGGGGCGAAGAGGCAGGGAAACAAATTTGCACTGCACTTAATACGCAATTAGGGGCAGTTGAGTGTTTAATTTCTTTTTAATGTATTTATTTATGCATTGCAAAACATTTGGCCCTTTGGCTGCATCGTCGTTGTCGCATGATGAAAGACTGTTGCATTGGCAGAATTAGAGAAAGGGGAAGAGAAACAGGAATCGAAAGGAATGGAAGGGAAGGGAAGGGAAGGGAAGGGAAGGGCGATGAGAAGGCAGGGTGGCTTGCCACATTCATTTGGCTGTGCAAACTTGTTCAACGCGCACAACTTGAAGAGCAGTCAACAAAACGACAAGTGGCTTTTTAGCTACATCAAAATCAACACGCCGAACGCGCATCCGGCAAACTGACGAACTGACTGACTGCCAGCGTGCCACGCCTCCGCCCCCGCCCCCGCCCCAGCCGCCGTGTATCTCATGCATCCGCCCCGCCCCGTCCCGCCTCGAGCGTTGAGTGGCTTTTAGCGCGAGTGCACAAAATTATGCAACTATTTGTGCAAACAAGTAGCACAGTTTTCAGTTCCAACAACAACAAGAACAACCAAGACAGCGACAACAACGACAACGACAACACTGACAGCAACTCAATCAGCACAGCTGCCTGCAGGCTGATAGGGATAAGGATTTGATTAGGAAGAGGCAGAGGGGATAGGGGTAGGGCGTGTCCCGTACCTGGCTGTAGGCTTTGGGCCTGGATCATATCAACAGTTGACAGCCCGTCAGCCGACGGCGGAAGTCAGCTGCAAGTTGCCACAGGCAACTTTTGTCAGGTGACACGCCATTGCCACAGATTTCGAAAGTATCCCAGCGCTGCTCAACATTGTGCTAACAACGAGCATAAACCACTCAATCATAATGTCATTCCGTCAATCACCGAATTCCTTGTAATACAATAATTATACATAACCAGCAAATGTTTACATAATTTAGATCAGATCACAGAGAGCTTATGTTTCTCAACTAAAACATGCGTAAAAATATGTATGTATACATACATAGATATAATGGCAAAGTATTGTTAATGACTTGCATATTTAACAACTCTTTTTATAAGTGCACTTCAAACTGTTTTTTTTTTATTATTAATTTAGCCGAGTTAAGTTGACAGCAATTTTTACCTCTTATTTTTGTTATCTAGTATTCAAAAATGTCGGAACAACTTTGAGAAATCGAAAAAAAATTAATATTTATAAAACACTTTCATGAAAAAGTTTAAAGTGCGATTTTCGTGTTTAGAGGGCCAAAGTCTATAAGAAAATCATACTTGGATTTAATTCACAAAATGACTGTAAACTAGTGTAAAAAGATAATTATTATTATATCTATTTTAAGTGTTTGTAAAAAAGTCCGATATCTCGGTACTTTTTTTGTTCAGTAGCTTAAAATTTTTTTATTTCCTAAATTGAAAACCCCCAAAGCAAAAAAAAATAGTTCTTTTATATTTTTCGGGACTACCCTCTTAACTTTCAGAGCCAATGTGTTGTATTATGTAAACATTTTAAAAAAGTGTAAATATGGACGAAGTTGATAAAGGTATTTAAAAAATGGTAGAAGTAGTGTCAAATGTGTTCCTGTTCTGTTAAACTTTAAATGAGTATAGTACAAGGTAACACGAGAGTTACTCCTAAAGGTTATTAACTTAACCATCTAGAATCTGAAGTTAATAATCCGTTTTTTCGCCTTTGATCCTTTTCGTGAAAAATCACATGTTGTAGGTGTGAATTTTGGCTGAAAATCGGTATTTTTTTAGATTCAGATGGGGAGCGAGGTGAAAACATAATCAAATAAATAAACTAAATTATAAATTATTTTAAATTATTATTAACAATTATTTGAAATAATCATACTATATCCCAAATTCTTGTGACTTATAGATTTTATTATATAAACTCAGAGTTACAAGTTTTGTTTTGTTCGTAGAAAGCATCGGGTAATTTTTTGTCCAAATGAAATCTTTGATGTGCCTGTCGTTATATTCTCAGTAAGTCACTAAGACTATGTCTTACGGCGGAATCTAAAATGCCATTTGGTACTGCAGATCATATATTAATGTGTAATGAAACTAACTGACAAGTTAGCTCTGAGATTTAACCCAAAATTAACCACATTTGTTAGGGTTAGTTGGTCTTTCCGTTACGTAATACAGCAATAAAGAAGGGCAAAGGCAAAGTCTAATTTTCCAAAGAGAAAAAAAAGAAAGCAAAGGTCACAAATTAAACACTTGACAATGATGCGAAACTCGAGCGCAGGCTGAGAAAGAAATTATATAAATAAATGAGTGGCATCTTCACCTACACACAGACGCACATGAAAAATTGAAGTCTCACTCGCAGATATCAACGCATAAATACTAAATGAGTGTGCGAACACACACACACACACACACACACACACACACACACACACACACACACACACACACACACACACACACACACACACACACACACATATGGGGGCGGGATTGTGGCGCCACCTGGCGCTCAGACTCTTGCACAGACAGCGAGGTGGCCACGTTCTGTGCTCTGTTTCAGCGTCTGAGTGGCTTCATTCGCCCGATGATTGCTCAAGAGAGCGTCCACAACACACACACACCAACACACACACACACACACGTTTTTATATACAAATATGTTTGTGTGTGTGTGTGTGTGTGTGACGTCGCATATCCTGCGCGTTTCCTCATTATTTTTGTGCAATCGCTGTAGGCGCTTTGGACGCTGCCTTTTTCCACGACCCTTGCCTTTTCTTGCCCCTTTCCTCTTTGTCCTGGCTTCTCTTCCGCCTTTATCCTTATTGTTGCTATGCTTTTTTTGTTTGCCCGCACAATATTCTGATCCGGCTCACAATACCTGTGTGTGTCTGTGTGTGTGTGCGCCTGAAAAGTGTTAAGATTTTACATTTTTATGCCGCACGCTATTGTTGCTGTTGTTGTTTTTGCGCATTTTTGTTCTTCTTTTCACATATACATTTTTTTTTTTTCAACATTTACTTTTGTTGCTGTTGCCAGCCATTTGTGCAAATTGCTCAACAGTGTGCAGCAAAGAAAAAAGCCAAAAGGGAATGAAGCAGAAGAGCAAAAGTTGGCGAAGAGAAGAAGCAAAGGCAGCAACCAAATTGTATTACCTTTTATCTGCTGAATTGGGCTTAGATATCGCGGATTGTTAGTCAACTTTGGCATTTGCCTGGCCCCAAAACTGATAGCAAAGAGTTTGCTGGAACTGATAATTGAATAGAATGTGAAAAGTGACGATGCACTTCTTCTAATCGAACGAATTCCTTAGAGAACTTGAAAGCCATTTCTATTCTGACAAAGTTAGTGACTGTAGAAACCGAAGGACTCTGTGACATTATGTCAAAAAAAAAAAAGTATAGCAAAAGCAGCAAGACTATAAAAAGGAAGACGATATCATTTACAGCAGTGGTGGGCACGAAATCTGAACTACAACAACATCAACAACAGCAACCCTATTAGAGTCTACCTAAGTTGAGAGCAGCCGCTGCTCCCGGAGCCACTGCGTGCCCACCGCTGCTTTATAGTTAATATATTAAATTTTTTAAAGTTAATTTTCTAATTCCGATTTAATCAATTTGAGTTGTGAGTATTTGACTGTCGATCTGCAAGGGTATTTATTCTGAGCACATATTGTAATGATTAAAATTACAAAGAGAACTTGATTAAATAGAGAACTTGAGAAAATAGACTGGCAGTGAGAGATGAGAGAGCAAAGAAAAGTTGTCAGGCAATCTGTGTATCCATCGTGTACGCTGTGTTCCTGGGCAAACACTTGGGCCTGAGTTGACAGCTTCATTTGCATGAGCTTTATGAACATTAACATGCGGCAGTCGGTCGGGCTGACACTCTGGCACTCTGACAATCTGGCAGGCAGGCAGTCAGCATACAAAATGAAAGTTAAGCGCTCATTAAGGCATCATTATAATAAGTTATTCATAGCAATGGGCCTGATCTGAGGTGCATGCTCATACGAGTATCTTCTGCTGCTCATTAAATTCCATGAGCAACTGCCTCAGAAATAATTTGCAGTTTTTTTTAACGAGTATTGCGCCAGAAGAAAACTACAGTCAAGACTTACAGCTCGTAAATACCTAATGCGGAGAGTAGTTCAGTAATTAAGAGTATGCAAATTTTAAGTCAACTACAAATTGGATTTTCTAATCAAATCTTTACTTGCTTTAGTGCAGAAATAAATACGCTTAAAACATTGCAAACAATGAGTGGTCGTAGTAGAATAAAAGCCAAGCAAATAGATTGTGATACGAGTACGAACAGAAAAAAAGGCTAATGATGCACTTGCTACTATGTCTGTGGGAAAGAAAGAAAGAAAGAAGGAAAGAAAGGGGTTCAAAAGGGGGATAGAGGCAGCCATTATGTTATTTGTATTTGCAAATACTTACATTGAAGTTGCTTCTAGGTCAGAGAATCACACATACACACAGACACAAGCAGACAGACAGACAGACAGACAGACTCACTCTTAGTCTGACTTAATTTGTTTACTAAATGACATAATACAAAAGGGCCAACTGGCAGCATGGTAACACATAGAATAGCAACTATATATGTATATGTAAATAAATATCACAAGCGACAGCAACAAAAGACAACACTCTAGCCACACAGTCACACTTACACTCACACTCACACACACATTGAATACACATTCACGTATGTGTGTGCGCTACAGGGCGTATGCGTAATACGTCTCGAGTTCCCGTTTGCGGTTTTTTGTGACCTCATGTTGCTCGTTTATCAAATTGGCAACACAAAAATAGGTATATCCAACACATTTCGTAATTATAAAATTAATGAATTTATAGAATACATATTGTAAAATGTTGAAAACGCGACAACATTGACAAATGAGCCAAAAATACTTGAAAAGTGGCATCTGGTCAACAGCAAGAATGTGCGTATGAAGTTTCCATCTCCATTGTTTTAATATAATGGATGCCTTTGAAGCATGTACATAAAAAGTAGTCCCAGTCTAGGACATGATGCAACATGCGCATGCATGTCCTCTAAGTACACACTCCACATATTATAAACAATTGCGATTGTAACCGAATTAATTACATATCAATAATCTCTCTCTCTCTACACAATGCCACAAGTCACTAAAGATTTCTCTATAATATAGTAAGTTGTGATGTATAAATATATTGAATAATCGACAGCTCAACTTTTGCGGATGTGATCTCAAGTACTTTATCTCGATTATTTCATGAAAATATGCAGGATTAAGTTCAGTTAATTGAGACAGGAGTTGATAAAAAATGTTTTAATTATTCCTTTGGTTAAAAATCGATATCTTGAGGCAAACAATTATTTGACCGAAATAATTAAAACATGAATATATAGTAAATTTGGAGCTGTGATGGCAGAGATACGAAAATTTGAAATTGGTCTGATTTTAGTTTTACCAAGAAACTGTACAACATTGAATTTTTTTGCTCATTTTGAATTGAATGAATTTAAAAAATAAAAATAAAGCTGTCTCAGAATCAAATTTAAAGTTCTTTTGTACTAGTTATGATTTAAAATTTTTTATTTTTTTAATAATTTAATATGCAAATCGAATCACTGTTTGGATTTACATCACTATTTCTTGAAGAAAATAAAGTGATTTTTAGCGATTAATTTTTGTGCTGATTGAGCTCACTTAAAATAAATATCTAAAGCTCTTAAATATCTTAGGGCCGTTTTTTCAATCTACATATGAACTGTATCTTAGATATAATTTAAAATTTGACAGTAATTTCTATACATTTTACATAAAAATATATTTTCAATAGTTATCAAACACCATATTTAGACATTGAAAAAACGGGCCTTAATGCTTTAAGTATAATCTAAAGTTTATATCCTTCACATATATGTATGTATTAATTGAACGTAACCTGTAAGGCTAATCAAAGCCCATTTCTATTCAATTCATATCACAAATCGATTCAATCCACTTTATATAAGGCGACCTTTTGTGCCTTTATGTTATACTGACTTATCATGTGCTATTCACCTATTTACTATCTCTCTCTTTATCTGCTCGTGCCATTCACAGGTTTCCTCTCCTGGGACGTATCCGATTGTCATGTTGACTTGGAAGAGGAGCTCAATACAATTACACAACATGCTCCCGAGGGCGAGGAGGCGCGTCACGGTAAGTCAAATGTCAAATGAATGGAAAGACATTCAATCAAAAGAACCCTCAGCTAATTGGGGACAAAAAAAAAAACTTAACGGAGCCCATCGACCAAATAAAACAGTTGCCTAACTGTCTGCTCATTAACAGCACAACTGTAAAAGCGACTGAAAATTAATTTTTCTGGAAATTAATGACAAACTTGGCAAAAAAGCTGTTAGCTGTTTTGTGATTTTATTTAACTTTGCTTTCTGTTGATCAAGTTGAAAAGTTCGGTTCAGGGTTACGGCAATCAAATGACTCAAAATAAAAAAGGGGAAAATCAACGCTGCCATTTAGTAAGTGAATTTCAAATTGTGACTATTAAATTGGCCATTTAGCGAGACGCACAACGGAAAATTGCAAAGTTATCCTAACGAATTATGACAATTGTCTTTCGACAGCATTCACAATCGACTTGCTGCATAAAGCCAAAGTCAAAGCCCAATCCCAAGCCCAAAGGAAAGCACTCAGCTGAGCTCAGCTCAGCTCGAAATGATTTGCTTTGTTTTGTTTGCCTTTTGTGTTATAAATCCAAATCGGAGAGCGATGCGTTTTCATTTTCATTTTCGTTTTCATTTGCCCAAGTGCAGTCAGTCACCAGCAACAACAGCATTGACAATTGAGAAGGCTTTCATATGCAGCCAATGATCGACTATGCGATACTCTTTAAGCTATTGATTTCAACGTGATAACAGTTTGTTGTCTGATAAAGTTAGATACCAAACTACATATAAATTAATTTGACTTGATATCCATACGATATAATTGTCTAAATAAAATTCTGTATGCATATTTTTAGTGGATGGTCGAATGATTTTGGTATGAAATGCTAATGAAAATAATTAAACAGATCAACTTGAGTGAAGTTGTATCTGTTTCTTTTATAGCAATACATCATCTTCTCTCCACACACTTACACCCAATTTGAACTTGCTGTGAGTATAGGGAATATAAAGCCAGGCAAGTGTCGGGAACTGTGTGGGCCACGTTCTTGTTGTCTTTGCGGATTAGTCGGAAACGTTGTTGAAATGCATTCAAGTGGCTGCACTGCATCGAGCGAACATTTCCTTCTCTCCTCTCCTTCACTTCTCTTCACCCTCTGCTCTCTCTCTCTCTGTTCTCTGCTGATGACGACGATGATTGTCATGTTGTTCTTCTTGTTGGTTTCCAAATACATAAACCTAGCTCTGCATGTAAACACACATACCCAAATGCACTCGTATAGCAGTATGACAAACAATCTGCATAGGTTGAGAAAATTGCACTTGACACACAGGTTCCAGCGCTTATGTTTTGCCCTCAAAGAAATCACAAGCAGCTTTATTCGAGCAATACAATAAACGGATGAAAACACAAATGTAACTATAATGATGAATCGGAAATGCAAACAGATAAATCAAAAAGCAATTGTTAAACAATTTATTCAGTAAAATTGAAAGGAATATTATAATGTTGAGGTAGCATAGCATTAAGTCGTAAATAATTGTATCATAAGCTACAAATTGAAAATGAAATTGGTATGAAACTTCATTCACAATACAACAATAGAAGTAGAGCTGCAAACCGCATTGTAGTAACAAGAATTGATATTGTTAATAAAAAGCAAATATGATGGAACTCTGAAGATACTAGTTAAAATCGAGACGATATTATTTAGCTTCAATTTTACTTTTTTTATGTAAAATTCAGCTCAAAAAGTTTCATAATATTCGCTGAGCTTTATGACTTGTTAAAGTTTCAATTTTAGTATCTAAAATCAAACTCAAAATAAAAATAAAAATACAATGGACAAGCAGTGCACAAAATGTTTGCCACTTCAAACTTGCAGCTGAGAGCTGCTTTTAGCCAGAGAAAGTGAAAAGGAAAAGTATAGCATACCTTTCAGTGCAATGCCGTCAATGCAATGATATGCGCTGCAGTGGCTGGTGGGAATGTCCTTGATTGCAACGTTAAGTGTGAGAACAGCACCTGAGCTCAATGCCTTTTTGTAGCACCATTTTAGCATTGTCCAGGGAAAAGAGGACTTGGCTGAAGCGAATTCTGCATTCCAATTTTTTTTATACTACTGCAATCACTACTCAAACAAAATTCTCAAGAGGCCAACGCGGCGTGATGCACGCACAGCTCTCTTTTGGCTCTCAATAATGATGATGATGGCGCTGGGCAGCAAGCACGGCCTTAGAACAGGCATCGAAGGCCGCGATGACGACGCCACTTGATATGCAATTGCAAATTGTACTAAAATTGTGAAATTTAAAGAGGCGTAGATGTCGAGATGAACACGGCTCGCTTGGTGCTTTGTGCGGATCACGAGCTCAACGAACGGGATTCTATTTCGACAAAGGTTAAAGCTCAGCCAGCCGGCGGAAAGTCGATAAAAAGTCAGCACCTTTACTGACAGGGCATTGTGATTGTGTCGACTCCCCTTTCAGCCTGCATCTTTCATCTCTCAGCTGACATTGCAGTGTCCAGTTGCCTGTACTCGTATCCAGAGTGCAGTCGACAGACAGACAGACAGACAGACAGACTCTTTTCACCTGATGGCCCATTGTTGGTCCTGTTAACTGTCAACTGTCAACTGACAACGGCAACTGGCAGCTGCCGGAGATTCAGGTTTAGAGTTCCTGCCAGGGTCAGCTGAGCGCTTTGGCTTTCGTGGTTTTGTGTGAAGTTTTTCAGCTTGCACCTTTCTCAAATGTCTTGGCCATCGTTGTCGGTTTGTCGCTTTTGGGGCAACTTTCCAGCAATTACAAACATTTGTTAACAAGCGCATAATTTATATTTTATGGTTTGTACTCCTCAACGCTGCCGCGTCGCCTTCATTATGATCAGCAACAACAATGACAAACAACGACCAAGTTATGTCCGTTGCTCCTTAGCTGTTTTGTTGCTACAAAATTGAATTTGATGCAGTTTACTTTAGTTTCCTTGTGGGACTTGCCAAAGTTCGTTGCAAACTTTGCAAGGGCGACTGACACAAAGCAGAGATATCCTCCGCCGCCTCTTCATCATTGCTGCGATAATTTTCAAGTTGAGAGATAAAAACGCCACGCCTAAATAGGGGCTCGTTCTTAGGTTTCTGACACGCGTCAAGATAAAACCAGTCGGCGGTGCTACAGTCGAGCGGTACTCGACTGTCGGAGACCCCGTACTTATTATAAAGATATCTCAAACAACAAAAAGATTTTCATACTAAGACTTAATTTGGACTGATCGTTCCTATGGCAGCTATATGATATAGTAATCCGATTTCAATCAAATTTGGTCAGTATGTATGGGACATTTATATGTACATATTCTGTTAGTTTGGTTGAAATATCTCAAACAGCAAAAAAGTTTTCCATACTAAGACTTGATTTTCAACTGATTGTTCCTATGGGATCTATATGATATAGTAGTTCGATTCCAACCAAATTTGGTCAGTATGTATGGGTCCATCCCATATGCATATTCTGTCAGTTTAATTTAGTTATCTCAAACAACAAAAAAGATTTTCATACTAAGACTTGATTTTCGACTGATTGTTCCTATGGCAGCTATATGATATAGTAATCCGATTTCAATCAAATTTGGTCAGTATGTATGGAACCATCTTTTATGCATATTCTGTCAGTTTGGTTGAAATATCTAAAACAGCAAAAAAGTTTTCCATACTAAGACTTGATTTTCAACTGATTGTTCCTATGGGATCTATATGATATAGTAGTTCGATTCCAACCAAATTTGGTCAGTATGTATGGGTCCATCCCATATGCATATTCTGTCAGTTTAATTTAGTTATCTCAAACAACAAAAAAGATTTTCATACTAAGACTTGATTTTCGACTGATTGTTCCTATGGCAGCTATATGATATAGTAATCCGATTTCAATCAAATTTAGTCAGTATGTATGGAACCATCTTTTATGCATATTCTGTCAGTTTGGTTGAAATATCTCAAACAGCAAAAAAGTTTTCCATACTAAGACTTGATTTTCAACTGATTGTTCCTATGGGATCTATATGATATAGTAGTTCGATTCCAACCAAATTTGGTCAGTATGTATGGGTCCATCCCATATGCATATTCTGTCAGTTTAATTTAGTAATCTCAAACAACAAAAAAGTTGTCCATACTAAGACTTGATTTTCAACTGATTGTTCCTATGGGAGCTATATGATATAGTGGTCCGATCCAAAATCTAAAACAAACTCGATCTGCTCCCAATATAGACGAGCCTTCATACCAAGCTTGGAGTCTCTAGCTCTTATAGTCTCTGAGATCTAGGCGCTCTTACAGACGGACAGACGGACGGACGGACAGACGGACGGACGGACAGACGGACATGGCTATATCGACTCGGCTGTTGATGCTGATTAAGAATATATATACTTTATGGGGTCTGCCACGCCTCTTTCTGCCTGTTACGCACATTTTTTTTTGTGACAAAGTTAATAGACCCCTTTACTTTTTTAAAGTACGGGGTCTAAAAAGATACGCTGCACAGATCTATTATTCGAAAGCTAACGAGAAGATTTTAAATGTCCCATCAGCAATGAAAGAGACCAATTGACTTAATTCACAACTAATTTTTCGCTGCTAATAAAACAATGATTCATGTGGCTCTTCACTTATTAAAGGCCATATATTTTGTAACACTTAGTGAACAGGATACTTTAAATGGTCTGTTACTCAAAACTGGCCAAACACTTGATCCTTGATATTGAATTGTGTAAAACAAGTGTATTTTTAGACGTGCTAATCATTGGACAATATTCGTTTATTTACTTCAAGACAGTCGTTAAATATTGTGTAAGAACTTCAAAATATATTTTATATGTTGTATACTCTTCATGTGACAGTCGAAAGAATTCTACTTTTTATTGCAGTCTTGAAATAGCTAAGCGACATGATCTAATTGATTTCATTTATTAATAAATCCAAAGTTTACAGAGCATTATTCGTTACATTAATGGGCTATTGCTAACTTTTATACCTAAATGGTTGGTTTGTAATGCGTTAACTAACGGTTTATGACAAGCTTTACACACATTCCAATTGTTAAGCCCATATAAGCGCACACACATAACCTTTAAAGCCCTACAAATTCTTGAGATAAAACCTATGCAAAATTGATAGATAGAGCCTGGGAAACACACACACAGAGAGAGAGAAAATGAGAGGGGAGTAGAGTGAGTGAGGGAGAGAGAGAGAGGCACACATATGCATGGTTACGAACAAGGCCATATTGACAATGAGTGTGCAGCTCATGCATAATTCAAGCACAACCAACGAATGGAAGGAGAGTGCAAGAAAAAAGTCGACAGAAGAAAGGAAGAAGGTGGGAGAATGAAACACAATAAGATGGCCACACAAACGTCCCCACTCCCGCACACAGCTAGGCAAATAACTGACTGACTGACTGACTGACTGACTGAATGACTGACTGACGGTCAGACAGACAGATAGACCGACGTTTTTATTCATGCAGACTGACAGACAGGCAGACAATATTTGCATAAAGTCGTAGTTGCAAAGCTGGGAGAAGAAGAACTACTCGCTCCAGCTGACTGAGAGACAGAGATAGCGACAGAGCCATAACTGGCTGCAGCGGAGATAAGCAAATAAAAGTAACAGCAAAATACAATCAACCAAAAACAAAGAAAATGCGACGAAAAACTATAAAGAGAAGTGCAGTGAAAAGTGAAAAGCCAGCGAAGCAGCAAACATACCCACTCACAGTGTTAGTTCCAGTCGCAGTCTCAGTCTCCATCCGTATCTTCATCCGTACACGGAAAAAAATCTGGGATTTCGGGACAAAATCAATGTGGAGTTTTGTTAACCCGGAAATTATTGAGCCAAGCACAAGATACTTGTTTCAAATGCGGTTTATTAATTTACTTCAACTTTACTTTTTGAGTGAAATAATTTTTTTTTTTTTTGACTACTTTTTATCCACAAATTATTTTAGTTTAACAATAATATACTAAATACATACTTTAATAATACATGCTCAAATCAAGAATTGTAAACTTGAATTTTACAACCACCTTTTTTTCTGTGCATATGGGCCTGACAAACATGCTGACAGACGTCAATTTATATCAGTGACTCTTATCAATGCCGTGCCTGACACGAGCCTGACACACACAAACACACACACACCACACACACCACCCACACACACAGACACAGAGAGAACAAGCAGCTGACGTGGGACATTTTGTGGGGCTCTCTGGTCGCGATTTGCTTTTAATTATGCACCAGGACACGGACGACGAGATGGACAGCTGCAGATGAGCTGAGCTGATGGCTGAGAGACTGGCGAGGCATGCGAGAGCCATGATGAGATGTCCGAGACGAGGGTGCCCAGACATCTGGGCCAGTTGCCAAAGCATTTTTGATGCTTACAGCATGTTATTGGGTTTGTTTAACAGAGACCAAGCGAACGTTCATCATCATCTTTGTCATACTCATCATCACCGTCAACATTATCGGAGCGGCATCATCAAGATTTATGCAACCAATGCTAAAGCCACAACTACAGTCCTCTGTCCCTTGTCTGATGTACTTATATGTTGCCCACTTCTGATTAATGATGTGCCATGGCATTGATAAATACATACATACATAGTACATACCAGCCACGTGTCGAATTAATTTTAATTCCTTTTTTTTCCTGAATAACTAATTAAAGTATCAGCAGGAGATTTTAGCATAAAGCGCATTTTAACTGCATAAATCAACGCTTGTGTCTCCGATGCGTGAATATTCTCGCATTCATAGTAAATCCCATTGCCAAGCTGGTCGCAAAATTGTGCAGCCAGGCTGTCAACCCGTTAACTGCATTTTAAGCCCACTCTCCGCTCCCATTCCAATTAGTGGCCAAGGAAAACCATGGGAACAGTTTGGTGAGCCTCGCCAGGTGCCAAGCCACATGGCTTTCGAATTGGCTTTACAAAAGGCAGCGACATTTTTAGCTTAAAGTCGTGTCCATTGGGCACTGCAAATGTAAAAATGATTGAAATTGAAGAAAATTCGGAGGAACTATATTTTTGACTTGGCAGCTAACTGCAAGATTACCCTACAATAGTGCTGAAAAATGTATTAGAGCCTACTTTATATCAGTGGTCCTGAAAACACACACTATAAATCGGCGTTATATTTTGCGAAGCTGCAACAAGAAGTCGCACAAGCAGGTGCGACTTTTCCGCTAGTTTTGCAAATCACACTGAAAAAAGAACACTTTCTAAAATCGAGAACATCATATTTATTTATCATCTTAAATATTTTGTTCTTGAAATAAGAATATTTTAAGACCAAATTACTAAAACTAAGAATATTAATCTTGAAAATCGTAAATTCTTTATATAAGAATGAAATTCTTAAATTTAAATATTTTGTTCTTAATATAAGACCATATTAAGACCAAATTACTAAAACTAAGAATATATTCTAAAAAAAATTGAGTTCTTAGATCTTTTTCTCTAAAAATAAGAACACAAATCTTAAAATTTGGTCACTTCTTGAGATTTATAATTCACAACTGGTTCTGGCTTCTCAAAGATGACATTAGGCTTGGATCGCTTGTCAATACAGCAAAGCGGTACTGATGATAGAGATGGGCATCTTTCGAAACAGTTGTATACCGAGCCATGCTCCTTGCGTTCTGCAAGTGTTTTGTTGTTTAGTGTCATCACGACATTACTACCTACATTATTACCTCAAGTTCACTAAAACTTACTTCATTCTTCTTAAAATGTTAAGGAGCTTAATCTTAATTTGAGATTTTTTGTCTGGAGTATTCAAAACTTTTTGGTCTTAAAATAAGAACACATAATCTTAAAAAAATAATAAGTTTTATTCTAATAATAAGATTTGTGGTCCTGAAAATATAAGGATTTATGGTCTTAAAGATAAGAACTTGGTCTTAATTAAAATGTTCTTAGAATCAAGATGTGTTTTCTTACTTCAAGATTTTCATGTTCTCGACGCAATGTTCCAAAGACCAATGTTCTTAGTTCTGAAACCAAAATCTTGATTTTAGATCCTTTTTTTTATCAGTGCACTCGCTACCGAGATCTAAGAGCATTAAGGGCACAACTGCTTTTTAATAAAAACTTTTATGCATCTTTTATAACCTTAGTAAAACTATTAGGTGTACTCTTTTTATTTCGAATAACTCAGAATTTCTATAAAACTTTAACCATAGAATGTTTGAATGTACATTACATAATTGAAAACTTAATATCTCATGTCAGAAAAACAAAACTTAATTAAAAGCAGCGGTGGGCACGAAATCTGAATTCGGGAGCAGCCGCTAGCTCCCGGAGCCCTTGCGTGCCCACCGCTGCTTCAAAGGCACTAAGTAATTAAGAAGACAAGCTTCTCGCATTAATAGAAAATTTAATGAAAATAAACAATAGATAGTTTTGGAAACTGATTTTAAAAGCCACTTTGTTAGTCTTAAAGTAAACAAACATTTTTTTACATCGTTAGAACAGCGAAAATGATTCTAATGAAATTTCTTTTCATCACGAAATCCTCATCTTACGAGAATACTTGAATAATACCCGTTTTAAGTATTCGTTTATTTTTATAAGCAGATTAAAACTTATCTTAAAATGGGCAAAATAATTGAATACCATGCAAGGCAGCTTAAGCTATTCAGTGACTTCAGCAATCGACCTATTCAGCTATTAGTGAGATATATATGTAGATCCGTCATGACTGCACTTTAAGAACTTAAATTCAATGTTGTGCCTTTTAGTGGGAAAAGCGGGGGGGAAGTGAGGACCCAAAAGTGGCCATTGGAAAGTTTTTTTTACACGTGCGCCCTTTTGCACGCCGGTTTGACAGCAAACTTTCCTCTCGTTTTTTCTATTTTTTTTATCTTTTTTTTTTGTTGGCTGCGGTGGGCGGGTGACAGGGTGCTGACCGGCGCCAACTGTAATTACTTTGCAGACCGGCATAAAAGAAAAGCAACAAAAAAAAAGCCTGAAAGAAAAAAAAACAAAAATGGAATCATAAAAAACACAAAAAGTTTCCGCCAGTTGTTATGCAAATTTGTTTTGTTTCAAAAAAAAAAGAGAGAGAGAAAGGGAGGGAGAAAAATAAGAAAAACAGCTTGGCAGGATTTCTGGCATAGTTGCCACTTGCATGCTGGCCATTAAAGTACAGTTATTAACGGTTAATCTGCGTTAGGTGTTCGCCATTTCGGCTCAGTTGCTGGCAACAACGAAAAAAGGTGAACTTTTCAAATGGCCGTCGCAATGCGAAAAACTGCACTTGACACAAACCTGGATCCCCCCTAGGGACGGGGCTTCTGGCACTTGGCAAACCTTTTCACTGCATATATTCATGTCGCCAGCATGCCATTATTTTTGTGGGCAAGTTTCCCGATAAGATGAGCGGGAGGTTCCACTTTTGTGGGCGCACTTTGATGCAACTTTTCATAGTGCATGTGGCTTTGAAACTTTTCGACTCTTTAAGTGCGATTTCCCACCCTCAACTGCCACCATTCCCACCCTATTATCGGCCCCTCGCTGGCACTCAGCCTATTGGTTTGTATCTATTTTCTATAGTCATTGTGGCTTTTGAAGAACATTTTTAAGTGACGTTTGTAGTCGGACATACAAAATTGAAAATACTTTTAAGGATAAGCTGGCTAAGCCGACAACAGCAACAATATTCTTTCTAAAAGTGTGCTTATTATATTTACTAGCACTTCAGTGAGTGTATTTTAGGTCTTTGTTCGATCAAACTGGAATTGGTCGCAATTTTCGCTGGTTATTCACAGTGTTAATGAGTTGCTAATGCCAGAAAACGCCTTTGTAAATACGCAGTAGGCTGAAATTGTCACGCGCCTGTTGCTGCTGCGCGAGATACCAACTTAAATTCACAGGTGGCACGCAGCTAAACCACAATATGTATATGTAGTATATATGTCACTGCGCTTCACACACACACACACACACACACACATTGTGTGAGCTGTGCAGCTGTATGTGTGTGTGCATATGTGCATATACTTGATAAATATAAGCCGCACGCAGGTCGCTATAAAGATTATCATTTATAAAAAGCACAAGGGCTACACAAACAGCTCGACATGCATACATAAGAATTAACAGAGGGGCGAATAGAACGCGAGCTGGAAAGACTCACAGGCGGACAGTTGGGCGGACAGCTGGACAGCCGAAGAGACAGACAGCAGGTTGGATAGACATCAAGCTTGAGCGAAGCCATACGTAGTTCTACACACTTGGGCGCACTTCGGGTGTTAGTTCGTCTTTTTTTTTGTGTGTGTGCGTATGTGTGTGTGTGTTTTTTTTTGACCCATGGGTAAACGTGGCGCATACGTAATATTTGTATATGCCGGTAAAGACAGTGAGATGGTATGTGCGCTCGTTTCTCGTTATTTTTTTCGGCTTTGTCATCTACTATTTAGTGCAGAAAATGCGTAAATTATTCAAGCAGCGCCTCACTATAAAAGCATTTAGCTAGGGGAACGACTGGAAATATTTAGTTGGTACTGAGTAAAGGGATAGATGATTATGATGGTTGACACGACAAGGTCGTCAGCAAGGTCGCATCAGCTTATGGGGAGCTGCTGACCAAGTGGACAACTCGCTTGGGCTGACAGAAAACTTAATTAAACCATAAAAATTAAAGATTTATGAAATGATTTCCACTCGACTGCAGCGGCAGCTGTGTGTATATGGGTGGTGTATATAATGGTCGGACAGTAAAGCCATGTTAACTTACCCACTGCCTGACAATTTAAAGCCACTTGATTTGGTGTGCGTGCCTAATGCATGGATTCTCTCTAGCCGGGAACTCAAGCGTTTGTTAATCCAAGCCTCTTGTACGCTTGCCACTCAACGTTTTAGCTATTCATTAGTGCGCTCGGTGGTGCGACGTTGACCCACCAAGCCACCAAGTCAGCAAACCATTGACCCACCAACCCATCGACCAAACTGTTGGTCGCTTGCTTGAATCTGGCTTACCGCACATAATAAAATTTCTGCGTCGTTAGCAATGAAAGAGAATGCACGATACTCGTGCGAGACTATACGGAAAAGGGATGTGAAGAGGTCTAAAGACTAAACGACCTGCTTGAATATATGAGAATTGCCAAGCACACAAACTATGTATGTACATTCTATTCTCAGTTTATATATGTACATATGTACATTCCAAAAACTAATTTAAAATATAAAAGTTTTATGCACGATTTTTCCATGTTGCATATTCAATTATCCCTTCAAGCTTTTACAAAGCATAATTTTCTTTTCTTTAAAATAAGTAGCAACTGCCTGAAAGTTTTGTTTGAAAGGCAGTTCAAATATATTAGAGTATTGTCAATGAGAATGAGGGATTTCAGTATTGCCACTTTGTAATCTATATCTATATATATAAAACTCTTTGTCCTGACTCACTGACTGACTGACTGACTGACACATCAACGTGTAGCCCAAAATGTAAAAGATAGAAAGCTGAAATTTTCACACAACATAGATGAGATAATTTTATCGTGCAATACGGCGTTTGCGAAATTCGACCTGTAAGTGGGTCTAATTCGGGGTCAAAGGTCAGAAAATAGGGGACGGAGCCCCCTAGTATTTTTTTCTTTATTATTATTATTTAGCACTTCTAGCTCCTTTGAAAAGGTTGGCTAAAAGTCAGTTGAACTACTTTGTAAGTACTACTAGGGCAATAAGAAATGGCGAGGGCTGCCACCTGACAATGACTTTATATCATTCATCCAATGGGAAAAACTATATTTCTTTCGCTTATGATTTCCCTTCCATGAAGCTTTGACACTATGTTCAAATTTGCACCTTACTATAAAATGTTCTATTATTTATCCATGTGGAAACTAAGATATAACCAGAAATCCTTAAATATGAAAATGGCTCACAGTTATCTACTTTCTTGAGATAGTCTCTTGATGAGGCTAAATATTCCATTTAATGAGTTGATTTTATCAGCGTTTTAAAAAACCTTGTCTCTTTCAAATCCATTTCAGGCGAGCGACTTATACAGTATGCCAGTGAGAATCTAGTGACGGAGGTGCTCATACATCCGCAATACAATACGCTCATACAATGTATGCGTAATTTACTTAGCAGTTTTACGAGGCATCGTCACATTATACACGCTGGCTACACCTTTACTGGCAACGGTTCTTGGATACTACAGGTGTGGACACTACAACTACAACGGGTTGCACTGGCTATCAGGACCTTTGTAATATAAATTTACTTACAGGACGGCACCTTCTCGGTAGCTGACTTTGCGGAGGCATTTCAAGAGCACGATGTACAAAGGGTAATACGCGCCTATGCGGATACCATAACGATGAACATACACTGCGCCGATGCGGGCCTATGGCATACACTGCCGGATAAGGTATTTGCACGCCAGTGCAAGATACGCATTAATCCGGTAGATGTGCTGGATACCAGCAGCGAGTGCATCAATGCTTTTATTGGTAAGATTAATATCCGAAGGTTATTAAGAAAACCAGCGCTTAAAATCCATATCATTCTGCAGATTATCTTGCGCCCATGGTGGTGCCCACCTCACTGCGTGAATTGCTGGAGACCTCTGATGTGGTTGGCAATATACGATTCACACATCCCACGCTCTACGTCTTTCCGGGCGGTCAAGGCGACGCTGCACTTTTTGGCATCAATGGCTTCAATATGCTAGGTGAGAGTGCGATCCTCTGAGGCGACTGGGAACTTCTCACTTAAACTCCATCTTCCTTTGCAGTTGACGGCGGATTTAATCGCAAGGCTTGTTTCTGGGACTTTGCTCGCCATTTAGATCGTCTTGATGCGGTGCTTATGACGCGTCTAAATAACAGCAACGTTCAGGGATTGGGTGCGGTGGTGTCACGCAAGCGGGACTCCCACGTTTATCCACAGATTGGACACTTCTTTGGCAACGTGCCCGACCGAAAGGGCGGTCTACCCAGTCCCGATGGCGACAAGGATCGCAACCCACTGCTGATTGATCTCTTCGAACGTGGACATGGTCTGGTTAATGATCTCAAGTCGCTTGACCTGAAGCCACAAGGCTGTTATCGTAACCAGGAGCCCATTAATCTGTACCACAAGGTGGGACATGGCACCCTGGACATGTATGTGATAAGTCCGTCACGTGACTCCAAGGAAGTCAAAGACTTTCTCCAAAAATGGAATGCCGGGGATCAGCGTCTTTTTGCCGCTCGCGACACCAAGGAGTTTAACTTTCCGCTGCAGAATCTGGTGTCTATCTGCGCACTGCTTGTCTGGCAGCCCGCTAATCCGGATGATACCATCACGCGTATCTTGTTCCCTGGCAGCACGCCCGACTTTAAAATTCAGGAGGGTCTGGAAAAGCTTAAGCATTTAGAGTTTATGAAGCACTCAACCTGCACAGCCAAATCGATAGCTCCAGCTATACAAACTGTTGCTAGCACACGCAAAACTCTGAAGTCCGCCATTGAGGCGACGCCACCCAGCGCTAGCTACAAGTCCAGCAAATTTGGACCAGTAACCACACCTGCTGTGGCCGTTCAGCAGGACAACAAGGCCAAGGAAGCAAAGGAGGCGGCAGCAGCAGCAGCGGCTGCTGCAGCGGCGGCAGCCATAGCAGCTTCAGCGGAACCACACAGCGATCAAGTGGAGCAACCTACTTCGCTCGTCCACGCCAAAGCAGACTCTATTGATACGGATGAACCAGAGGCTGAGCCCGAGCCCGAGCCCGCTGTCGATACGGGTGATGAGGGTGCGCCGGAGCCGACGGCTCCTTCAGCGGAGCCAGCCGAAAAGGAGGATAACAAGGAAGTCGACGACGATAAGAAGGTTGAGGTATTGATTGTCAAGGCACCAGCTAAGGACGCTGTTGATGCGCCTGTCATAGAGGCGATCAGCAAGACCGCAAAGGCCACTAAAGGAAAACCAGATAAGCCACGAGCGGAAGTCAAGCCTGTCGTTCGCTCAAGGATTGACACCAAGCCGCCCAGGTCCATGGACCGCAAACTAGTCAAACGCGACGAGAAGAAGAGCTCGCCTACAGCGACCCCCGCTGCCAGCCGAGCTCCAGCCACCAGGGATGTTAAGCCCAAAGTGATGACACGCACCACAAAGTCCAGTCCTAGCAGCACACCCGCCAAGAGCGCCAAGGAAGCCAACAACCGGAAGGTCCTTGAGTCTAAGCAGCAGGCAACAGCGGCACGGCAGAGCACCAGCAGTACACGGCGAACCGTGAGCACCGTGGAGAAGAAAGCGCAGCAGACGGAGTCCAAGACAACGACGCAGTCAACATCTCAGGCCGCCCAACGCAAGCCCATCTCGAGAAGGCCACGCGGTGTGTCGCCCTCCAAACGAGCTCCAGCTCCAGGTAGTCCAATTAAGTCCGCCAAGCCGAAGCCCGATTTAAAGAAGACCCGCCTAGATAAGGGTGGCACTACAGACTCCAGTTTGGTGTCTACGCCGTCTGCGGATGAAGCCACAGCAGCTAAAAAGATGTTGGATCTGAGCGCTTCACAGGAACTCGATGCGGAAAAGCAGCGTGAATTGGATGATCTCAAGGAGGAGCAGGAAGTTGTGCGCGAAATTGAAGCTGTCTTCAGTCGTGACGAGATGAAGCGACAGCACTTGATCAAGGCGGAACTACGGGAGATGGCCAAGCAGGACAGCACCACGGAGGCCGAGGAGGAGGAGGAGTACTTGATCATTGAGAAGGAAGAGGTAGAGCAGTACACAGAGGATTCAATCATTGAACAGGAGCAGGAGAGCAGTATAACCAAGGAAGAGGAAATTCAAAAGCATCAACGGGACTCGCAGGAATCAGAAAAGAAACGCAAAAAGAGTGCCGAGGAGGAAATCGAGGCGGCAATCGCCAAGGCTGAGGCGGAAGAGCGCAAGGCACGTCTTGAAGGTAGCGAAGCAGCACGACATGATTTGCATGAACAAACAGAGATTAAATCCGAGGTGCAAGATATCATTGCCACTGCCAAGGACATTGTTAAGTCCCGCACAGAGGAGCAACTGCCGCAGGCCAAGCCTGCTGAGGAGGAGTTCTCATCTCCTACGCCTGAGGATAAACTAAGCAGTGCAAAGAAAACGTCGGACACTAAAGACGATCCAATTGAAGCTCCCGAAGCTCTACCTCTCAACCTACAAGAGAGTCTTCCAGAGGAGAAAATCTCGGCCACCATTGAGTCAGGAGCAACTACGGCTCCCACCTTACCCGAAGATGAACGAATTCCCCTGGACAAAATTAAAGAGGATTTGGTTATCGAGGAAAAATACGTCAAAGAGGAGACCAAAGAGAATGAAGCCATTGTTGTGGCAACTGTCGCCTTACCTGTCGCAGCGGTGGCCGCTGCAGCTATCATTACTCCCGCAGAAACCAAAATTGAAGTCAGTACTGACCCGCTTGCCGGTGGTGTGGATATCGCCGAACGTGTTCTACCCAAGAAAATGACATTCGAAGCCCAACAAAATCTGATGCGAGATGTTATCAAGACGCCAGATGAAGTGGCCGACTTGCCCGTTCATGAGGAGGCTGACTTAGGCCTATATGAGAAGGATGCACACGATGCCAAGAGTATTTCACACAAGGAGGAGACAGCTAAAGAGGAGAAAGAGACCGAAGATGAAAAAGAGGTTAAGGAAACTGAAGCTTCACATGAAGCAGACGATAAGTCTGAACAAGAGCAGGAACTGCCTGAAAAGGCCACTGTCATGCCGAAAATCACCGCACAGATTGACACTGTCGAAAAGAAACTCGATGTCGCTATCGTTGAATCCAAGCAACCAGATGAAATCGTTGAAAAAACTGTACCAGATGCTAAAATAAAAGATTTACATCTTGATCAACCAACAATAATTGAGAAAAAATCGGACAGTACACCAGATGAGAAAGAAGCCAGTGATATAACCTCTGAGGATGAGCTGCCAGCACATCTAGTACAGCCCACTGTTGCACCGACTAAAGTTAAAGATCGCGAAGACACGGTATCTCTTGAGAGCCCTGCCACGATTGAAGAAGCTATTGAGATTGAGATGCAGATAACAAAGCAAGAAACCCATAAGCTATCCACTCAAATTGACAAGCAATTGGAATGCAAACTCGAATCTGATATAAGCAAAGCTGAAACAGTAGCTGTCACAGCTGAAGCCTCTCCAGCAGGTTCAAAGGACGCCTCTAGGCCGGAATCCGTAGCTCACGATATGCCCGAAGTTGAAAAAACAGATCTGCCCTCCCGTCATGATTCAATCACGGAGTCTGCAATTACAAAGCCAGAAAATATAAAATCTTCGCCAGCTTCCAAGGAAGCTTCGCGTCCTGCATCTGTCGCCGAAAGCGAAAAAGAAGTTGAAATTAAAAGAGAGGGGCAACTGGATGACAAATCTAGGGAGTCCTCCCGTCGCGAATCAACTGTTGAACCTACAAGTACAAAGCCTCAGGATGACGCATCACTGCAAGCCTCTAAGGAAATATCACGCCCGGAGTCAGCAGCCAGTATGAAAGATGGATCAGAACAAGCTGAAAGTGTAAAAGAAGAGGTATCTAAAGAGACATCACGGCGTGAATCAGTCGCAGACGCAATGCAAGGGAGCTTAAAAGATGATAAGTCTCAACCACCATCCAAAGAAGTCTCACGACCCCAATCTGTAGCAGAAAGCGTAAAAGATGATCTTGAGAAAGCTGATGCTTTAAGGGAAGATAAGACAAAGGACACATCTCGACCTGAATCTGTCGCTGAGAGAATTAAGCCCGAAAGTACAAAAGATGAGAAATCTCTGCCAGACTCAAAAGAAGTGTCACGACCTGAATCTGTAGCAGAAAGCATAAAAGCTGAATCTGAGAAGCCGGAGAGCGTGAAAGATGATAAGTCAAAGGAGCCCTCCCGCCGAGAATCTGTTGCGGAAAGTATTAAGCCTGAGAGTGCTAAGGATGATAAGTCTCATCCAGCATCGAAAGAATCATCACGACCAGGATCTGTAGCAGGAAGTGTAAAAGACGAAACTGAGAAGCCTGAAAGTGTGAAGGACGATCATTCTAAGGAGCCTTCCCGACCTGCATCCGTTGCTGAGAGTGTTAAGCATGAGAGTCTTAAGGATGACAAGTCTACACCCGCTTCGAAGGAAGTATCACGACCTGAATCTGTAGCAGAAAGCGTAAAAGCTGAATCTGAGAAGCCGGAGAGCGTGAAGGATGATAAGTCCAAGGAGCCTTCCCGCCGAGAATCTGTTGCGGAAAGTATTAAACCTGAAAGTACCAAGGATGATAAGTCTCATCCAGCATCGAAAGAATCATCACGACCAGGATCTGTGGCAGGAAGTGTAAAAGACGAAACTGAGAAGCCTGAAAGTGTGAAGGACGATCATTCTAAGGAGCCTTCCCGACCTGCATCCGTTGCTGAGAGTGTTAAGCATGAGAGTCTTAAGGATGACAAGTCTACACCCGCTTCTAAGGAAGTATCACGGGCTGGATCTGTGGCAGAAAGTGTAAAAGACGAAACTGAGAGGCCTGAAAGTGTGAAGGAGGATCATTCTAAGGAGCCTTCCCGACCTGCATCCGTCGCTGAGAGTGCTAAGCATGAGAGTCTTAAGGATGACAAGTCTCTACCCGCTTCTAAGGAAGTATCACGACCTGAATCTGTGGCAGAAAGCGTAAAAGCTGAATCTGAGAAGCCGGAGAGTGTGAAGGATGATAAGTCAAAGGAGGCCTCCCGCCGAGAATCTGTTGCGGAAAGTATTAAGCCTGAGAGTGCTAAGGATGATAAGTCTCATCCAGCATCGAAAGAATCATCACGACCAGGATCTGTGGCAGGAAGTGTAAAAGACGAAACTGAGAAGCCTGAAAGTGTGAAGGACGATCATTCTAAGGAGCCTTCCCGACCTGCATCCGTTGCTGAGAGTGTTAAGCATGAGAGTCTTAAGGATGACAAGTCTCTACCCGCTTCGAAGGAAGTATCACGACCTGAATCTGTAGCAGAAAGCGTAAAAGATGAATCTGAGAAGCCGGAGAGCGTGAAGGATGATAAGTCCAAGGAGCCTTCCCGCCGAGAATCTGTTGCGGAAAGTATTAAACCTGAAAGTACCAAGGATGATAAGTCTCATCCAGCATCGAAAGAATCATCACGACCAGGATCTGTGGCAGGAAGTGTAAAAGACGAAACTGAGAAGCCTGAAAGTGTGAAGGACGATCATTCTAAGGAGCCTTCCCGACCTGCATCCGTTGCTGAGAGTGTTAAGCATGAGAGTCTTAAGGATGACAAGTCTCTACCCGCTTCTAAGGAAGTATCACGACCTGAATCTGTGGCAGAAAGCGTAAAAGCTGAATCTGAGAGCCCGGAGAGCGTCAAGGATGATAAGTCCAAGGAGCCTTCCCGCCGAGAATCTGTTGCGGAAAGTATTAAGCCTGAAAGTACTAAGGATGATAAGTCTCATCCAGCATCGAAAGAATCATCACGACCAGGATCTGTAGCAGGAAGTGTAAAAGACGAAACTGAGAAGCCTGAAAGTGTGAAGGACGATCATTCTAAGGAGCCTTCCCGACCTGCATCCGTTGCTGAGAGTGTTAAGCATGAGAGTCTTAAGGATGACAAGTCTACACCCGCTTCTAAGGAAGTATCAAGGGCTGGATCTGTGGCGGGAAGTGTAAAAGACGAAACTGAGAGGCCTGAAAGTGTGAAGGAGGATCATTCTAAGGAGCCTTCCCGACCTGCATCCGTCGCTGAGAGTGCTAAGCATGAGAGTCTTAAGGATGACAAGTCTCTACCCGCTTCTAATGAAGTATCACGACCTGAATCTGTGGCAGAAAGCGTAAAAGCTGAATCTGAGAAGCCGGAGAGCGTGAAGGATGATAAGTCAAAGGAGCCTTCCCGCCGAGAATCTGTAGCGGAAAGTATTAAACATGAGAGTACTAAGGATGATAAGTCTCATCCAGCGTCGAAAGAATCATCACGAACAGAATCTGTGTCAGGAAGTGTAAAAGACGAAACTGAGAGGCCTGAAAGTGTGAAGGACGATCACTCAAAGGAGCCTTCCCGACCTGCATCCGTCGCTGAGAGTGTTAAGCATGAGAGTCTTAAGGATGACAAGTCTCTACCCGCTTCTAAGGAAGTATCACGACCTGAATCTGTGGCAGAAAGCGTAAAAGCTGAATCTGAGAAACCGGAGAGCGTGAAGGATGATAAGTCAAAGGAGCCTTCCCGCCGAGAATCTGTAGCGGAAAGTATTAAACATGAGAGTACTAAGGATGATAAGTCTCATCCAGCGTCGAAAGAATCATCACGAACAGAATCTGTGTCAGGAAGTGTAAAAGACGAAACTGAGCAGCCTAAAAGTGTGAAGGACGATCACTCTAAGGAGGCCTCCCGACCTGCCTCCGTCGCTGAGAGTGCTAAGCATGAGAGTCTTAAGGATGACAAGTCTACACCCGCTTCTAAGGAAGTATCACGGGCTGGATCTGTGGCAGGAAGTGTAAAAGACGAAACTGAGAAGCCTGAAAGTGTGAAGGAGGATCATTCTAAGGAGCCTTCCCGACGTGCATCCGTCGCTGAGAGTGCTAAGCATGAGAGTCTTAAGGATGACAAGTCTCTACCCGCTTCTAAGGAAGTATCACGACCTGAATCTGTGACAGAAAGCGTAAAAGCTGAATCTGAGAAGCCGGAGAGCTTGAAGGATGATAAGTCAAAGGAGCCTTCCCGCCGAGAATCTGATGCGGAAAGTATTAAATATGAGAGTCCTAAGGATGATAAGTCTCATCCAGCGTCGAAAGAATCATCACGACCAGGATCTGTAACAGGAAGTGTAAAAGACGAAACTGAGAAGCCTGAAAGTGTGAAGGACGATCACTCTAAGGAGCCCTCCCGACCTGCCTCCGTCGCTGAGAGTGTTAAGCATGAGAGTCTAAAGGATGACAAGTCTACACCCACTTCGAAGGAAGTATCACGGCCTGGATCTGTAGCAGAAAGCGTTAAAGCTGAATCTGAGAAGCCTGAGAGTGTGAAGGATGATAAGTCAAAGGAGCCTTCACGCCGAGAATCTGTTGCGGAAAGTATTAAACATGAGAGTACTAAGGATGATAAGTCTCATCCAGCGTCGAAAGAATCATCACGACCAGGATCTGTGGCAGGAAGTGTAAAAGACGAAACTGAGAAGCCTGAAAGTGTGAAGGACGATCACTCTAAGGAGCCCTCCCGACCTGCCTCCGTCGCTGAGAGTGCTAAGCATGAGAGTCTTAAGGATGACAAGTCTCTACCCGCTTCTAAGGAAGTATCACGACCAGGATCTGTGGCAGAAAGCGTAAAAGCTGAATCTGAAAAGCCGGAGAGCGTGAAGGATGATAAGTCAAAGGAGCCCTCCCGCCGAGAATCTGTTGCGGAAAGTATTAAGCCAGACAGTGCTAAGGATGATAAGTCTCATTCAGCATCGAAAGAATCATCACGACCAGGATCTGTGGCAGGAAGTGTAAAAGACGAAACTGAGAAGCCAGAAAGTGCGAAGGACGATCATTCTAAGGAGCCTTCCCGACCTGCATCTGTCGCTGAGAGTGTTAAGCATGAGAGTTTAAAGGATGAAAAATCTCTACCCGCTTCTAAGGAAGTATCACGACCTGAATCTGTGGCAGAAAGCGTCAAAGCTGAATCTGAGAAGCCGGAAAGTGTGAAGGATGATAAGTCAAAGGAGCCTTCCCGCCGAGAATCTCTTGCGGAAAGTATTAAGCCTGAGATCGCTAAGGATGATAAGTCTCATCCAGCGTCGAATGAATCATCACGACCAGGATCTGTGGCAGGAAGTGTAAAAGACCAAACTGAGAAGCCAGGAAGTGTGAAGGACGATCATTCGAAGGAGCCTTCCCGTCCTGGCTCCGTCGCTGAGAGTGTTAAGCATGAGAGTTTAAAGGATGAAAAATCTCTACCCGCTTCTAAGGAAGTATCACGGTCTGTATCTGTAGCAGAAAGCGTTAAAGCTGAATCTGAGAAGCCGGAGAGTGTGAAGGATGATAAGTCAAAGGAGCCTTCCCGTCGAGAATCTGTTGCTGAAAGCATTAAGCCTGAGAGTGCTAAGGATGATAAGTCTCATCCAGCATCGAAAGAATCATCACGACCGGGATCTGTGGCAGGAAGTGTAAAAGACGAAACTGAGAAGCCAGAAAGTGTGAAGGGCGATCATTCTAAGGAGCCTTCCCATCCTGCATCCGTCGCTGAGAGTGTTAAGCATGAAAGTTTAAAGGATGACAAGTCTCTACCCGCTTCTAAGGAAGTATCACGACCTGAATCTGTGGCAGAAAGCGTAAAAGCTGAATCTGAGAAGCCGGAGAGTGTGAAGGATGATAAGTCAAAGGAGCCTTCCCGCCGAGAATCTGTTGCTGAAAGCATTAAGCCTGAGAGTGCTAAGGATGATAAGTCTCATCCAGCATCGAAAGAATCATCACGACCGGGATCTGTGGCAGGAAGTATAAAAGACGAATCTGAGAAGCCAGAAAGTGTGAAGGGCGATCATTCTAAGGAGGCTTCCCGTCCTGCATCCGTCGCTGAGAGTGTTAAGCATGAGAGTTTTAAGGATGAAAAGTCTACACCAGCTTCTAAGGAAGTATCACGGCCTGAATCTGTAGCAGAAAGCGTTAAAGCTGAATCTGAGAAGCCGGAGAGTGTGAAGGATGATAAGTCAAAGGAGCCCTCCCGCCGAGAATCTGTTGCGGAAATTATTAAGCCAGAGAGTGCTAGGGATGATAAGTCTCATTCAGCTTCGAAAGAATCATCACGACCAGGATCTGTAGCAGGAAGTGTAAAAGACGAAACTGAGAAGCCTGAAAGTGTGAAGGACGATCATTCTAAGGAGCCTTCCCGTCCTGCATCCGTCGCTGAGAGTGTTAAGCATGAGAGTCTAAAGGATGAAAAGTCTCTCCCCGCTTCTAAGGATGTATCACGGCCTGGATCTGTAGCAGAAAGCGTTAAAGCTGAATCTGAGAAGCCGGAGAGTGTGAAGGATGATAAGTCAAAGGAGCCCTCCCGCCGAGAATCTGTTGCGGAAATTATTAAGCCAGAGAGTGCTAGGGATGATAAGTCTCATTCAGCTTCGAAAGAATCATCACGGCCTGGATCTGTGGCAGGAAGTGTAAAAGGCGAAACTGAGAAGCCTGAAAGTGCGAAGGACGATCATTCTGAGGAGCCTTCCCGTCCTGCATCCGTCGCTGAGAGTGTTAAGCATGAGAGTGTTAAAGATGACAAGACTACACCCGCTTCTAAGGAAGCGTCTCGACCAGAATCTGTCACAGAGAGCTTAAAAGATGAGACAGTGAGATCCGAGACCGAGAAGGATATAGCGTCTGTTACTCACGAATCTGTTATTGACAGTGACGTAACAGCAAAATCTGGAAGTATAAAAGATGTGAATGTTGAACGCTTACAAGACATATCTAAAGAGGCTACGCGTCGTGAATCTCTAACAGAAAGATCAAAAGATAAAATGCCTGCACCTTCATCGCAAGAACTTTCACGGCCACAATCTGTGTCTGAAGTTATTTCAGAAACTGTTTCTTCCCCAATTGACAGAGCACCGAGCGACCTTGCGGAGTTACACTTGAAATTGGGTGTCGAATCTAATGGAAAGAAAGGCGATTTTCCAACTCTGTCCAGCCCTGTTGACGTTGCTGAGGGCGACTTTTCGCATGTTGTATCAACGACTCGTACAGAAACAGAGTTACTTATTAAGCCAGCAGAGCTTTCCAAAGTTAGTGCTATGCAGACTGCATCTAGTCCATTAGATGAGGTGGCCGTCTCTTTAATTGACATTGCTGATGGTCATAAAAAAGAAGCCGAGAAGCTCGACGGAATTAAAGAAGTTAAATCCATAGATGCTGATAAGGTAGAAGGATCAGAAACCGGAAGTGTGACAGGAGAGCTTAAATCTCCAATATCGTCTAGGGAAGTATCACGCCCAGCATCTGTCGCCGAAAGTCTTAAGGCAGAGGGCGTAAAGGCTGATAAATCTCCACTCGTATCTAAGGAAGCTTCGCGCCCAGAATCTGTTGTCGAAACAGCATCTTCACCAATTGATGAAGCACCAAAAGATTTCACATTATTAGAGCATATCAGTAAGGAAATATTTGTTTTAAATAACGAATCGAAAGGCAGTTTCCCAACATTATCCAGCCCTATTGAAGTTGCTGAAGGTGACTTCGTCAAAACAATTACAAGTTCAATGTCGGAGACACAACTACCACCAAAGCCGGCAGAGCGTTCTGAAGTTGCAGCATCCAAAACTGCATCCAGCCCAGTAGACGAAGCCCCAAGCAGTCCTATTATGGACCTGGCAAGTGTTAAGTCTTCAATGGAGTCAAAGGACACATCGCGACCTGGATCTGCTGTCGACTCCATAGCATCCACTGAAACTTCTCGCCCCGCATCTGTAACTGAAAGTGTAAAAGCTGAATCGGAAAAGGCTGAAAGTGCCAAAGGCGATATTTCAAAGGAACCTTCCAGACGCGAATCTATTGCGGAAATTACAAAGGCGGAGACTAACAAGGATGATAAATCTATACCAGCTTCAAAAGAAGTATCACGACCTGAATCTGTGGCAGAAAGCATAATAGGCGTGAAGGATGATAAGTCAAAGGAGCCTTCCCGCCGAGAATCTGTTGCGGAAAGCATTAAGCCTGAGAGTGCTAAGGATGATAAGTCTCATCCAGCATCAAAAGAGTCATCACGACCAGGATCTGTGGCAGGAAGTGTAAAAGACGAAACTGAGAAGCCAGGAAGCGCTAAGGACGATCATTCTAAGGAGCCTTCCCGTCCTGCATCCGTCGCTGAGAGTGTTAAGCATGAAAGTATAAAGGATGACAAGTCTATACCCGCTTCTAAGGAAGTATCACGACCTGAATCTGTGGCAGAAAGCGTAAAAGCTGAATCTGAGAAGTCAAAGGAGCCTTCCCGCCGAGAATCTCTTGTGGAAAGCATTAAGCCTGAGAGTGCTAAGGATGATAAGTCTCATCCAGCATCAAAAGAATCATCACGACAAGGATCTGTGGCAGGAAGTGTAAAAGACGAAGCTGAGAAGCCTGAAAGTGTGAAGGACGATCATTCTAAGGAGCCCTCCCGACCTGCATCTGTCGCTGAGAGTGTTAAGCATGATAGTTTAAAGGATGACAAATCTCTACCAGCCTCCAAGGAAGTTTCACGACCAGAGTCTGTAGCAGAAAGTGTTAAAGATGAATGTGAAAAGTCTGAAAGCGTAAAAGCCGAAAAATCAATTGAGTCTTCCCGACGTGAATCTGTTGCTGAAAGTACAAAGATTGAGAGTGTAGTTGTATCGAAAGATACGTCGCGGCGAGAGTCTGTCATCGATAGTGTTGGTTCCAAGCAAACAGCGGACACAAAATCGCCAGTTGCCTCTAAAGATTCATCGCGTCCAGCATCTGTAGCTGATAGTGTGAAGTCAAAGGAGTCTTCCCGACCTGCCTCAGTTGCCGAGACTGCATCCTCACCAATTGATGAAGCGCCAAGGGAAATCCCAGATGCCTTACAATTACAGCTATCTACAGAGCCAAAAGGAATTTTCCCAACCCAATCCAGTCCCGTCGATGTTGCTGAAGGCGAGTTTTCCCATACAATGTCCGGAGCGATTGAACTAGAAAAGCCGGCAGAGCGCTGTACAGTTGGTGCAAAAATGACAGTGTCCAGTCCTATAGATGAGGCAGCTCATCTCCTAGAAACGAGTGAGGTCGTTGAAGAACATATCATACCAGAGACAAGCTCCACTGAATCTGCTGATCTGACAGATTTGAGTGTAAATACGCTTGAAAAGATTTCAATAAAATCGGACGCAATCATCTCATTATGTGAGGATAAGCTCCAAACTATTAACGAGTCACTGAATAAGCAATCCGGAACTATTATTGAGACAGTTACACAGAAGCTGGAAAGCACTAAAGATGTGGTGGAAGAATGCGTGCAACAAATCAGTAAAGAGAGTATCCTACATTTAACAGAACTTGAATCTGTAAAGGATGCCAAGATAACGGAGATATCCAAGACTATAACCTCAGTAACCGAAACTGTTGAAACTAAATTAGAAGAGAAAAAAACAGATGTGATTGAGAAGATCGTGTCCACTTCCGAGGTACTGTCTGAAAAACTGTCACAAGCTGATTCTATTACAGAGATCTCCGAAGATGCTAATGCCAAGGGCAACCTCGAGTTGAGCGGCTTCTCAGAGCTTCGTGAAACACACATTACCACCGTTGACTCACCCGAATTCACAGTTACGATTTGTGATCGTGATGAGAGTGTTCTGCATGATATTAAAGAAGAGGATGAAGAACATAGATTCTCTCCACCAACAGAAAAGGGAACTATAGTCCCCGAGCAACCATTGCGTCCACTCTCCCCGCGTGAGGAAGAAGTCGCCAAGATTGTCCTTGATGTTGCCAAGGTGCTGAAGTCCGACAAGGATATAACCGATATTATACCCGACTTTGATGAGAAACAGTTGGAGGAAAAACTAAAGACAACTGCCGAAATTGAAGCGGAAGCTTTCGAAATCACACAGAAAATCGGGGAAGTTCACACACCAGCAGGTACTCCTGAAGATCTCTCAGGTAAAATAACTCCCACAAAAGATCTCGCATTGGATGAAAAACTAATGGAAATCAAGATGATGAAGATAGATATCGAATCAGAGAAGTCTTCACCGGATCAGAAGTCAGGACCAGTATCAATCGAAGAGAAGGACAAAATTGAGCAGTCGGAAAAAGCACAATTGCGCGAAGGAGCCGCTAAAGCAGCTGTCGAGGATATTACCAAAGAATCTTCCAGGCCAGAGTCAGCTGCTAGTCAACAGGGGACCATAGATTCCCTGCCATCACGTCCTGAATCTGCAGCAGATAAACAAGAAGAGAAACATCTTGAACAATCTGCAAAGGGCTCAAAGGAAGCATCACGACCCGGATCTGTGGCCAGTATAAAAGACGAAGCAGATCGTAAAGATGAAAAGTCACCAACGCCACCGAAAGATATCTCCAGACATGAGTCAATTGCCAGCCATGTAAGCGAGAGGGATGTCAGCAAAGCTGACTCGGAATCTAGACGGGACTCTGTGTTGTCTACAGTTGAAAGCCTAAAGGTTGAAACTTTAGCCAAGGACGCTTCTCGTCCCGAATCAGTAGTAAGTCGGGTGAGTGATACTAAGTCAGCTGCTAAGGAACCTGAGTCATCCCGACCAGCCTCAAGTGCAAGTCAGATCAGTGTCAGGGATGAGGAAACTTCAGACTCACAGCATGGTTCGATTATGGCTTCAGCAACCGAAAGCAAAACAGAAGTTAAAGCAACCGAATCCACAAGTGTTTCGAAATCCATTACTAGTCAATCACATCTCAAGGAGGAATCTGTAAGCGAGTCTCTGAGCAGCAGCATGAAGGTAGAGGATAGTTCTCGACGGGAATCATTGTCTAGTCTGTTAACTGACAAGGAGGTCTCCAAATCGGCGAGCACCAGTGTCAAGGAGGAGAGCGAAAGCATCATGAAGATCATTGAGAAAACTACAGCTTCACAATTGGAGGAGCTGCTCATTCATTCCGAAGAGTGCTCCTCAGAATCAATAGTTAGCGAGATTCAAACGACGAGCTCCCAAAAACCAAGTGGTCAAAGCACAAGTCAAGAGACAATAACAGGTAGCATTACACAGGAATCAGTTAAAGACGGTAGTCTTAAGGAAACAGTTGCCGAGTTTTTGGCAACGGAAAAGATTATTTCCGCTAAGGAAACCTTCAGTACAGAGGCCACCAAGACGGCTGAAGAGTGTTTGAAAAAGGTGAGTTCCTCGCAACATGCCATGTTTGTGGGCACAGATGAGTCACGACGCGAATCGGTGCTGAGTCACACCAGTGAGGGTCGACAAACCCATAGCGATGCCGAGGAAGAAGACAGTGATGATGATGGACGTGTTAGCCTGAAGGAGGGTCGTTCAAAGTCCATTGCAACTATCATGATGACCAGCATCTATAAACCGTCTGAGGAGGTCGAGACCATTGATGCCCTTAAGGAGGAGGACCAGGAAGACGAGGAGGAACATGAACCGACTGAAATGGAAAAACAAACATCATCAGCAACAGCTGCAGCAGCCACAGCCACAGCCACAACCACTACAACAACCACACTGCTCGACTCCAGCGAACAAAGTACTAGCAACACTCTAATATCTAGCTCCACAAAATCCAAGACAAAGGTCGAGTCCATTACACTAACACAATCACAAACAGATACAGATACAGAACACTCAACGGATACCACAGATCGCAAGACACCACCAACGGCACCAGTCAGTCCCAGTGTCAAGCCAGTAAGCACCACATGCACTGCCACAGGTGCCACAACTGGCTCCTCCAGTTACGGCAGGAGCGAGTCTAGCGCTGCTAGCATAGCATCCACATCTGGTCCATTGTCGCCCAAAGACATTAGTGGTAAGTCAAGTCCTGGTGCATTAACATCTGAAAGTCAATCCATACCAACACCGTTAGGGCGTGAATCACATACCGAGACCCCAGAATCATCGCCCAAGCCCACATCACCCTTTCCACGTGTCAGCAAGGACGAGCTTAAGTCTCTGGGTGTCACCGGAATACCCGATGCCTGCGACGCTAGCGCTGACTCCACTGAGATGCTACCCGAGCTTCACGAGCTGCGCGGGCTTGAGAGCACCACAGCCCTAAGTGGCAGCACCGAAAAGATCATAACGACAACCATCACCACAGTGACCAAGGTCATTTCCGCCGATGGCAAAGAGATTGTCACCGAGCAAAAAACAGTTACCACAACCGACAGCTCCGAGCCGGACAGTGAAAAGGTGGTTGTAACCACAACACGCACAACCAGCGAGAGTGAGAAGAGCGAGAAAAGCGAGCGAGAGCGAGAGCAGATGCTACCGAAGGAGGTGGCCATGCTGCGTGGCATCTATCGCTCAAGCACGCCAGGCAGCGACGAGGAGCGTCTGGCCGGCGCCATGAGCGATGACGAACTGCCCGGCTCTCCACGTAGCTCCAGCTATGACCTGCAGCGTTCCAGCTCAGGCGTTAGCAAACGTTCAGATCTGGATGCCGATGACAGTCAGGATGATATTCCTCCACAATATGGCAGCGAGGAGCACTCGACAGCCCGTGCCATTCTGCCAACCCGTGCAACCGATCCCATGGCAACCTCATTCTATGGGGCGCTGCCCGATAGCTTTGATCCAAAGCCTAGCACCGAGCCAATACCAATACGTGGTGCCGTGCTGGTAGCCTGCACGGAATCTCCGCCAGCCAGCCAATCATCAGAGAGCGTGGAGAGCACCAGCCAAACCTGGGCAGGACACAAGTTTCTGGATGAAGCCGACAAGGATTTCCAGAAGGCACTCGAGGAGCATGTGCAGGCGCGTGGCGCCGAAGTGATGTCTTCCGTGACCGCCAAATACTCCTACTCGCCATCCAAGGCCGAGGAGGTCGAGCACATCGTGAGCAGCACCGCCGAACGGCAACGCTTCCCCCTCAGCGATGTTCAGAAGGTGCGCAGCGGTGACAGCCTGTTGGGCAGTATTGGTGGAGCGACTGGAAGCACTGCACCCGCGACCACAGACTCGAGTGGTGCAGTGACAACTGTATCGACCACAGCATCAGCAACAACAACATTAGCGTCCGCAACAACAGCAACAACAGCTAGCACTGGCACACTACCCAAGGATCGCCTTGAGGAGTGGGGCAAACCACTCGGTCTACCATCGCCGGCACCACTGCCAGTCGAAGGTGCCGACATTCGCACCACACCGAAAAAGGAGCGTCGCTTGGTGGCCACCAAGACGCGTCTGAACAATGAGAAGAATCTGCGCAAGCGTAGCGAGTCACCCAGCAAGGCAAAGAAGCCCGCTCCCGTCTATGTGGATCTGACCTATGTGCCCCACAACGGTAACTCCTACTATGCCCATGTTGACTTCTTCAAGCGCGTCCGTGCCCGCTACTATGTCTTCTCCGGCACTGAGCCCAGCCGTCAGGTATACGATGCCCTGCTGGAGGCCAAGCAAACCTGGGAGGACAAGGAGCTGGGTGAGTTCATAGTTCATAATAGAGAACTGCATGAGTGCATTCAAAAGGTCAAATAAATCATTCACTCTGAAAATGGGTACACTTTTCACTGAACAGTTTTCAAATAAATGTGAGTTAATGTTGTTCTAGTTCCTGTATTGACAGTGAGTATGAGTACACTATATACATACATTGTACAGTAAATAATGAGTACAGTACATTTGAGTACAGTACATTTAGTGTACACTGAGTTATTATTAACAGCTTAGAGTGTTATGTATATGCAATATCAATATATATATTTTTTTTTTCATATTTTATGACATACAAGAGTCATTAAGTTCTTCTATATTCGAATTTAAAAACATTATATTGTTTACCATGTCTTTACTGGAAGCTATTTTGCTGCATATTCGGATGCAGCGCTACTTGCTAGAACTCCTAAAACCTTACACATAGTTTTAAAAGAAAAGGGAATTGGTCCTAATTATTGGTCCACCAATTTAGGACATTAAAATCTGTACTATGTATATTGAATATTTAAATTTTTATATGATTGAATTTTTCGTGATATTATGGAAGCAATATATTAGAAAATACACGCGTCTGTGTATGTATGTGTGTCTGACCGGTAAGCGTCACTATTCACCAGCAGCAGCCTTTCCGTCTGTAGAGCCTCCAATACCGTATCCAATAAATCGGGGGTGCCACATAATTTACTTTAGACTTCAACTTTTATATTTTCTCTTTCATAAAACACGTCTTGTCACTTCAATATTCATATGCAAAGAGAAAGATCAGAACAAGTAGTTCCACTGAACCAGTGTGGCCAGATCACTAATGAACAGAGCGCTTTTTCTTCACGATAAATATAACTATCGATATCAACTTGTTAGAACTACATTTTCCAACACAATTCTATTGTCTTGAGTTGGTTAACAATAATCTGAAAAAATAGAATCTATTTGTGGTTTTAATGTATTTAGAGGGTCTATTGTTTTTATTTGGTTTTTTTTGGTGTACAATGTGTTAAATCGAGAAAAAACATAGTATTCATTTACTACGAGAGCAACTTTAGCTGTCACTCACTCCCAGTGAGTTATTGAATTTACTGTACAGCATAACATGAGTTCAGTATACTTCTGTACAGTTCTGTGGAGTTAGAAATGGATACATTCATGCAGACCTTTAGTTCATACCTTTATCAAACTAAAATCTTTAATTAACAAAAAAATCATTTCTTTTAACAGAGGTGACCATCATACCCACGTATGATACTGATGTGCTTGGCTATTGGGTGGCCGAGAACGAGGAGCTGCTTGCCAAGCATCGCATCGATCTCTCGCCATCCGCTTCGCGCTGCACAATTAATTTGCAGGATCATGAGACCTCATGCTCTGCATATCGCTTAGAGTTCTAGGCCACGGGATTGTTTATTGCATTTGACGATGACAACTGAAAGCTACAACCACAAACAACAACAACAACACCCACACTGACAGTGATTTAAGTGGGCCCTCGTATTCCTTATAGGGCTAACAACAGCAACTAACTAACAACAACAACTAAGAACAACAACAACAAAGACGACTTTCACGTTTTGAGCTTAACGATGACGACAACCAAATAATGGAAAAAGAGAAACATGAAAGCAATCGAAACAACAACAGCAAATTAAAAATACCATAGCTTGACAACAAAATGCAATACGCAAATGCCGTGCGCCAAATAAAAGAGTAAAAAACCAAAAAAAAAAATAAAGAAACAAAAGAAAAGAAAGACAGACAACAAAATGAGCGAAATAAAGAACTAAAAAAGCTGAATATGGCGGAGTAACGGGTCACATGGATGACGCCATTTTGTTTAGCCAATGCCGTCTATTTACGCTTTTTGCCGTTTTATTTCTCAAACAAAGGAAAAGAACATAAATGCAGTAAACAAGGTAATAAATTGATATTTATTTTCAACAAATTAATTACTGGAAAATGCATTAAACGTATACACCAAAAAATACCAAAGAAGCGCTACGTGCCACAAAAGATACCAAAAACAAAAATGAAGCAAAAAAAAGAAAGCAAATGTAAAACACATAAATAATTAGAATTATATATGCATATGTAGGCATATACAACATACATATATGCTGATATAGAATGTATACGTATTTGTTGCTTTCATTAAACGTCAAGCTACCTTGCATAGTAATCCAAAGATCAAAATTGTTTTCAAAACCGCATAGCAAAAATATACAAGAAACAAAAATATTTAATAATAAAAACAAAAAACAAATGAAAAACCAAAAGCGATATGCAAATTGAAGATACAATGAGTGTATTTTAAATATATTATTCATGTTTATTGTATTAGTAAATCTTTTCTGAAAACTTTTGAAGAATCCCAAAATATATTTGAATTTTAAATAAAATATATACACGCAAAAGGTAAATATTTCAATATGTATGTATTTATGTCGAAGCTGAGTGCAGGCTAAATTAAATACATAGTACTTAATACTTACTAGTATTTTTTGAGCTAAGTATAAATTAATCTTACACACACACTCTTAAATCATAACACGAAACGCATATAAAAATGTTTTTTTTTGTTCGTCACATATTTTTTCGAGATTTTGTTTTTGTCTATAAATAATAATACAACTTAACTTGATGGAAAATGCACAGCAAATGTTAAGGCATTAAGAAATTGAATGAAAACTGTAGCTAACAAAAAGAATTTAATACGAAATGCCACGTAATCGTATATAAAATGAACTCTTATCAAAAGTCTAATGCAAATTCAATGAACCAACCAAGTAAATAATATGCAACCTTATATAAATGTGCCTCCCCAAAATGCAAACAAGTGAACAATACAAAAAGTCTTAAATATCTAATAAAAAAATACCAATACAAATATTACAATTATGAAATAATAAATACTAATAAAGTCAGTTAAGTTTATGGGTTTATGAATTCATCTTAAGTTACACATGCATACATACATATTATTCAAGCAGGCAGCTGAGAGATAAACTTACTGAAAAACAATGGGTAAAATATATTAATGAATTATCCAAACATTAACTACTCTAATAGCTCAAACACGCAAAATGATATGCATACAGTTATATAGAACAAAGTAAACCATACCTAAGTCTGGCAGAATTTGAATGAAGTGGAAGAATAGTTGAGCTTTGACTAGATTTTGATCGGGATCTGTCTCTGTATCTGAGTCATGATCTAGTTGCTGATAATTTGGAAGTCATGTGGTTTGATAGAAGTGTGTTAAGTGAGGATAGCTCTGAGTGATTGCTGTTGTTGGTGATAAAGTTGATGACGGAGCGATGATGTTAATGCTGATATTACTATATAAGGTTTACGAGGGTCTGATTGGGTTAGCATGGGATTGGGGTAGGGTGTCATTGAACCAGATATTGTGAAACAAAAACTAAATAAAGAACACAAAGTGAATGAAGGTTATTTTTCTAAATTTTTTTTACTTTTTCATAGTCATAGAATAACAAATTTTCAAAAACCAAAAACAAAAAAATACAAACTATAAAACAAAAAGCAAATTAAATGACAACACATACTAAAAAAGGTAAAGGCACACGCAATTATTAAAAACATAAATAAGAAAAAACTATACTCAACAGCAGAAGAAATCCAAAAAGTTTGATGCCACAGCGAATACAGTCCAAGAAAAAAATTAATAATTATTAACTTTAATGGGAAATGAAAATTTTAAAAATATTTAAATAACAATTTTTATTAAATTACAAATTGATATTTGACATACAGACTTTTTAGGATATACATACATATATAAAGCCGATTTTTATAGAGCGCAAGTATCAGATATTAATGAATTCAATGAATATTATTCTTTGCATTTTTAACAAACAATACATATAAATATATATATTTTTCTGTTGCTTTTTATACAACAACAAATACAAAAAAAACCAGGCGCAACAGTCGACAAACCACTGGCTACCGTCCAGTCTACAAAGTTTGATAAGCAACAAGCAAAAAGAAAATAATTAAGATGAGAATTAAACATTAAAAAAATATATACAAACCATTTAAGCAAATTGTGGAGAATGATCAAATACTTTTCAAATGATTCAAGCGCGTATGTGATAGTTTTTTTTCGTAGCAAAAAAATAAAATTATTCTTTAAAACAATTACCTATTTTTTTGTTAGTTAGCCTTCAGTTGTGCTTGAATAGGTACGAAAATATGATTTGAGCTGCTGCAAAATAAATACTCTACATATTTATGTATGTATGTATATGATATAAAGTGATAAAAAAAATTATTTGATGACTACTAGCAAACAGCTTTAGACAGGGATTTACAAATTATAAAAAATTTTAAATATGAAACATATAATTGCATTAAAAAAAAGTTAAAAACAAAGTCAATGGTACAAGCACCATGAAAAACTTATTTTATAAATTATTTAACTATACCTATAACAATTATTTCTGTTAAAATCAAGAAAAGTTGAGAAATTAATCCATTTTTATGAAATAACTTTAAGAGAATAAATGTACCTAAACATTTCTCATTTCAATTGATCACATATTATTTAAAAAAATAAAATTTACCAAATCAAATCTTAAAGAAACGATCTCTGAAAATATTTGAATACAGTCAGAGATCATTTAAAAATGACAATTGAAGTTAATCTACTTAAAAACGAAAACAAAAAACGAGAAAAACTATAATATTAATTTTCAAAAACTTTTGCGATACAAAAAAACGAAGAAATTTAAAAAAAAGAAAAAAATTAAATACAGATTATACACACAAAATATTAAATGCATATATATAACAACCTATATACACTATATACTTGAATGTGTGAATGTTTGCTTATAAGCTCTAAGTAAAAATATATACTACATGTATGTATTTTCCAAAACGAAATCAATTAAGTTGAGCAAAATAAATAAGAAAATTAATAGCGAAAAGCTAAGTGAGTGTTGAGTTTATTATGTTTATTTGTCAGCTTAGAAATCCAATGTATCCATTGCCTTATCCAAAAGTACTTATATACTTACTAACTACATAATACCTATATACTTGTGTATTTATAAGTATGAATTTACCCATTAAAAAAAAAAAAGTAAACGAAGAAAAGACGGCGAAAATGGAGAATTTGTTTGTTGAATTTGCTATATGAATTTGCTTTTACCTATTAGCAGCTTCGATTTAAATCAAATATACTTATTTATATATGCATACACGTTCATATATATGACTACTATTTAATCATTAGTAAAAACAAAATGCATGCAGAAAATTGTTAAACTACAAAACAGAAATCAAATACAAACATACAAGAAAAACACTTTATACACACACGCTATAAGAGCTGAAGCAATTGAGTATATTCATTATATACGACTACTCACATAGATATGACGTCAAATCAATTGCAATATACAAGATACAAATGCGTGCACAAAGCTACAAAAAGTGCTGCGAACTACTTGCAAAAGAAAAGCAGGCACAAAAAAATGTTACAAAACAAAACACACACACTTATTCACATACATAAATTCAAATGAATGCAAAATTTAAAAAATATTAAAAGAATATGCAAAAGAAAAGCAAAAAAATACATATATGTATTACATTTTATGAACAAGTCAAATCAAGCTTATCTCAAGAACTATTTCCAAAAAAAAAATAAGAATCTATAAATTATAATAAAGGTATTTATGTGAAAATTTCCAAGTTGTTTTATTCCCAACGACTGCCGTTTTATTAGCATTCTATTTAAACCCTGGGAGAGGATATATCATTTTATTTTAGGCAAAGTATGAAACTTGCAGAAGCAGATCCTATCAAGTAAATCACTGCGGACGGCAGTCCGCGCTAGTGACGAAAGCAGCACAAAGGGTGCGAAAGGCAACTAGCATATACACACAGGAAGAATGGAAAATTTTCTATGACTGTCCGATCAGGTCGAGTTATATACCGATCGAAAGGTATCAATTAAACTTACAAATGTGCATACTAAGACTTTTAAAAACTCACCTGGTTCGTGAGATAAACAGGTGTAAGTGGGAGGGGCAAAATTTAAATGATTGGAGCTAATGGGGCCGTTTTCAAAAATACGCGTCGAATGACACCTTGATCATCAAAATCCGATCACTGGTTCAGAAGATAATTAATTTTTAAATTTTTAGTGGCCTTCCGAAAATGAGATGAAAAGTCAGTCTGTTTGTTTGTTTGTTTGTTTGTCTGTTTGTTTGTTTGTTTGCTTGGATCAAATCGTTGATTTAGCTTAAAAGTTTGAATGAGGACTTGTTCCTGCTCAAAAATCTAGAAACGTTTGTTCTACGACTTTTTCGAAAAATCTCTAGTTTAGCGGGAAATCGCTAAAAACCGCTAAAATTGAGCTAAACCCCCATAGCATCCAAACTATATAAGCTACAGATGCGATCTATATATCGTTGAAAAGGTATTTCGAAGGGCTCTTAGGCATACCTTCAACGTTTTTTTTTAAGTAAAAAGGTAAACAGCTACAGGTGAAATAAGGTATTTTTTTGCACATTTTGGCGATTTAAGAAAAATCTACACATGAAATCACTTTAAAATATGTTAAATATTATAGGCAATTTGATTCCTCGTTTTTTGACATATAACACATATCTGTCAAAATTCGTTTGGACAAGATATTACCTATTAACTGAATATACCTTTTACCTTCACACTACTGCATGTACATATGCAGTATGTACACTGCTTGCAGCGTAATGCGGAAATAAACTGCTTGCAAGTGGTGAATTCTTTTTGCGGCAGATAAATCATTTTATAATCAAAAATATAAAATCGTTTGTTCTACTTTTTCGAAAAATCGCTAGTTTAGCGGGAAATCGCTAAAAACCGCTAAAATTTAAGCCCCCATAGCATCCAAATGATAGAAGCTACAGATGCGATCTATATGTCGTTGAAAAGGTATTTCGAAGAGCTCTTAGACATACCTTAAAAGTTTTTAATTATAATGCAAAAATTTTGTTTAAAATAATTTATGTGTAAAACTTAATATTATTCGTCACAAAATTGGATATCAGAAATTTTGGGGCATGAAAATGTTTTCGTCACTAGACTTTTACCTCGTAAAGAGGTTTTTTTATGGGATATATGTACACACATATATTCTTAATCGGCATCAAAATAAATGTTCTTCTAAAAGGATCTGAGGAGGGGTAAGAGCTAGAAGCATCAAATTTTGAATGTAGACTTCTTATGTCTTTTTGTATGAAAAGGAGGAAATAACCCATTTTTCATACAAAAAATGGCTTTTTTGCCATTTTCAAAAAATCATAAAAAATACTAACGAAGAGATTTTTGAATTTTATTTTTGCAATCACTCTTAAAATTGTTTAAAGAATTTTTTTGCATCAAAAAATTTTTTCCAGTAACCGAGGATAAAAGTCGAAAAAATAGACTCTTACAAAAAATTTAATTAAAAATATAAAATCTAACGGTAAATGATTTTTACTATTCTTGTAAAAAATACGCGTCAAATAATACCTCGATCATTAAAATTCGACCACTGCAGTGGTTCAAAAGATAAATAAATTTGAAAATTTTAGTCGCCTTCCGAATGTGATGCGGTATGCGCACATACAGAAGACACACTGTACCCAGTGTATCTTAGACAACACACATTGTAACAATTTGTTGCAATGTTTACGCAAACTCAAGTCTTAAGCATATTTCAAGTGCTTAGTAATGTAATAAGTACACGCTTGGCACTCGGCATATTGCGCTAAAATGTCCCAATTCTTTATAACTAATAAAAATAACTTTTATGCACAATGTGCTGAATGCTAAACTGATTTTTTTTAATAATTTATAAGTTAATTTTAATATTGCTCGACACAATATGGGATATCAGAAATTTTGGGGCATAGAAATGTTTTCGTCACTAGACTTTTGCCACGTTAAGTGTTTTTTTTTATGATGTACATATTAAAAGAAAACTACATGATTAATATTGAGAGTCAAGCTTTTATAGTCCCTAAAATCCACGCACCCACACAGACAGGCAAACAAACAGGGACGAACAACAATGGACTCGACTACTGGTATTGATATCGACTATCGGTATGTATAGTACTGTATATACATATGTATGTACTATATGTAGTTACTTTATAGCTGCCTCATTCTGCCTATAACGTACATTCACGCAAAAATTATTATTATTGAAGGGTATAAAAATAGTTGACCCTACTTCAATGTCCTCTGGCGGCAACAAACATTATCATGTGGCTCACCTTTTTATCTGCCAAAAGTCCATTAAACGTTTGACTTATGTATGCTTGGTCAGCATTTTAGCTTGTTGACAGTGAAATGAATTAATTCAACTACAGTATTGATAATGATTGATGAAATGTGGCACGGTTACTAGGTGTTGCAAGTCACAGACAGGTCTGTTGTCTGTTGCCTGCTTCCAGCTACAGTTGGCAGTGACAGTTGCCGTCAACGGGTCAAGTTCGTGGCCAATTCAGGTGACTGGGAAAAACATATCCAGTCAGCTTTCCCGATCCACAATTAACAGATTTACCCGCATCGAGTACTAGGGAAATTGCAGTATCTAAATTGGGAAAATCGATCAGCATTAATTGTAATTAACTGATAAGATAATCGCACTATCTGGCCAAATATATATAACCAATAAGTGGCCAGATTCTGTCACACATTGGTCATGGACATTTTGGATGCGGTGGCGCCTCTGCTGCGTGTCTCACAATGGTGCAACCTGTGGCAATGGCGCCTGGACTCGGCCACAAGGCCGTTGCAACGTTCCCGCTGGCTGGAGCTCTACAGTCTGGCGGTTCTGCTCGTGTCCATTGGCTACTTGTCGTACGGACTGTTCGATGAGAGTCGCACCCCCGTCGACAGTGGCAACGAGACGAGCAACATTGGCCACACTGTGGACTCCATTCAGCTGGTGGGCATCCGTGTGGCACACATTATCTCGCTCCTGGAGGCACTGTGGCAGCGCGAGGCGCAGAGTCGATTCTTCGCCCAGCTGCGTGAGATTGACCGGGATTTTGCCAGCATGTTGCACGTCAACGTGGACAACGCGAAACTTCGCCAGCAGTTGTCCCGACGCGGCATGTGGATGCTGGCGGGCTACACATTCAGCCAGGGCTTCATCATTGTGGCCAAAATGATATCGCCGGATAATGATTTTCCCATCTATTGGATATGCTATCTGCTGCCGCTGCTCGTCTGTGGCCTGAGATATTTTCAGATCTACACGGCCGTCTCCATACTGCACCAGCGCCTGGAGATGCTCCTCCATCTGCTGGAGTCGCTGCAGCTCAACGAGTCGGCGATACAGAAGCCCTATGCCTGCATGTGCGTCAAGGAGGCGCTGCAGATGCAGGTGGCAGCTGCCGCCTGCATGCAACGTCTCATCACCGCCAGAGTTCTCTACCAGCGCCTCTGGCTGCTGGTCGGTCTACTGAATCGTTGCTATGGCCTCTCCATGCTGGTCAATCTGGGCAACGACTTTCTGGCCATCACCTCCAATTGTTACTGGATCTTCTTGAACTTCCGGCAATTCGCCGCGTCTCCCTATGACTTCATGCAGATCTTGGGCAGCACCCTGTGGACTACCCCGCATCTTGGCAATGTTCTGGCCCTGGCGTTAATGTGCGAGCGTGCTGCCTACTTTGTGAGTATACTGAAATAAAACAAAAATGAAGAAATGTCAGGTCTTTGATTATTTGAATGCGAAGTGGTTACTATTTTATTCGCATATTGAGTTAATTTATTAAAAATATCTTAAACAAGTGGACGCTGCTACAGTCGAGCATACTCGACTGTCGGCGACCCCGTACTTACTATGGAAAAGCAACGCAATAAAATAATATAAATCGCTACAAATATTAATATAGTTATGAAATAAATATACTTTTCGCCCAACAAGGGGACTTTATTCGGCTACAGCGGAGTGTGCTCGACTGTAAGATACCCTGTGCCCTGACACACCGATAGCTTAATACGTAATTGCACGCCATTTCTTTCGACTAATTAGTTGTATTACATCTGTATGTTCTAGTGAACCGATTTAAACAAAATTCGATTAAAACTTAAAAGATATAGAATATTCCCAATCTATGATTTCGCGTGAGGTACAAAAACAAATTGCATACTAAATCTATATTTTCGATAAATCGTTCCTATGGCAGCTATATGATATCGTGTACCGATTTTTGGTCAGGATATATGGGACCATCTTATATGCATTTTCTGTCAGTTTGGTTCAGTTACTCAAACGACAAAAAAGTTTTTCATGCTAAGACTTTATTTTTAACTGATCGTTCCCAAGGAAGCTTTATGATATAGTGGTCTGATTTTGCCCAAATTTAGTCAGGGTGAATGCGATTATTCCACATGCAATCTCAAACGACAAAGAAGTATTTTATACTAAGACTTGATTTTCAACTGATCGTTCCTATGCAGCTATATGATATAGTGGTCCGATCCAAAATCAAAAACAAACTCGATCTGCGAGACAATCCAGCATACCAAGTTTGGAGTCTCTAGCTCTTATAGTCTCTGAGATCTAGGCGCTCTTACAGGCGGACATGGCTATATCAACTCGGCTATTGATGCTGATCTGCCTGTTACGCACTTTTACTCCTGTACTTATTTTAAGTACGGGGTCTAAAAATACATTCTAAAGTAGAGAATTTTAAACTTGAATTACCGAATGATTTTTTTTTGTTTGCCATGTAGAATTAAGAGAGCCATTAGCATTCTTTTGACACCTTTCACCTTTGCAGACAACGCGCTTGGCTCTGAGTCTCCATCACATACGAGTGGATCTGCAGAACGACAGTCATAATGCTCTAGTGAGTAGTTCTTTCTCCATTCAAAATTCAGCTCTTTCAACTGCCTCTTTAATTCGGTCTTAGATCACACAGTTCTCCCTGCAGCTTCTTCATCAACGTCTTTGTTTCAGTGCCGCGGGATTTTTCAATGTGGACTGCACGCTTCTTTACACGGTAAGTGAGGACGCAGGAAGTGCTTCAGATTTATAGAAACTCCTCCTTACAGATTGTTGGAGCGACCACAACGTATCTCATAATTTTAATTCAGTTTCATATGAGCGAGATCAGCTTTAGCAACGCCTCCGCCGGTGAATAATTAAGTAACCCATTTAATATAATAACTTATCAAAAAATAAAGCCTTAGTAGTCCCTGTGCACTGCTGAAACAATTCTTAATAGAACTCAATCTCAAATATATACGTATTCGTCTAGACACGAATAAGTAAGTATTAGTTATAGACTTCCCACATCTGTCCAAGACAACAGGTCGCAATTGCGATCCAAATTGGACATCCTATCAGTAAACACTTGAAGTTCCCCACAACATGGACTGCTCGGGCAAGGACCCCGATAAAGTACCCACCACAGATGATGAAAAGACTTTGAGCAACCCATCCATGGCAACAACAACAACTTCCATCGATGAGCTGAGCAGCGATGACGATCTCTTTGAATTCCTCAGGGAGATCCCCATTGGCGACAGACATGAGGCAACTGCCAGCCCCAGTGAACAAACCATTACCATTAGCGACAGCGAGGAGCCCATGGCCAGCTCCTCCTTTACACTTTCCCCGATCACGACAGTCCTGCAGTCCTCCAGCGACAGCTCCAACAGCTTGGTAGCTGTCGTCCAGCGGAGCGAGTTCGCCAAGCTCCTGATGCGCCTGGGCGAGGAGGGCGACGGCGATGCCAACCAGATCGTCATGGAGCTGCTCAACTCGAAGAAGCATGCAGAGAGGGCCACCTCGGTGATCGAGCGCGTCTCGGAGAACCTCATGCTCCTGCTGCGCACACAGACTCTGGCCGAGGCTGGCATCATTACAGGCAACGAGCGATATCGCTCCTTCAAGAGTGTCCTCCAGAACTATGCCAAGCTATACGCAGCCAAGAGATTCATCGAGAAGCTTCCCATGCTCTGCCTCTCTTCCCAGTCGGACCGGGAACAGCAGCAGGAGCAGGAGCAGGGCAGGGATTCAAATGAGAACGATCAGACGTTGGCTCGCATGGTCGCCGATGAGGTGCTGCAGATTCCAGAGCTGCTGCGTCAGCTCTGGGCCTCCCTCGAGAAAATGGAGTTCTTCAACGAGGACACTGCCTACAAGGTCTACTTGGAGGCACGTCGTCATCCCCAAGCGAAGATCCTGCGCGAACTGATGTTGACTCGCATATCTCGGGTCTATCTCTGCATCGTTAGCTCCGCTTCCTTCCTTGACTTCAGCGAGCAGGAGTTAATCCACGTGCTCAACAACTGCTACCTCAGCGTCAACTCCGAGATAGAGGTGAGTAGACAAACATACATACATATATCCTACGTCCTCCAGCTATTCACTGACTCCCCTTGTAGATATTCCTCTCTGTCATCCTCTGGCTGGAACACAATTGGTACGATCGCAAGAACTGTGCAGAGCGAGTCCTGGGTGGAGTTCGCTTTGGCCTGATGCCCACCTGGTATCTCTACACTCTTGACAGAACCAATCGTTGCTCCCACTTCGCCAGAGTCATCTACAGCAAGGGAGTGCAGGAACTCTTGGAGAAGGGCCTCGAGTGAGTAGACCTTCCCTCCATTTGATATTTTGATTACTCAATTACTCTACTCGCTCCCAGGGATGCGTTGGCTCTGCGTTCCAAGCATTTGCGAAATCCCAACTCTGCTGATGTGGAGAGTCCCTTGCCACGTGACTGGGTTGCCGATCCCGAGTGTCGCCATCACCACAAGTGCCACTGCGAGCGATTCGTGTATCCCACATACGACGTGTTCAAGGACTACTTGGCCAGGATCATACGCTGTGCCCCCAACTACTGGCGCACTCTGCGACCCGCTCAGGAAGTCTATCGGAAGGTACTCAAGTGCTGTGCGCCCCCTTACCAGACTCCCAGAGGGAACTAGCTATTGCGATAACAACAGTTGTCCCATCTTTGAATACCAATCACAACAGCTACTAAATTCCATGTTTTATCTCTTTTGGCCTGCTGTAATGCAAATTCTTTTTAAAGTGCTTACATAAAAATTAGAAAACGTAAAAGTTGGTTTCACTGTGCAACTTTTTTGCTTAGATTTGAGATAGAAAATTAGAGGCAAAAGCTGTAAGCAATCAAACCCGAAAAAAACCGAAAAGAAAGTAGTTTTGCATATGGTTTTGTAAAAAGTCCCATACTCGTTATTTCGAAAATGATATAAATGACAAATTCATTATTTTTCTTCGTTTTTTTCACATTTCCATCCTGTTCTTGAGCTGAGATAGCATCTTTTGTTATTTGTACGCGTATTATTACTTATAAAAAAAACGTCTTTACGAGGTAGAAGTCTAGTGATATTTTCATGCCCCAAAAATTTCTGATATCCAATTTTGTGACGAATAATATTAAGCTTTACATGCATATAAATTATAAAAAAAAAAATTGTTGGCACTCGGCACATTGCGCTAAAATGTCTCAATTCTTCATACCTAATAAAAATTATTTTTTTAAGCAGTGCCGAATAATTATAAATAATTAATTATAATAATTATAATTAAAAAGGCATTACTTTCTTAATGTTTCATTCACACTTTACTTCACATATTCTTCAGTTTGATGTAGTTTAGTTACATTTTAACAATTTTAATATTTCATTTAAAAAATTTATTTTATTTGCGCTCATTCGGTGCCATGAAATTTCGATAATGAAAATCACAAATAAAACTTCAAAATTAAACTTAAGAAAATTAAAATCAGAAATCACTATTAAAAATTTAAAAATAATTTTATTTTTGGATGCATAAAAACCGAAATTAACCCTTATACATCAATGAAACAGTTACTAAACGGCTATTTCGGTTTACAGAGTTTCGGTTTTAAGGTTTCGGTCAAATGAAAATTTTTATTTTCCGGTACGGTTTCAGTTACGGTTTTAAATTTCAATCGTTTTTTACCGGTTAAAGGTTACGGTTTCGGTTAGGGTTCTTATCCCTGCATATAAGATCGGACAGTCATAGCAAATTTTCCGTTCTTCCTGTGCACCCTTCGTGCTGCTTTCGTCACTAGCGCGGACTGCCGTCCGCAGTGATACATATAATTTAATGCTCTTTGAGAGCGCAGTATCAGTATAGTTTGATATAGTGGACCGAGCTAAACCAAATTTGGTCAGAATGTACCTACATATATGACAAGTCAGTAGTAAGTCAGTTTTTCATAGTAAATCAAATTTCTTTTTGCAGTTGGAAAAAAAAAATATTTTTTTTATAAGTCAACTGTACTTCATAAATGAAGGCAATTACTTAAACATTTTGGGTGTACGAATAGTTGTTGGGTTGAGTGTAACTATCCGAGTAGGAGATTCGCCAGTCGGTTATGCCCATCGTTTTCCTTATACCCCAGGCTCCCCTCTGTGAATCCCCGTCTTCATCAACACGTAGTTAACTTTTTCTCTACTTTTCACTCAGTTTTCGCGCGCCAAATAAAATCATCAGCAAATAATTCATGTTCGCCACATTGTTTTCTACTCTTTCTTTCTCTATTTTCTTTACATTTTTTTTTGTAAAAAGTTGAAAGGCTTAAGGCAATTCTTGTTGCGTTTTGTTAGATTCGCGCGAGGCCGCCACAAAAGGGCTTTGTATTGAACTGGGTGTGACTGTGAGTGTAAGTTGTGGGTCTGTTTCTGGTTCTGTGCTCTTATCAGTCGACAGTGATAAGAATGTAGCCCAGTTATCGGTGATGGGGGAACACGGAATGACCATTAAAGGTAAAGCTGTTGGCATTGCATTCATTGCTGGTTAGTCGCAGTCAAACAAGTGACAATGTCAGGTAAGATGACTCCACAAGTGGCAATTGTAAGTGCAGTTGGCAATATATTCAATAGACTCTCTCGCCTTCTTTAGAACACAGTTGGAGACACTTTAGTCATGGGAGTATACCACCCAATGCCGTCGTTGCTGGACATGATTCGGATGGGGATACGATTTACATTGGACGCGCCTTCTACAACAATGACATGCTGCCAGCGAAGGTGATTCCGAACAAGGGCAAGGGGTATGTCTCCTATGCCGGCCAGGAGGTCGAGCTGGAGAACTATGAGGCGCTCAGTGGCCACAACTACGAGTGGCTGCCGGCCGAGAATGGCCAAGTGCCGCCCGGCGCCGTTCAAGTGGGTCAGAATGTGGACGGGGAATTCCTGTATGCGGGTCGTGGCTATCACGCTGGCAGCTTAACCGTCGGCAAGGTGCATCCCTCCCACGGTTGCCTCTACATACCCTATGATTCCCAAGCAAGATTTTTGCCTACGAGGTGCTCTCGCAACAGGAACGTTGGATCGACACGACGGCAGGAAATATACCCGAGGGTGCGGTGCTCGGTGGTCACGATTCCAACGGGGATGCCATCTATGTGGGTCGCGTCTTCCGCGACGGCGACCTGCTGCCCGCCAAGGTGGTGCCGGCCAAGGGCACCGCCTACGCCGCCTATGCCCAAGCGGCGAGCAGCGAGGTCCAGGTCCTTGTGGGCGCTGGCTATCATGGATACACGCCTCCCATGGCAACGTGCCAGTGGGCCCAATGTCAGGTGCGCCTCGGGACCCATGGCGGCATCTACATTCCCTTTGGCGGCGAGGAGGTCAAGCTCGAGTCCTACGAAGTCCTCGTTCGCACATAGATTACACTCAAATACAAATAGCCTGTACTATACATATATGACTAATTGGTTGCTCCATTCGAATTATATCACTTCAGTTTATCAATACTTGGGGCTATAAAATAAATTGTAACGAACGGAAACGTCTGGGGAATGTTTATTACCAATAGCGATAAGAGCTACCAAAGTAATTGGCTGACTTTTCATAATAACTAAAAAAAATGAACTGATAAGTTCAACTAACGATTCATTCACAAGAAATGTTATTATTATGCTTTGACTGTATTTATTTAACCCAATTTTGATATCAGTTTCAAATCTAAACGGCAATTTTAAATTCAACAGCGCAGCCTGTTGGCTTTACAGCCAACTAAAAATATAGCGCCATCTGTGTTTACTAAATTAATAGTCTTGCTAGACAACGTAGCTGGCAACGCTGTTCCCCTGTGCTGCCAGATCAGACATAGATCTGAAATCGAGTATTTTACATACACAGCTGATTTTAAAATAATAGCGCGCAAAGATTATGTGCTCCCAACGCAATTGTAATTTGTGTAAATGTTGACTATTCTTTTCTACAACAATAAGTAAGAACAATAAATCAATAAATTACAGTGTTGTCAGCAAAATTATGCAAATATAACAGCGGAAAGCTGCCACCCGACAATAAACATTGCGCAGCAAACGGCGAGTGGCTGCCACCTGGCGGCACAAGCAAATCAGCTGTTCATGCTAACAAGTAGTCGATATATAGTCGATGATGCTCACATTTGGCATGCTATCGAATAGCTCGATAGATTGCATATTTATTCAGTAGATTTTTTGCGGCTCAAAAAGTCGGACGTGTTTGTGGCTATTTATTTTTATTTTTTTGTAAAAGCAAACACTTGCAAACATTAAATGCGTGTGCTGCATTTGTTGAAAAGTGCGCGTGTAATGAATGCAAATACACGTGTATTTCTGATTGAATCTAATTGAATTACCAAAGAGGAAAAGCGCAACACCAACAACAAGAACTAGTGCAAGTGACAACTCTTTTTGACGAAACTCATTCAACTCCTTCTGCGCCTTTTGACACGACAACAAAGCAAAGCAAAGCCAAGAGCAACATAACAACAAAACACGGCAACTGTTATTGTTATTGTTATTATTGCGCTTGCAAAGGAATCAGCGGAACAAGTCCAAAATTTAATGAGCCATCAACCCGCACGAGTAACATACAAATTAATTTCTTGTCAATTTTGTTATGTTTACCTTAATATCTATTGGCAACAGTGGCAACAACAAACAGCAGCGACATTTGCCAAAAACATAAGCATTAACATATTACCTGTTTTAATTCAACTATTTTCAACGATAACAACAACAGCAACGAATGGGGAGGGAATATCAAATGATATGAATGTGAACATCATGAGGGGAAGGGGGGTGCTGGGCAAATGCCTTCATAGCCAGGGAGAGAAAGAGAAAGAGAGAGTCAAGGCAACGTCATCTTGCAAAAAGCTTTAACCAAGTTTGCTGTTACTTCAATACGTTGTTGTTGTTGCTGTTGTTATAGCCTGTATTGTTGTTGCTTTTGCTGATGTCGTCTTCAGCTGCCGTTCCTGCTGTGGTTATTTTGTTGTTGTGTTTTGCTCCCGCTGCTTGCAGCAGTGCTGCCAACTTTAGCTTTTAACAGTCCGATCTAGCCTTTATTTATGAGCTATACTCGTACAGTAAAAGAAGCTTTCTAGCTTGTTTTCAATGAATTTAACCTTTTTAAAGTATTTGTGCTGGTCTATAAATACATTAATCTATTATTTATTTAATGTGCAAAGTAAATTATTTTTCGTTTTTTTTTGCGTATACACACTTAACGCTTGCTTATCGTTTTAATTTGGTTCCCTTCTAATCAGTTTTTGTTTGCATTTCTGCTCGAAAAAAACGCGAAAAGCAATATTTATTGTATTTTATATGAGTGTTTTAATCACTTTCTAGTCTATTGAACAACAATCAAGTTGCACACTTGCTTTGTCTCATTCTTTTGTCTGAAAAACTAGTCTTTTTTCGATTTTTTGGTCGTACAAATGTTGGCAGCACTGGAGTCTGTGCAGCCGCATAATGAGAGTGCTTCAATTTCAATGCACTCGCCTGTCGCGCGCTCTTTTTTTGTACCTTGAATGCATGTGTGTGTGTGTGCGTGTGAACGTGTGTGTGTGTTTGTGTGTGTGTGACGATTTGAAGTTGTTGCCGCTTTAACTTGGCGCTTCATTTGTTCGCCACCCACGACCCTTTGCAGCCCCCCTCTCTAACCCATGCCCCCTGCTGTCATCTTTGTTTTATTTTGTCAAAGTTTGTTGCACTTATCGCAGTTGCACAAAAGTCACACATAGAGAGCTGGTCCTTCGTCAAAACCCTTCAATATCTGGCAACGCCAGCTGTGTCCCAGTGAACGTTGTTGTCACCACGATTATTATCATTATCATCATCATCATCATAATTTCCATCTTTGTCGTCTTCGTGCCGCAACAATTAGTCGCAAGCAAACGCTGTCAAAAGCGAGGCATAGTTTTCGTGTACTCTCTCGCCGAAGTGCAACTTTAGTTGCAAGTGCATCTTCAAACTTTAACTTTAACTCGATTTCCATGCACATGTCGTGCCACCATCCATGTCCATGTCCATGTCCAATTCCAATTCCATGTCCATGTCCATGAGCGTATTCACAACCATTCCGCAGCGTGTTCATTTTATTTATGTACATATTTCACTTGGCACTTGTTATATTTATACTCGGTGGCATGCCGCATGCGGCTTGTGCAACACGTCACATCATCTTTGAAGAAGTGCGAGGCAGTCAAACACACACACACACTTACACAAATGTTTTCCATCTCCCAAATGAAATTAGGCTGCAGCTCATCGACAGCCAAGAGACGAGAGCCTCAACGCATAACTGAATAACTCAATAAGCCACCTCATTGCCATGTAAATTGAATGTCCAACTCAACGTTTTGGCATTACATACATATAAATTAGCATGTATTTGTACAGATACATACATATGAATAAATATACATATGTATATATACAACCAACTTGAACTCTAAATTAGCCAATATTCTAATTGCGACTTTAAAGCATATCAGATTTCCAATTTGTTTCTTATATACACGTGCCCTTAGCAATATGATATATGTATATGTACATCATATATTCTGCACATATTTTGTACATACATATATACAGACGTGTGCGAAATAATAAGAACAGCATATGAGAAAAATTAGTTTGGTAAAAAAAAGTGTTAAAAAAACAATATTATAATAAACGCTTATATTTTTTGAATAGTTCACATTTTAAGCTATGTATATCCTAAAAGAGTTCAGGTCCTGCTGTATCCTTATCTTTTATAATGTCAACTTTGTTGGGTTAAGTCGAAATTCAGGTGTGCGCAATAATAAGAACAAAGTAAGAAAATAACGGATTGTCGTTTTCTACATAAGTTTTAACAATTTCTAAGTATACACTTAGTTGCCTACATTTAGCATAAGTGGGATTCACCCCTTTTCCGGATCATTTAGACACATCCGGACTTTATAGAAGCTATGAGATCGCGGCATCTGGAGATAGGAGTATTCTCCCAAGTATTTTGTTCTTCTTGCCACAATTGTCCAAAATTTTTTGTCCATAACATCTCTCCCTTCTATCGTTATATTATTTATTGATAACTGGGTTATGGTTCAGCGAAAGAGTCAATCCCTCCTTAACATCAATACTGTGGGATCCTAAGCACTATTTCGCTTGACTTGTGATGATATTTGGATCACTTAAGTGTGGATAAATCTAACGTGGGGCATCTTATTTTAAGCATAACACTGGCCAGTATTATTCTAGAATAGAAGTTGAGATCCATGATACCCACAATTCTATTTAAGGGGATATCCGCCAAAAAAAAAAAACACAATTCTCTATAGCATCGGTCTCAGACCACCGTGCTTAATGGTCATTTCATCATCATTATTTCATCATTTCGGCTATTGAGAACTTTTAACCTACTGTTGTTTATTATCTTAAGCGAACTTTACCACATTTGGCTCCACTGATCATAACAAACGATGTCAGGATCAATTCATAATTTTTCGGATGTCGAGAATTTATCTGTCCCATGGGGTATATGCATATGCTGTTCTTATTATTTCGCACACGTCTGTAAATCTATACATATGTTTCCATACTTAGTTATAATTCAAATTTGATTTCCATACAAAAAGCACGTACTCAAGATGACTCAATATTTTGACACTTTCATTCAAACAACACTCTGTTGCACTCACTAGTTCCAACAGGTAATGCTACGATATTAATTCCCTTTGAGATCAGTTAAAAGTCATAATTATGTATGCCCTTTGCACTCGTAATGTTGAATAAAAGTTTTTGGCTCAAACGAAAATTCACTGACTAATAACTTTTTACTTTTTTTTGGCAAGGCGCGCGTAGTATAAAAGTTTTTAATATATACTTTTCGGCTTGGAAATGAAACAATATAAAAAACAGTTTTAATCATCCATTCCTAAATGAGTTTAAAGCTGTTCAAAAGAATTAAAATAGTTTCATTCTGAATTTTTAAACACATTTTCCAAGTGGATTAAATTTATTTAACTCATTTTACTTTTTACATTTTACCATAAAGCCTGTAATATTATTGGATATGTTTCTACCAACAAAATAATTATTTCATAATTTTATAATTTTTTTCTTCAGCCCAAATGGGAATCATACATTATAAAGTTTTATATTTACTGGTCTGTAACATTCCTTAGCAAGACAATTTTAATGAACTGTTACAAAAAGTTCTCAACTTTGTTGTCTATTGTGACTGTGTTGTTGCTGTTGCTGCTGTGGGATTGCGAGGGGCCTAAACAAAAAGGCATGTTGAAAATTAGTAAGCCAGAAAAGTAATTTCCGGTTTGTTATAATGACACGGAGCAGAGTCATCCCGTAGGTTGGGGCAGGAATTAAATGGTCGGCTGATGACCACGATTTCAAAATTCGACTTTTCAGCCAATTACTATACATGTTGAAGTATTTCCATTTCGATTGGAAATTTGTCGTTAGTAAAGTTTAAAGGTTACCCAATTACTTTGGATTTGAAAGATTTTCAATAACGTGCTCTCATTAATTTACAACACAATGCAACATTTTGTAAGTTGTGAGCACTAGATGGCGCACTAGATACCTCCATGCTCAGAGGTATAAAAATTGTTTTGTTTCATTTCTTTTGGGCTTATCTTCTATCGTAATGAAAGTTTGCATAAATATAAAGGACTTAGTAAAATATCCAATAAAAAATAAAAGACTATACAGTCGAACTTTCCTAACTCGAATCACCATTATCCAATGAAATTGTTCGACTTAGGGAGACTTCGACTTAGGGACTTATTTTTTTAAAGTCTTAACAGAAACTACAATTTCATTCATTCATAAAAACATTTAAAATTGTAAACTTTTCTTGCTATTTTCAAAAAAAAAAGAATTGCAGTTTGTTCATTCAATATTCTCAAAATTGGATTTTTCGTTCTTTTGCTGTATCCAGAAAAAGTTCCCGATGTAAATGACATCATAATTAATTTTCCTTTTTTTTTAAGTAATGAAAACTGTTTTCTGTAAGATAACATATTTTTCAACCACTTAAATTTTTTTGGTCCACTTTCAATTCCTTAACTAATTAGTTTGAATATTTCTTTAAGCGATAACCTTTTTAATACACGTGATAGTGATCGGGTAAATAATCTTGAGCTGATGCGCTAACAAAGAAGTACATTACGATCATCTTTCCTAAAGCATTTCACAAGCTTAAGTAATTGTTGATGCAATATTCTATCATATACCCTCACCATATGTTAATGTACATCAATATTACGTATATAAACGAGCCGTCAACAAAAGCATAAAAAACAAACGAAAAAAATTCAAACTTTATTGGGGGTTTTTTACGAAAAACTCGACTTACAGAAGCACTTACAATATTTTTGTTCGAGCTATGGAAAATTTCGACTTATTGAAGTTCGAGTTACGGAAGCAGAATTGTATGAAACTTGCTCAGTAAACGCTATTGCCACTGGTTTTTTTTTGGGTTAGTGAAAATTCGAGTTAGAGAAGTTCGAGTTGGGGAAGTTCGACTGTATTTCTTAAACCTATTAATGTTATTAGTTTTTTAACAATATACGTTGACCCAAAGAAGGTGAAAAGCCCACATATTAAGCATAGCTAATAAAGGATTTGAAGTTCAACAGGTAGATCTAAATCAACTCGAATATTAATGCTGATCACGATTGTCTATACTTAATAGTTAAAAAATAATTATTTCTGCCTTTGAAATGCATTTTCACAAGGTTATTATGTTACAAAACCTTTTTTTTTCCATTTCGGCCTGCGACCAAAGGGTATAATAATAATAATTCAGTTTTCATTTGCATCTTGATCTAAGCATAATTAAGTATAATCACATTTGAATCCTTTGCAAAGCAGAATATGACCCAAAGGGAAACTTTTGTAAAGTTTTGATATTGTGCTCAGAAAACATTTCCCGGATGATAATAGAAAAAATTGAATCTAATTTTGTAATTAGTAAGATTGTTTTCTGATGGGTTTTCCGAGTATTGTTTTTGTTTTAGTCCGACTTCCTTTAGCTTATTTTTATGTTTCGGTTTTCTTTGTGACTGTGTTGTTTATGGCATTGTGTTGCCCTAAGAATTTATTACATTGCGAATAAGAAACTGGACCAGAAACGAGCCGTTTATTTAATAAATAAGTTGGCAATAAACTTGGCTTATATTCGTCTATTAATTGTGAGATTTTTATATTTGAAGCTGTTGAAAAATGAAGATATTAAATAATAATCTTTATGTTAATTCTTCCCACGACTTACTAGATGAATGTCTACAAACTCAGTCACATTTCCATTTAAAAATAGCTCCACCCCGAACTTGACCTTTCGACCATTAAAATATAACCCTGAACTAGTTGCCAGTCACACATCAGCATTTATAATATTGTATGCACAAGTTTTGTATCATGTGTCTGAACTCAATTATCAGCAAATTGTTTATCAATGGGCTTCTCTGAATTGTGGCCCATTAATAGGCCAGAAAGAAATGGAAGAAGAAGAATTGAGTGAAATGTGCAAACGTCGCCGTCTCTGCGGCTGTCGCGTCAGTTGGCCCAGTTAACAATTCTGGCTGACCAAAAAAAAAAAGAAAAAAAAAAGTGCAATTGCCAATGGACGAGAATGTGAGAATGTGAGTTGAGGAAGATGAAGAAAAAGATGTTGATGTGCCTGTTTGGCAATATTAAAATTTCTCTCAACATAGATTAGAGCAAATTGCCGAAATTCCTTTGCGCGTCGATCCAGCTGGTGATTGTGGTCCTAGTTTCCAACTCCCAGCTCCTGTTGCCGTTGCTGTTCCTCCTGTTCCTCCCGCTCCTAATGCTCCTCCCGCTCCTAATGCTCCTGCTGCTTTGTGGCCCAAAAGTTTTAATGGGCTCTCATGGCAACGCGCGCGCGTTTGCTGCCAACAAAATGGGAACACGTAGCTCTTTAGCATTTCGATGTCATCAAAGCTGCTGCTTCCTCTTTCTACCTCCCTCCCTCCCTTCGTTTCTCAACATCATGATGGCAACGATGTTGATGATGATGACGATGACGTAGTCGAGTTTAGCTAGTAAATGATAAGCGAACGAGCGCGAATCTAACGATTGAGAGCACATAACGCGAAAATGTTCAAATGAAATCAAAATCTAGCACGCTTATCAATTTTAGAACTGCACTCTATCTCACTCCGCTCCCCTGTTTCCTCACACACCTTCCGCTTTCCCCACAGCCCTATTGTGTCCTCCGCCTCTCTCTCTCTCTCTATCTCTCACTCACTCACTCACTCATCTCTTTGGTTTGGTTTGGCGTTCATACAAAAGCCGTTGAATGCCAACGGAAACTTTGTTGCCAATTTGCATACAATGCAGTTTGCAGTTTTCAGTTGCCAGTCGGTAGTTTGTGCAGTCGGCTTTAGCTTTTTATACCCTAGCAGAGGGTATAATAATTTTGAGACGAAATGTGTAACGCATTTAAAAGGTGTTGTGACAAAACGAAGAAATTTTTATAGCCTTATTAATTTAAATGAAACAATCGGAACCAGAGCGCTTTATCATTCACAGAGAGAAAATAATGTCATACCAAAATTAAGCTTGAATAAATTCAAATTAAATACGAATTCCTGAAAATAAGCAAACCAAGTACGAATACCAATCTTGATACAAAAAAAGCGCATCTTGATCTCTAAATATAAAACTCTAGACTTACGATTGCATGATACCTACACCAAGTATTATTAAACTTACATTTAAGTGTGCAAATTCAAATACTTTTTTTTAGTAATTTCAATCTTAGTGAAAAATCAAATATAAAATGTAGCTTTAAGGACACAAAATACTTATTATTTTTGCCATGTTTATAGCTGCCATAGGAAGAATTCATTAAGAATCAAGCTTAAGTATGAAAAATTATGTTGATGAATACTCCGATTGTGTACTTAACATTGTTACCGGTTATCAGTTATCAGTTAGCTGTCAATAGAATGATTAGTCGAAAATTCTGCATTTAAGAGTATGAATTCTTCGGCGTGCCAAAGATATCCTTACTTTTTGTTATATGTATATGTACATATATATAAGTTATTTATTTATTTATTTATTGAGTTTTGTTGCACAATTTCAAAGTCAGTTCGGGCCGTTGTTATTGTTATTGTTGTGCGGGTGGATGATTGGGCTTTCAATTTCCTATTCTTTTTATATCTTATTTTATTTAAAGCAATGCAATAAAATAGCTGACACTGTTGTCGATGTCGATGTCGATGTCACCAATCGGTTGATCGATCCACATCCAACAGTTGGGCTATCATCCCGTGTATTCTTTTGTTGGTGTTGTTAATATTGTTGTCAGCGTTGCTTTTGTTTTTGTTATTGTTATTGTTGTTGGTCGCTTGGTTGGTTGGTTGGTTAGTTGGTTGAATGGTTGGATGGGGTTCATTGACTTTAAGCATTTGTTTTTCATGTTCTTTCCAATGCTCCGTTTGTTGCTTCTGCTGCTGGGGGCGTCGTCTGTCTGCCAGCGTGTTAATTACTTTTTGTTTTAATTGTCAATTTATCCAGAAAGAGATCGAACAGCAACAACAACAGCGGCAACATCTGATACTCGTTAAAGCCGTTGCGTAAAACAGTAAATTAAATAACATTTCAAGTCCTTGAGGCATCCTCATTCTTTGGCTAAAACTAACAGCGACATTTGTAGCTCAATAAAAGTCATTCGATGCGATGGCTAAAACCAACGGCATCCTAACCCAATGAACGGCCCATTCTCTGGCAACGTTATTCGATAGCTCAAGTTAACTGCTATATCACCCACAATTGATTACTACACCCACTACAAAAGCTATTCGATAGCTTTAGCTAACTGCTTTTTCGCTTGACTAATTGCTATTTCTATATGCCAAGGCGTAAGCTAACAGCTATGTGATTCCTCTTTCAGAAGCCAGTCGATGGCTCAAGCTAACTGCTATGAAACTTTACATATCTCTCAGCGCTCAAAATGACTCATTCAACTTATAGATTCTTAAGAACTTATCAATGTATTTCAAGAGACTATCTATAATTTAATTACAAACTTGAATCAATATAAAATGAACTCTTCAACTAGGCTGACAAATGCTGTACACTATTGCACTCTCTCTTCATTCCATTCTCATCAGGACTCTTATATCATTACTAGTTTTTATTGTTGTAAAGCTGTTGAACTGTAAAAACTATCACAAAAAAGAAGAAAAGAATCGAGTCCTAATAACAAATGATACATCTCATTTACTTAAGTATATCAATATAGGTAAATGATACAACATCAGCAACTGAGCAGACGAAAAGCTCTAATCTACTGCACTCATAGCCCATCATGATGAGTAAAAGTTCATTGCACCCTTTAATTTTATAGCTCAATCAATATGAATCTATCGTTGACACAACAAATTGAATTATAACATCTTTTGGCATCGGTTCGTGCTCGTGTTTCCCGGATTTCTTTCCAGTTCCCGTTCCCGTTCTTGATCTCATTCCAGTTCTTGTTCTTGTCTTTATACTTATTATTATTCCCACTTTTTTTGCTTTAGCCGTTGTGTATGCGGTGAAACGTTAAGTTTTAATTAACACATTCGTGGTTCGAACTTTCGACTGATTCACTTTAAAAACTTGGCACGCTTCACTGTGCAAACGTGGAGTACCGTGTACCGTGTACCGAGTACCGAGTACCGAGTACAGTGTGTGTGTGTGTGTGTGGATTCAGTGGATTCTGTGAATGTGTGGAGAGTGTTGTTTGCTTGGGGCGTTCTGTCTGCGCTTCACTGCGTATCGAAGGGCGAATTCCCGGCGGTCTGGCCTCGTCAGATAACTTAGGGACTGTAGAAGTTGAAGCTGTGGCAACGCCGACCAAACAATTCCAACAATTCCAACGGCAACAGCTGCTGCACGTCGCGCATATTGTCCAAGTAATTTATAATATGAGAGACGTGCTGATAAATGAGCTGTCGCTGTTGCCAGTTGCTAAATATTAACCAACCAGGCAGCCAGTCGCGTTTAGTTTTAGCCAATCTTAGCCAGAAAACAGATATAAATACTCGAGATTCAAGCTAGACTGTGTGTGCGGGGGAGACAAAATATAAAAAACATTTAAATCGGAGAGTCCAAGCTGCGATTCGGTTCGTTGCGCCTTCGTTGATGAAGCCTTCAATCTGCTCTCTACCCGCTACCAGCTACCAACTACCAACTGTAATTTAGAACAAGGTCTTCAGACTGCCATTAAGGCACTCTACGTTACGTTCCGGCTCGGCATTCCGTATACGCCATCAAATCATTAACACTTCCCGACTGCAGCCCCCGAACGTGTCGCAACATTATTTATGCAGATTTCTTTTTTATTTAATTTTTTTTTTTTTTTTGAAACAAAAGCTTCCAACTTAAACTGTCGCAAACGTCGCCGTCAACGCACCGAGCGCAACAAGCGTGAGAACTAATGCCAGCCACTGCCAGCACAGTGGTTCAAAGCATAAGTAAAAAGGCAAACAAAAATTTTTCTTAACAAGCATACTTAAAACTGCGTTGCAATATGACAGGTAAATTTAGAAGAACTAATCAGGTCAATCAGATACAAATAAATAACTAAAATTAGGGAAAGTGTGAATATCAAGATTCACGTTGTGATATTGATATTTAGATGAAATACTATAGGGAGAGATAAAGGTAGGTTGATTAATGTACATAATGTACATTGATGTCTATGACAAGATAGAAATAATAGATAAATAGCAAGAATGACAAATACATATGGAGATCAAGGTGAGAAACAGATGTTCAGATAGATATAGTATCTGGTATCTCTAGATAGATAAAAAGGGCGAGCGATAACGAAAGAAATACAGATGGAATAATGTAAAAAAAATGTACAAGGGTGCCACAGAAAGCGCTTTCGCTGGAATTTCACTTAAATTTGTATGAAATTTAAGTGTAATTCAAGCGAAAGCGATTTCTGTGGCACCCCTGATAATATAATTATGGATGAATAGATAAATTGAGTGATGAAAGATAAGAGTGACAATTATAAAGAAAAAGATATAGATCGATACATTTCGTTGGATTAATTGATATAAATTAAAAGATTGATATAATTTAGATTGATAGATATATGTACAAGTTGATAGAAAAGTGAAAATATTATTTAGCTAACTTGATTAATACAGTAAGAATAAGCTAAGATAAATATACATCTGTGAAAGTTATGTCTGTGTCCAAAACAAAAGAATTTTAAGTTTTTTGGTAACTCAATTGGTTAATAAAATTTATGAATGTAAAAGCGTGGGGCAACCATCTAAAGATTGCAGCAAACGGAGCCTTTCTTGCCCTTTAAAGTAATAAGCATTATGCATGTATTATAATAAATAATTCATAGATATAAAATGTAATATCGTCTCTAACATGATTGGCTAACAGAAATTGCGTTCATCCCTAGACTTTTATCTGATAAAGACATACACAAACTTAGATAGTTAGATTTATAATAAGGTTAATAGAAATAAATAAAAATATAAATAAAATCATTTCATCTGTGGAGTATCCTTCGGGAGTTGCTTGTTGAAGTGCATTTGGTCGTTATTACGTCTATATATGTTCGCTTTGGGGACACTGTGTAAAGGGCCAAAACAGAATGCGATGCCATTAAGCTTAAGTTGGCGAAAAAAAGAAAAAAAAAAAGGGCAAAAGCAATGGAAGGAAGAAGAAAACTGCTAGACGAAAACCCATCAAATAAAGCGAAACTCTTCACATGCATAAAACTTAATGTGAATGTGAGAGTCTGCGTATACATGTGTGTCTGTGTGTGTGCCTGTGTGCATGTGTGTGAGCTTTGTGAGACTGGACTTGTGTTTGGCAATACAATAAAATTTACACGCTTATTAATTTTTACAAGACTTTGTCCGACACTTGAGCGAACTGCCAGCAACATGAGCGATGAACAACAACAACAACAACAAAGTCGCCTTTTGTATGCTACCATTGTGTTTACCACTCACACACACACACACACACACACACACACACAGACTCGGAGAGTACCTATTGAAAAGCAGTTTGTAAATAAAGAGAGTGAGAGGACGATTCACCTCTTCAAACAAAAATTCAACTTATATTTTGTTGTTTTTGTTGTTGGTTCATATATTTTTTATATTTATTTTGGTTTATATATATTTTTATACCCTGGGGGTATATTAAGTTTGTTCAAAAGTATGTAACAGGCAGAAGGAAGCATCTCCGACCCCATAAAGTATATATATTCTTGATCAGCATCAACAGCCGAGTCGATATAGCCATGTCCGTCTGTCCGTCCGTCCGTGGTAAACGAAAGGATCTCAGAGATGGTAAGAGCTAGGACCACCAAATTTGGAATGAAGACTCCCTATAATATCAGGCAGAACAAGTTTATGTTAAAATTTTGCCACGCCCACTGTGAGGGGCGTAATTCATAAAAAACTGACAGCACCTTTTATTTTGGCTTTTAAGTTATTTTTTTTTATATCAACGGATGTGGAATCATGCCCAGAAGCTAATCACCAACTTTCATCCCGATTGGGCCATAAATAGTGTAGATATTAACAATTTTGTCCGAGGTATTCTAATGGCAATTCTATAAATAGAATAGAATTAATGGTCAATTAATTCGTTTTACATTTCCTCTGCAAGAATGATTATGGAATTTGTCATCCTCAATCCAAGTTGCGGCGTGGTGGAAGTGATAAGTGCTCGGCAAGCGAAACGGGAGACCGAGGTTCGAGTCCCGGTTGTGTCGATGCAAATAATTTTTAATTATTATTTTTTTTTTTTATTATTTTTTTTTCTTTTATTTTTAAAATTGGTTTAAATCACTTATCTTATTGTACATGTATGTAGCTGCCACAAAAACGATAGGTCGATATTTGAGGATAAGTACAAGAATTGCATGTGCATCTAATCTTTGGCATGCCGAAGCCTAGGCCCAGGGTATATTACTGTCGAGTGCACTCGACTGATCCGCTTGTTTTTTTTTGCTTGAGGGAGAGTGAATAGAGAAGGAGAATGGAAAGGGGGATGGCGATATTGCTCTAGTAACTTTAGTCTAAAAAGTTTTTGGGCCCTTTGGGCGTTGCTTTGGCTGAGGAATGAACAGTGATGAGTGGAGAGAGCAGAGAAAAAGACAGAGACAAAGAGAGGGAGAGAGAGATGGTGAGGAGTAGGAGAAGGGGGAGGGGGACCAGGAGGTCAGCGTTGTGGCAAAGCTATTGCTGCATTTTAGGTTTACATGTAAATATATAAGCCACATTTTAGTATGCAAAATATGGCGAAAGCAATTTTTTCTTTATTTCCGAAACTTTCAACAGACCTAGAACACAGAAGACAGAGACAGCCAACAAACAGTGTGTGTGGCAGAGAGAGAGAATGATTGTGAGACTATATGACCAAAGACCTGCTGTCATGTGTATTGTATGTCATGTCATGTATGTGTGTGTGTGTGTGTGTGTGTGTGTGTATTTGCCTCATAACATTGAAAGGGCCGCACCAGGAGTCCCACCGCATACTTGAGGTTTGTCCTACGGACGCCCATCATCCATCCATTCATCCAGCTGTCCAACTGCCCAACTGCCCATCAGGAGCATTGAAAGGCAGCTGCTCTTGTCGTATGTATGTCCAACAAGTAGACTGGACACCAAACGAAGCATATGTGTAATCGGGAATGAAAACATACCACAGATAAGGTGTACAAAAACGAAAACGAAACAAATTGGATGCTTCAGAAGAGGGACAAGAAATAGTTCAAAAGCTTAAGCTTTAAAAAACAACCAAAATACAGAAAGTGGAAAGTGCACAACTGGAAAGATAACCTGTAGACAGCTATTGGGAGATTCCCATTTTATTAAATTTATTTCAAGCTTCTGACGTTCTTACACATAACATATCAATACTTATGCCTTGAACGATCACAAAGGTCACTCTTGAATGTATTGAATACACACAAATTATAGTGCTCGGTTCCAATTTGCAAGCGAATTCTTTTTTTTAGATTTGCATTAAGTTTGAGCTTCGTCTTAACAAAACAAATAAAATAGAAATTCTCAAAAAGTTTATTTTTCGGTTTAAATCAGTGATGTTAATCCAAATTAAGGATCGAATCTTAAATCAAACAGAAAAAATCGTCAAAATAACAGTAGGGCTGTCGATTTTACGTTTTTTTTTTTACATCACTAGTAAATAATTATATACAGTGTGCCACTAATGTCTTCATACAGCATACATTTTCAAATTTGCGTATAATAAAAATGTTTTGATGCGGGTTTCTTATATTAATCTTTTATTCACTTAAATCCTGTTCTAATGATACAAAAATTTCTTTAACCCAACAAGCACCCATCGAAAATTTTAAATTTTAAAAAAAGTCAATTTTTAAACTTTTTTCCTCGATTTTTAAAAAAAATATTTTAATGCAGAAAAATTCTTTAAACAATTCTAAAAGTGTCTGCAAAAAAATTTTCAAAAATTTCTTTGCTAGTATTTTTTTTTTTTTGAAAATTGCTAAAAAGCCACATTTTGTATGAAAATGAGGAAAATGGGGTTAAAATTGTCAAAAAAAATACAACAAAAATATATATGAACATTTTTTTTTGTCACTCTTAGAAATATTTGAAGAAATTTTTTGCATCAAAATAATTTTTGTAAAAAATCGAGGAAAATAGTTGAAAAGTAGACTTTTACAAAAATCCTAGTTTATCAATGGGTACTTAATGGGCTAAGGAAATTTTTGTATCATTTAAACGGAATTTAAACGACCTTTCCAAATATATTTTTTTACCGTAGAGACTTGACTTACATAGCTGTTAAAGTAAAAAAAGGGTGTACGAATTAAAAGTGGTTTGGGCTCTTACTTATTTTGTTACGAAACTAAAACTTTTTAAAATTGTAACATTCACAATTGTCTTATTTACATATTTCTGTCTTTAAAAGACAATCGCTATAAAATAAATGTGCTAATAAACCGAATGATTTGTAATGTGCTGTAAATGTAAAGAGTATACGAAACTTTCAGCAACCTCGAGCTGCGATGGGTATAAAGCAACCTACTTATTAAATTTGCACTTATAGTTTATGAAGCAACCAAATAAACGTAAACTAAACCTCACACTCATTGTAAAGTTGAAACTTGCGTCTTTTATCCCAAGACATGAGCTTGCGCAAATTGAATAAACCCCTCTATGCACATTTCATGTGTATAGGGTATTAAGACATTGCAATTGAAAGGATTTCAAAAGGAACATCATAAAGTTGCCGAATGTAAATGTAAAAGCCAACTTTAGTAAGTTTATGTGCTTAATGCAAGTCTTAGCAGCTGAATACTAATTAAAAGATTAAATATAATATAAGTATTTACTTAGGCGTGTCTACGTTTGCAAATAATAAGAAGTGCTTACTCACATGTATTACACACATCTTGACAGACAACAAAAAATCAGATCAAATTTGTAACTGGACTTTTGAATATTAGGAAATTGTGCAAATGCTCGTTAATCCAGAGAAAGTAACTACCTGTCTAAATAATCGTGTATAGATAGGAACGATTCTCATAAATTTAGTTAATAGAGATTTTAGTAAATTTACAAAATTCATTCTCTCCCTTTTGCATCAAGTGATGTATTCGATTTGAACTCCACAAATTGTCAATTATAATTTTAATATGTAATCTCAATTTATCTTGATAAACAACATTTAAATGTCATTAAATAAAACGTCAAATTACGCTTAAAATAAACGTGTTCTATTCCTCTCAATTTAACAATCAAATTACAACTTTATTTAATCGGCTTATCGATTATCAGCGACTGTCAAATGCTGCATTTATTTTATGTGCATTGTAGTTTTATGAAATGTATTGAACATTGTAAACCTTCATCAAATAATACAAATAAAGCTGGATGAAAATGTATCATTTTCGGATTTGTATCTCAACTTTTCTTTTTAGCTTAGCTATACAATAAACATTTTCGCTTCGAATCTAAAAATGCTCGTCCAAAAATGTTATGGTTAGTTGATAGATTTAAAAACTTCTGCTCTCTGTATCACATTTATTTAATATTGAAAATACTTTGACGACAAACATGAAAGCTACTTTCTGCTGTGTGACAGAAATCAATTTAAATTGTGTGTTGATTTCTATCAAAAACAGAAAAAGCAAAACTGCAACCTGTCAATAGAAAATATTCATAAAAAAAAAGAAAATATTCCACATATTTCTGGCTCTGGATGGTAACTTAGTGTTTAAGCCAGGTACGCTGCAGCTTCATGTGTGTGTAAGTTCAGAGTGCAACAAGCATGTGTGTGTGTGTGTGTGCGAGTGTGGGTGTGGAATTAGATTAAAGCGAGAATGTCGTAACATCTGATACGCAACTGGCCACTGAAGCTGAAGCTGCAACAAGATCTGCTCGTGATGTGTGGCAAGTGGCATGTGGCAAACGTTCGCCTCTTACCAGAAGAAGTGGAACAGGGGGGGGGGGAGGGGGTATCTAACTGAATGTCGCAGCAACAGCATGCACTCAACTATATGGCCACTATATGGCCGACACTTGAGCAACAACTGCTGCTGAGTGAAGAGTGAAGAGAGACTAAAAAGAGGGAGCTGGGCTTAAGCAGCTTAAGTTCTCGATGGGATGTACATAGATATATGTACATACACACACAACACACTTATACATGGTTTGAATTTATAGATGTTTCTAATCAAATATCCACAGCAAACATAATAAATATGTTTCTATTTATTTACAGACACTCTGTCTCGCATAGTGTGTTGTACATTCATTGTCGGAATATTGTACGAGTATTTCAAGTAGTTTCGTTTTTGTTTGCACATCCAACAACGACAACAATAGTATGTGTGCGTGTGCGTGTGTGTGTGTTGCATCTGTTGCCTGTCATCAAAATTGTTGTCTTATTTCTATACTCCATTTCTATATATTCTTGTTGGTTGTGTTCGATTGTTTGCATGTTGTCAATTGTTCTAATAGTTCATCACATTTTCTTCACATTTCTAAATGTCTTGTTTTTTGTTTCATTCACAGCTATGACGGAGGAAATAACTGGGAATTGGAGCTACTATGTGTATATATCACTAACATTGGTTCCAGTCTATTTGGCATTTCAGCTCATTAAGTTTTTGGGCTGGCAGCTATTCGTGAACAACTGAGCAAATAACCAACAACAAACCAAAGAGACAGCAATCAACAGGCAACAGGCAACCAACAACCAGATAACAAGAAGAAGGAGTTGGAGTTGCAGTAATAATCACAATTTTGGAATTGAAATTTGAAGCTGCAGTTGCCGTTGCCGTTGCCGTTGCAGTTGCAGTTGAAGCTGAAGTTGGATTCGGAGTTGTAGTTGTATTTTAGGTTGAAGTTGCTGTTCTAAAAGGTGCGTAGTCATTTCACGACAGTCGCTGCTGTCAGTCGAGCAACAGTCGAGTCGAGAGCCGAGTTGAGTTGCTGGCAAATAATTTGAAAACTATTTAAATATGCTTATGACTGAAGTTTTTCACTTGCAGCAGACACAGTCACTGACAGGAACCTGTCCCGAAGACATACCAAACTTGAGAACTATTCAAAAAGGAGAAGCACGAGAATAAGGAGGCAGACTTCCTAAAGCGCATGTCCCGCCCTCTATCAACACACACAAAGGTAATATAAAACATAATTTGCCTAAGTAAATATGTTTAAAATGCAATAAAAACAGCGCAGAGCCAAAAACAACGGAAGCGATAAGCGGCGCATAAAAATAATAAACGGAACTGCGAGCTGCTAACTGAAAGTGGAACTAGAGTTGGAATTGAAAATTGCAGTTGGAGTTGCTGTTGCTGTTGCTGATGGCCAAACTGACCGCAGTGAGTCACTGAAAATAGCGCTGGCTGCAAACAAAAGGCAAGGAAATGCAAAGCAATCAACGTCATAAACAGCAGGAACAGGAGCAGCAGAAGCTACAGGAACAACAGCAACAACATCAAGAAGAAGAAGAGCAAACGCAGCTGAAAGGCAGCGAAAGCAACAGCAAAACCATCTAAGTGTAAACAGCAGAAGAAGAAAAGCACAAGAAGCAAAAGCAGACGCAGAAGAAGAAATAACATTAGCGGGCAAGCAAACTAAAATTTTATCGCTGGAGCAGCTCAAGAAACCAATTTACATATTTAAGCTTGCAACGTCCGGTTGCACACAAGTTGGCAGGCACTGTCAATCGATAAGACTAAACTAAACAAATAGATAGCCTCGAGCCTGAGTCTGGGTCTGAGTTTGATTGAAATCAAAAAGCAGTTTAAGAGATTTACACCTCAGTTAACGACTAAAACGGCTAACGGCTAAAACGACAAACGACTGTAAAGATGCGTCTGCCTTATCGAAATAAGAAGGTCACCCTTTGGGTCCTATTGGCCATAATTGTTGTCACCATGTTCCTATTCAAATTTACCGAGTTGCGCCCCAACTGTCTCTTCAAATTGGATGCCACCAACGATTTGGCATCGCAAATGGTGCGTGTGGAGGTAAGTGGACAAACACCTGTACAACCTGTACCATCACACATACAGATACAGTCAAACTTCGCTACACATAATGTGCATGACTTCACAAAACTCACTTCATTATCATCGAACCTTTTTGAGCGAAAAAATATACGATATTTAGCATTTATTTAAATAAACGCAAGCTTTGATCTAATTTTATATTTTATTTTGTTCTTAAATGCCAAAACTATTTTTTAGCTAATTTTCTTATTAGTCATTGTTAAATACAAACTTAATACCGGGTAAAACATAAATAATAAATTGTTCTCCATAAGATCTTATCTAAATTATCTCTAACATTCAAGTAACCAATTTAAGTATGTTGAAATAATGCTTAGAAAAAGTACAGAAATTTAAAAAAAAATTCTTTATAAGGAAATATAATTTTATAAAAATCATACATGATTTTTTCAAAACATTTTTAAAGAGCAAAAAATTATACTTGAAATTGCTTTCAATTATGTTTAAGAAAAACTATATAATATTAGAAATAAGTTTGCTTTAGCCAGGTTTGACTGTTGAACACCTTAACTACTCACACGTACACACACAGATATCAACTCAAGTTTATTTACACTTGCGGGCATGTATTTAGAAACGAGCGCTGACCAGGCGACGATTGCAGTGATAAATCAAATTGTCGCAGCAGCAACAACAACAATGATAACAACTATTACAGTAGCAGTCTTTCCCTCTCTTTCTCTGTCTTTCTGTCTCTGGCAAGAGTGGCACTCTTTCACACTCTCTGGAGATTCAGGATAACTAATTTCATGTTGACTGCACACGCTGACCTAACCGCAAGCCATGCAAAGTCATTGGGGGATTTGCTGGTTATCGGATGGCCGAACACCATTTTGTAAACATTAGTTGGCCAGGCCAAATGCCATCGGGACTAACAGTTCTTATTATTTTCGTTCTTGTTGTTGCTGTTGCTGTTGCTGTTGCTGTGGTTGATTTAGCTGGCTGAGAGATTGTTAGTTGGATCTCGATAGCAATTTCAACAGTCCGCATAAGGAAATCAAATCAATTGAGATACTCACACATTCATAGAAGCTCGCACTCGAATTAATTTCCCAGTACGTCACACATTCTTAAGCTGCACTGTACTATACGTGTGTGTTAAGTGCAGTGTGCTAAGAACTTGATGGGAATTTAATTAATTTATAATATCGCAGCAATGGCAATTAATATTGAATCGTATTGATTCATAGTTTTGCCCATCAATTGCGATATGCCTGCATTATATACGTATGTACATATACTATCAATATTTTATTTGCATGTGATATCTTACAAACATTCAGGCAAATCAATTCAAATCGCATTTATTTTGGTCAATTTCGTTTCATTAAAGCTTGACTGTAGTGATTAGATTAAGTAATCTAACTTTTATCAATAGCTCATAATCCAAATACTCAATACATTAATTGCGATGAGTGTCTCTTTAACTTGAGCTTTACTTTAATTTACACTGTTAAGATTTTGAATATTATTATATATTTGCATACAATAATCTCTATAGAAAAATCAGTTTAATGAAACAACACACAGTTATTAATATAAAGTTCTATACATCAAACTTCAGTATTTATGTACTTGACATCTTCTAAATCTTACTGTCATTATATACTTTTAAACATAAAGTCAAGATCCGCTTCTTTTTTTTCAACCACATCTATATTTCTTTAAATATTCCTGAGTGTTCATCATAATTGTGCCGGACTGTATTCTACCAAGCTGATTTCCCTTTTCCACAACTTTATAATTGTCGGGTGGCTTAGCACTGATCAATAACTTATTATTGGGTCACAGATTATTTGTGCCCGTCTCTCCCTCCTGGTTATCAATTTTTTATCGGTGAACTGATAAGGCGAAGCTCATGCGTTAACATATGAATATACGGATGGATACATATGGCATTGTTATCAAATCGATTAATAAATGCTGACTAAGGAGCCAACGTTGGAGAATTCACCAGCTGGCAAACCTTTTGGCCACAATAGAAATTTTTTGTTTCTTTGAAATCTCTTCTTATTTTTTGGATTATTTTCCTGCAATATGTATATTTTTGCAATTTTCACGCAAATTTTGCCACAATGAAGCAGCGTGTTAAGCGTCTCGTATTATGGGCTTAGATTCTCGAGTTTGAGCGCTTTTCCTTTTTTACATTTATAACTGGGTAGGAAAATCCTTTTAAATTGACATTAATGTGACAGTCTTGCCAAAGGTTAAGGGGCAGCTTTTTCATACGCACACACAAACACACCTGTCTCTCTCACGCACACACGTGTCTGTGTGTGTGTAAGTGTGTGTTTTTTTCATTCTTTTTTTTTCCTACGCAAATTCAGTTGGCATCAACGTCACCTTCCTGTGGCATCCGACATCCGTTATCCGTTGTACGTCACCTGTCACCTGCCACCCTCAATCCCATCTGCTTTATACATAATTATCATCATTATCAACATCATCATCTATCTGGGTGCCACGTAATTTTTGCCTACAACTTTTCTCTAATTTAATTTTTTTTCTCTATTCTGCTGTGCTCCGCTTTGCTCTTCTTTTCCTCGCCACGCCCAAACATCCAGAAATACGTCACAGATGACAATCAGCGCGTCTATTCATACAACCGTGAGATGCCATTAATATTCATAGGCGGCGTACCCAGATCTGGTACGACATTAATGCGCGCCATGCTGGATGCTCATCCCGATGTGCGGTAAGTTTTTCTTTCCATAACCTTCCTCTCCTCTCCTTTCCACTCCACAGCAACTCATTCCCCACCAATCCAACACAACCCATCCACCTATACATACTACATATCCCTGTAATATATACAAACAGTCCGGGTCCCCTTCTAAATACAATTTCGCCGAAGAACTGCCCTTCAATTCAACATGTTTGTAGTATTATTTTAAACCGTATTAATTGAGATAGTTGAAACGAACACGTTGAAGACATCATAACTGTATGCCTATACAAAAAAAATACACAACTAATATATGTATGTATTCTCTTTAAGATATATATTTGGATTCAGACTTAACAGAAAACTAATTAAAACATTTTATAAACTTAGTTGTTAATAGTGGATAGAAAAAAAATAGTAACTAGGCCATTAAATCAATTTATTTTTTAGATAAAATGCAATTCACTGCACTTACTGAAACAAACTAAGGCAACGTCACTGCATTTTTTATAACATTTCAAAGGCAATTAAAAAAAAGAATAAAAAAAAATTTGGTTTCTAATAAATTAGTTGAGTATTACGGGGTAACCGCCACTTGTAGCGCATGAAAATTTGAAGTTTTCATCAATTTTTTTACGAAATCCACGAAACTTTTTTTATATATTCTTAAAGTACATACATTGAAAATCTTTCAGAATTTTTTTTTATTAAAAAATATTACATAAATTAGAAACAAAATGGCCGCCAAAGAAGGAGTGTTTTTAATTTTAGCGTTATCCGGTGACAAAAATTGTGGCAAGTAGGTTCATCTGAAGAAAGAAATGTTGATGGATTTAGTTAAAGAACAGTATAAACTAGTGTTTAATTGAAGGATTTTAAAAAATAATCATTTTTTACAAAATGGCGGACAGTCAAATTTAAAATTTTTATCGAAAGTTAGAAGTTGGGTATATGTATATATTAGTACTAACGGGAATTAATTTGAAAATACAGTCGAACTTCCCTAACTCGAACTTCCCTAACTCGAACAAAATCAAGTGGCAATAGCGTTCACTGAGCAAATTTCATACAATTCTGCTTCCCTAACTCGAACTTCCCTAACTCGAATTTCTCCTTAACTCGAACAAAAATATTGGCCCGTACTTCTGTAAGTCGAATTTTTCGGGAAAATCCCCAAAAAAGTTTAAATTTTTTTACGTTTCTATTTAATGCTTTTTTTACCGGCTCGTTTGGATACGTATGTAATGTTGATGAACATTAACATATGGTGATGCAATATGATAGAATATGTGCATCAACAACTACAAAGGCTGGTGAATTAGCTATAGGGAAGATGTTCGAGATGTACTTCTTTGTCAGCGCATCAGCTTAAGAATATTTACCATGGCACCAGCACGTGTATTAAAATTGTTATCTCTTTAAGAAATCTTTAAAATTATTTGTTAAGAAATTCAAAAGTGGACCAAAATAAGTGAAGTGGCTGAAAAATATGGTATCTCATCGAAAACAGTTTTCATTATATTAAAAAATGGAAAATCAATTATGTCATTTGAGTCGGGAACGTCTTCTGGATACAGCAAAAAAACGATAAAGCCTACATTTGAGAATATCGACAGGTCTGGAACAAACTAGAATTTTTATTTGTTGAATATAACAAGAAAAGTTTGCAATTTGAAATGTATTTATGAATGAATGAAATTGTAGTTTCATTTCATAAACTAAAAAAAAAAATTGCCTAACTCGAAGTCTCCCTAACTCGAACTTTTTTCTCGGATAATGGTGATTCGAGTTAGGGAAGCTCGACTGTATTATGTTAAATAATATTAATATTATACAGTATAGTTTTTTTAGTATCGATAGTTGCATCGGTGAGATAGCTGCCTGATATTCTCTTTTGGATGCATTAAAAAAATTAAATTTAAAAAATTACATTCACTGCTTTTTTCAATGGATAGCTGCATCTAATGTCTGTGCAAAGCACTCGAGGCAACTAAGCAAATCATACTGAAATCTGAAAAATGTAATTGGTTTTCATATTTGAACTTCCATTTTTAAAAAAAAAAAAGTAATTTGTTTCTGGGATGGGCACTTTAAAGCGCACAGAGCTAACCGAACTCTTTCCGTTGCGTTTACAACTTGGCGCCAATATGTCGCCAACCTCTTCGTCGTCGAGCAAACATCAACGCACTGCAAATGCTCACTAGTGCGTGATACAATGCGTTTAGTTATGATCGACTTTTAATACTAAGAATTGAACAATTTAAATGTCGTTCTTTTTAAGTGTGTCTTATTTGAGCTCATTATGCTATAAAATGTATGACTCCATAAGTTGTGATTGTTATAGAGCTCACTCACGAAATATTTGTGACCACCTCTGCTTTATATAGTAATTAGAAGCTTTTCTAGAGCGAACGTGACAAACAGTCAACGATTTGTGGCGAGCTCACTACAAAAAGGTTCTGCTGTAGAATGACAGATGATTTACATGAAATGTGACACCTTTGCTGATGTAATCGATAAACAGATGTGGAAATGGACCATTCCATTCTGAGTTTTAGGCTAATTTGTAAAAAAAAACTCGTACAACACACGTTATAAATATGTAAAAAGGAAAAAGAGCTCAGCTTGGGCTCTAAACTTTTCAAAATAATCGGGAGGGGATTGGGGCGGGAGAGGAGATGTTTATTATATGACATGATGGATGGTTGGATTCAGCGTCTGGCCAATTGGGTATCTCTCCTTCTCTTCCTCTCCCCCTGTCTCTTTCTCTGTGTGTATTGGTTTCGTCCTGTCTGTGGTGGTGGGGTGGAGTCCCTGTCAGGGAATGAATTAGATTATTAAGTTTTCGTTACGCATGAGTAATTAGACACGAATTTTTAGTCCTTTGTGCTCCAGCCAGATGTGAGTGAGCAGACGGAGACAGAGATCGAGAGAGGGGAAAGATAGAGAGAGGGAAAGATACGTTAGCTTTGCCTGCTTATTTTATTAACAACTTTGCTTTTTTTTAATACATATACATTTTGTACATTGTTCTTCTTTCTTTTTTTTTGCCAGCTTTGACTCATGGTTGCTGAGTTCTGGCTTTTGGCTGGGTTGGGTCCGGAGTCCTGGATACTGGGTATTAGGTACTGGGAACTGGATGCTCGGCTCTTCTTCTGCCTGTCGAGAGCAGTCAGCGCCACTTTTTCTGATGGCTGCACAGCACAATTTCCGCTATTTAAAAACTTACTTCCGCCGCTGCAGCGTGGCAGCAGCAATGTATTTAGTTAAATTTGTGCCACCATTTACAGATACACCTACAGATAGCACAAGTATATGTATTAGAGTGGGTCAATTTGTATGGACAAAAAAAAATGAACCAAGCGGTTGTCAATATCGTAATCTACAACGAATTCTAAGAAGATTTGCCCAAGAAACCATGGATATAACATCAAATTCGAGCTTCAGATTTTTAACGAGAAACTTTTCGTATCTATTTGTCAGTTCAAACACAGTTAAAAAATTCGAAATATGTAAAAATAAAATAAAATTAAATTTTATTTTTAAAATATAAAAATTACAAAATATATATATATGTATATATAAAATAAATTATAAATTATATATAAAATTACAAAAATTGGCATTATTTTGCATTTAACCGTCAATATACGCCAAATTTTGTACCATTTTATATGTATGTATTTTGTACGTACGGTCGAACTTCCCTAACTCGAATCACCAGTATCCAAGAAAAAAGTTCGAGTTAGGGAATTTTTTTTTTTAGCTTTTTAAAAAAAAACTAGAAATGCATTCATTCATAAATACATTTCAAATTTTTCTTGTTATTTTCAACAAAAAAGGATTCCAGTTTGTTCAAGACCTGTCAATATTTTAAAAAATTGGTTTCTTCGCTTTTTTGTTTTATCCAGAAGAAGTTCCCGATTCAAATGTCATCATAATTAATTTTCCATTTTTTAATATCATGAAAACTGTTTCTCCTGAGATACCATATTTTTCAGCAACTTAAATTTATTTGGTCTACTTACAAATTTCTTAACTAATAAGTTTGAATATTTTTTTAACCATTATAATACACTGATGCGCTGACAAAGAAGTACACTTCGAACATCTTTCCTATAGTTAATTCACCAGCCTATGTTATTGTTGATGCAATAACATTGCATCACCATATGTTAATGTATATCAATACTTCATATCCAAACGAGCCGGTAACAAAAGCAAAAAATAGAATCGAAAAAAAATGCAAACTTTATTGGAGATTTTCCCGATAAATTCGACTTACAGAAGCACGGGCCAATATTTTTATTCGTTATGCCGATGTTGGTGGCAAGAATCTGTAACTTTTGAACTAGATGAGATATCGGGTTGCACTCGCTTAGGTATCTATACGTGATTAAAATTACAAAAAGATACGAAAAGTTTCTCCTTAAAAATCTGAAGCTCGAATTTGATGTTATATCCATGGTTTCTTGGGTAAATCTTTTTAGAATTCGTCGTAGATTACGATATTAACAACCGCTTGGTAGTGAAAAAAAATTGACCCACCCTAATATGTACATATATATATATATATAAATATATATGTACATATATTTATGTATGCTCGTAGATAGCTTCAGTGTTTTTACTGTGGCCTCGTTAGCCTTTGTTCGGTCCGATTTGCATATAAAACGCGCTCATGTAATAGCTCCCAAGATTATATACATACATATATTTGTTAAGCTATTCCTGCGTTGTGCCCTCTGACCCCCCCCCAGACTCGACATCGACTTTGTGACTCATGCACTTAAAGGCTTCACAGCAGATGGCGGATTAGCAGGACTCGGGCGGGCGAAAAAGGAGAGCGAACACGAATGGGACTTAGAATAAAAATTAGCTGGAAAACATAGTAGAAGCATGTGTAAATGCATTTCGCTTACTGCTATCAAAGGAAGCGTTTAATTCATTGTATCTATGGCAACTAAATAGCCAACTCATGTTCACTAATTGAAATGCTGATCTGTTGCCAATTACCCTTTAGCCAAAGTTTCATGAAAATAGAAACTACATATATGTCAAGCTTAAAACAATTAACTCTTAAAAAGAGTTGGTATGACAACAATACAGAATATATTTACACAAGTATTTCAGATTAAAAATAGATAAGTACTCTGAAAACAGTCCAATTTGTCGTCGAAAAGATCGCTTGAAAAATAGGAAGAATCTAAAAAGGTAAAAAAAAATGTTTTTGTGAATGTTTTTGCTGAATTTGCAGCTGTTAAATTGCAAATCAAATGACGTTGGGAAACAAATCAACTGAACTAACATGGTTCACTGATTAAAGCCTCTACTTCGAGCTGTCCCTTTTCCTGTTCCTGTTCCTTCGCCTGCTGTTGCCCCTGGCCATGGCCTTTAAGTGGTTCAAGGGGGTGGGAAGAGGGTGTTGAGGTCCAAAACGCGACAAGCGTTTTCGCAATTTCGATTTTATGCTCGCATGTTTGAGTTGTAGTAGTGAATTGGAATTGAAATTGAGTTGGAACTGAAACTGAAGTTGGAGTTGGAGTTGAGACCGTTTCCATTTGGTCGATTGCATTAGCGGAAGGCCCAAAAACAGCTGCGACAGCAACAGGCAACAGGCTGCATGCAACATTGCAACGCGTTGCGGGGCATGAAATGAAATTCAGCGACATCGACATCCGTTTAAAGGCAAAAGCTCTGCTCTGCGATATCAAACATCATTGTGGAGTGTTCTCCACTTTGTACCACATGCTCCAAGGCAGTGATGCCAACTACCAGCCACAAAGTGAGGACTATGGCATGAGTATTGCCATTTCATTTGATAGCTCTAGCTCATATAGTCTCAGACACGGACATTGCTATATCGACTTGACTGTTTGGAATATATGTATATAATATATTTATATAATGAAATGATAAATACCGGACAAAAAGGCTTAAAATTACATTTACTTTCCTGAGTAAATGGCAATTCATACTGAGCTGGCTTTTTTTTTTACCAATTGTGCACGATTTTGATCAAGCTTATAAATTAGTAAATAGATTCCCGTCTATGAGTACTGTTACCAAATTAGGCGGAAACTTAAGTGTTCTTTTGTCTGGACATTGCTTTATCGAATCGAATTAACTCGAACTAAACTAAACTAAGGCACTTTTTCTATGAATAATGCTGATTCGATTTAGGGAAGTTCGACTGTATCTACCTAATGGGGCGAAAACGCTGATAATTATCGGACAGACTGAATAGGATTTTAGTAAGTGTTTATGTTTTATTTGTTTGGTAAAGCACAATTCTTACAAATATTCGAGTTTATTAAAAAGAATATATTTCCGGAAAGGTAGATAAGTTTGATATTCTTTCCCGGCTTAAGTATTATTAATATGGATAGAACCAACCGAAAATGGCTACATGGTCAGCACTGCTACACATCCACAATCCCATTCACATCCACATTCCCATCCAAATCCGCATCCACATCCACATCCATGCTCATGTCCATTCTCTAGTTGATTCAGCTGCTTCTGTTTCTCATCGTCGTCATTTTACCTTGCTTTTCATGCTTCCGGCATTGTTTTGCTGCTGGATTTGCCATCCATTTAGCTGTGGGCAGGAGACTCGCGTCATTCCGCGCATTCTGCAGCTGCGCTCGCATTGGCTGAAGTCCGAAAAGGAATCGCTGCGCCTGCAGGAGGCGGGCATCACCAAGGAGGTCATGAATAGCGCCATCGCGCAGTTCTGCTTGGAAATCATTGCGAAACATGGTGAACCGGCGCCGCGTTTATGTAACAAGGATCCGCTCACACTCAAAATGGGCTCCTATGTAATCGAGCTATTTCCAAATGTAAGTTACACACACACACTGACACACATACACAACACACAAATACATACACTCGCGTTCTCTCTCTATCTCTTTTTGTCTATACACAGGCAAAATTCCTATTCATGGTGCGCGACGGACGGGCGACGGTTCATTCGATTATATCCCGCAAGGTGACAATCACCGGCTTCGACCTGGCGAGCTACCGCCAGTGCATGCAGAAGTGGAACCACGCCATCGAGCTGATGCACGAGCAGTGCCGCGACATTGGCAAGGACCGATGCATGATGGTGAGTACTGAGTCTTGACTGAGCTGACAAAAGCACCTGACACTCGGACACCTGAACACCTGTACACCTGACACCTGACACCTGGGCACCTTTATGAAGGTGCTCTCGATCAAGAAATGAGTAATTACCAGGGACTGAAAATAACTGTTTTATACATAAAAGTCTCTAAAGACTTATTTGTGAGGAAAAACAATTAAAGTTTCAAATAACTATTATTTTTGAATTGAAAACATATAAGTCTTTGAAGACTTTAATAATTTGAAATTGTTTATAAAAGACTGTTTAGAATATCTTTGTTAATACTCAAGATAAACATTTCAAATTTTCAACACATGTAAATTTGGTTATCAGAAAGATGATAACGTAATTTACATAAAAAAAATAAAAAAAAAAAATCAAATTTAATCATTATTTTTCATTTTTGTAATAAAAATCAATATTAATAATAAGTAATAATTTTTATTTTTTTGAATCAAAAATAATTATTAAGTATGATTTATAAAGTAAAAACCTTTAAGAAATTATTAAAAGTATTTTTGTTTATATTCCTCATAACAGTTTCGGTCCCTGGTAATTAAATTGTAAAGCAGGCATTTCTTAATTTTTTGTCAAACCAGACAATGCCATTTTTGACAACAAATGTGACAACCCTGTCAACTTTTTGCATGTCTATTAAAATCGGAGTAATTGCATTTTAAAGCAAATATGTCTTGAATAAATATTGAGTAAGGATAGTTCGGCACACAATATCGACCAGAAAGTTGGCAACCCTGACTGTCCTCTTGTATGTTTTTATTAACACATCAGAGAAATTGCTTGCTTTATTAAAATATTTGAGTTGTAACATTTTATTGCAGGCATTTCATTATTAATTGTTGAGTGAAACAAGGCTAAACACAAGCTAACCATTATTGGCAGCAATGGTGGCAGCCCTGGCTAGACTTTTACATGCCTTTAGTCAAATATTTAATTAATTACATTTGAATTATTATTGAGTAAGACAAGGCCGTTACAAAAGGAAAACATTTTTGACAACAAGCTGGCAACCCTGTCAACTTTATCGCGGTTTTAACTAAAATGTCTGAGAGCTATATTTGAAAACAAAAAAAACTCTTGGCGCAGGCATTGAACCAAATGATTTGGCTTGAAAATACTTAGTATTTTTAATGATTTGGCTAAAAATACTTAGTATTTTTAATGATTTGCGTTATTTAAATAAATTTTAACATTTTTGTAGCATGAATAACTTGAAGCCTTGAATTCTTTAAATAAACATCGGGAAATATGAATATTTAATAAAAAAAACTCTATGAATTAAAAATTAAATAAATACAGAATTAGTTATTGAAATATTCGAGCCACAACTAAACCATTTATCTCAGCAAAATAAAAAATATCCAAGAATGAATCATATTAGTAAAACACTCGAATGTGATTACATTGAAAATAATTAATTGCGCAAGTAATTGCATTTGATGAACAGATTTAAAGTTGTTAATCTTTACTCGGAACTGAATGCTGAAACCGTTTATCTCTTCGGTATATACGTACTCAAGAAATATAAAATTGCACACTTACACTTGCTTTTTATCGTTTTATTTCGTACTAAAGGTTTACTACGAGCAGCTGGTGCTGCATCCGGAGGAATGGATGCGAAAAATCTTGAAATTCTTGGATGTGCCATGGAACGATGCGGTGCTGCATCATGAGGAATTTATTAATAAGCCCAACGGAGTGCCGCTATCCAAGTGAGTACAACACAGACAAAGACCCCAAAGACATGAAACATTCGTTTCTTGTCCCTCGTCCCTCGTCCCTTTTGCATCCCTTATGGGCAGGCATTAACTAATTGCAATTGTGCACAACAGGGTGGAGAGGTCATCGGATCAGGTCATCAAGCCGGTCAATCTGGAGGCGCTGTCCAAGTGGGTCGACCAAATACCCGGCGATGTGGTGCACGACATGGCCAACATAGCGCCCATGCTATCCGTGCTGGGCTACGATCCGTATGCGAACCCGCCGGACTACGGTAAGCCAGATGCATGGGTGCAGGACAATACATCTAAGGTATGTGCAACAAACACTCAGACAGGCAGACAGAAAGACAGGCAGAGTCAGGCAGAGAGACAAGGCTAAGAAGAGAAGAGACTAGAGGAGAGCAGAGGAGAGGAGAAATTCAGTCAGTTGGGCAGTCAGTCAATCGGGCAGTCGCAATTCACAAACACACACAAAGACAACAACCTCTGCTCGCTTCCTATTTCCATCTTCCCATCTTCCCCATTCATTCCAGCAGTCTTCTTCTTCTTGCTCATCGCCCATCCCCATCCCCATCCACTGTTTTTCGTTACCAAACCGGATATCCCCAAAGCATTCAACATGGCGCCCATCCCTTTTGTTGGCGTTCCAGTTAACATTTTGTGTTGCCATCTTCATTGTCATTTTTGTCTGTTGTTGTTGTTATTGTTGCATTTGCATTTGCAGTTGTTGTTGTTGTTGTTGCCACTGTTGTTGGCTTCTGTCATTGCCATATTTTGCACTTTTGCTTTGTGGCAACGCATTTCAGCCATATTCGCAGATACATTTTTTGTCCATTCCCTTTATACCCAATAATTGCAAAGTGCTCAGTGGAGTCCGTTCGTTCTTCAGAAAGCATAGAGTGTATCGATTGTTAATTTTAAAATAGAAATTATCAAACTAAAATTTTATGATTTTTATGAAAAAATAGCTAATTTTTTTAACGCTTATTCTTTAATAACACTAGGTAACAGCTAGATTGTAATCTTTATCAAAAATACTTTTATTTTGTTTTTTAAGAGTTGAGCTTGCATGTTATATCATTATTAAAAAATGTCACAAGCGATTTTAAAAAGTACTCCAATTTTTGAAAGCTTATGAATATATCAGTCATCCATGCGGTCTTAAAATTAAATTAATTAATAAAAAGTTTTACAACTATCCTTTGTGAATTACAAAAATTGTTATTTATCGAAGCTCGAAAGAAAATGTTAAATTTCAGAAAAAAATATTTCTAGTTTAATTAAATTTAAACTTTTATCTGAAATTTAAAATATATCTCTTAATATAAATTTGTATATTAAAGTTATACTATGATAATAAAAACTACCTTTTTGCAATTCGTAAATTATCATATTTTACTTTAAATTGAAAATAAAATAAATTGAAATGAATACCATTTGGGAATGCTCTGAAAAAATATATAGAGTACTTATGACAATTTATGTCATTATAAAGCAATTACAGGATATTTAATAGTCGAACATGCTGCTGTCCATCGAACTCGTTCGTTCCATTCAGCTGAGAGATGTAACAATCATTGATACGAGCTTTTGTGGGTTTTGTGTATTGTATTTCACTCGCTATGGAATTCATATGGTATTGTCGTTTTAAGAATACCCTATAAATGTTTATAGTATTGCATAGATTACTTATATGTCTCTCATAGGGTATATTTAATTGTTAATAGTAATCTAGAATTGAGAAATTACTTTTGTATATAAAATCTATATAATCTAAAATAATAATATAATATATTTAGAGGGTATTTGCAAGTCAAGCATGCTACTATTGAATATTGTTACACATGATTTTGTATATGGTTTTTTTTATTTGCATTGTTGTGTTTGTTTGTTTGTTTGTTTCTTGCACTCACCTTTTTTGCACCCTGCATTTTCATATTTTTGCTTTTCTTTTTTTCCTTCTTTTTTTTGTTTGTTTGTATTTTTATTTTTTTCAGCCACTTTAACATGCGTTCTTTTGTCATCGCTGTTGTTGTTGTTGTTGTTTGAGCTACAATCCCAGGGGGCATATGCATATGTATGTTTATGTGGGGAGACTGTCATACATATGCATAGAAATACAGAGTCATATCGATGACGATGATAATGATGTTGCCTACAACCCCAGCTCGTATGCTTCTACCCCTATCCCCATCCCTTCTTCGACTCCTTCCCCCCTTGAAGTGGATTTAAGATACATGGCTTGGGGCATGTACAATATGAAAACAATGGTTTGGTTGCATGCTCATTTGCCTGTTGCAAAGTGGCTTCTGGGTCGCATGTACAGACATACATATATTTTTTAGCATTTTTCCCATTAGTCTGGCTGATAAACGTATTGCCCTCTTCTCTCCTTATCCATGTTTGTTTCTTTTTATAAATGTCCTTAACTAGCATACAACTTAGGAATCAATTCCATTGTATGAACGTAACAAACAATCGGGGCCAACTCTTAAAATAAGTGAAAACTCTGTTTTCAATTGTGGTTACTATTAAATGTGATATTCTGATTATAATATGTGATAATATAGAGTGATTTCTTCTGCAAAAAAATAAAAATAGATAAAAATAAAAATTAAAATTAAAAATACTCTAAAAATATGTAAAATCCATTCGAATTATTTTTCTATATTTAATTCATTTAATTGTAATAGTTGTTAAATTTATAGAAATCCCAACAAAAGTTAAACTGTTGAGCACGAATTTAGGGGAAACTAAAAGGAAATTACGCGATAGATAAAGCCGTGGCTAAAAACGGCTTGAATTATGGCATAGACGACAGACAGCAAAGGCAAAGCAGAAGAGGATTTTCCTCGGCCTCTTAATTTACATTCTGGCCAATGGCAATAGGACTAGGAAGGGAGATAGAAGGGGGGAGCATTGCACATCCTGTTGAGTTCTGCACAGCTGCTGCTTCACACGGCGCGTTAAATTAGCGGCTAATTAATTAGAGGCAGAGCTCTGAGCCCAGTTGAGTCGAGTTGAGTCAAGTCAAGATGAGTGCTGTGCTGAGTGGTGAGTGCTGAGTGGTGTGGTACGGTGTGGTATGGTGTGGAGTGGAGAGAACTGCTGATGCGGTATCCTTTTGCCCCACCACACCATCATCCAGTCGCATCGCATCGCATTGCGTCTCATCCCGGCGACATTTGCTTGAGGACTGCTCATAAATTAAAATTGCAAGCAGTTACAATTGCAACTGCTCTGCTTTGTTGCCCTTCAGGTGGTGCAGTGGTGCGACGTTGGTTAAAAGCGCTGCTCTTAACTCCATTTGACTGCAACTTTGATTTTTCGATGCTGTCATTTTGCTCCACGGCTGTCACAACTGCAATTTCTGTATGTTCCACAGCCTGACAGTTGAAATTCACCAAACAAGCAGATGAATTGTATGTATGTGTGTGTGTGTGTGTCGGGTGGATAGGTGGTGGCATCGTGCCATAAATGCCAATTTAAGCCTCCAACAAACGAGAAACACGCCCGGCAAACACACACACAACACACACACACACACACACACACACACACACACACACACACACACACACACACACACACACACACACACACACACTAGATACAAACTCGCATGTCGTGTACATATTCCGCAATTAAAATGCCAACAACAGGAGCGGTGAGCACACAAAGAGCCTCGAGTTGCATTTCCCCCACACACAATACACACACACACACACACACGTTGGGCGCCCAACACATATACATATATAAGTAGTATATATGGCGCCCAACGTGTGTCGATTTGTCTATTTGCCGTTCTGTTAAGGCATCAAAGGCAATTATAATCAATTGAAATGCCGCCAATTTTATTTTACGCGCGTAATTTATGTTAATTGCAAATATTTTAATAAATCGCCATTTTGCGTCAGCTTCACGTAGAGGGAAAAGGAAAAAGAGATTCTGAGGAAGAGGGTGGCGAGGAGGAAGGTCGCAACAACCAGAGCAAAATCAATATATGTAGTACAAATATTATCCACGTTTTCGCCATTTTCATATTATGCAGAAAACGAACAAAAAAAAATTAGAAATGAAATTAAAAATTAATTGAGCCAGCAAATTTAATGGAACGAAAAGCCAACTTTTTTTTGTATTGTTCGCAATTAGTGCTGTCACCAGAATACACTATATTTAAATGGTGTAATGCCATTTTTAAGTTATTCTGTGCATCAGTTGGCAATAGCCTTGAAAAACATGTTTTGAATAATCGTATTTAATCAATATTATTATAAATTGTAATTGTCTATTTTGTTTACTTTATGGCAATGCATTTGGGAAAATGGAATTCAGATTTCTCTGGGGTGTAAATTATGAATGTACTATATGTTGCTTCAAATTAGATTTCGTGTATTTTCAGAAATTTGTGTTTTGTCAAAGGCCAATAAATGTTTTAAAATACCTAAGTAACTTCAGAAAAAGTACTTTAATTTCAAATAAACAGAAGAACCTGTTGTAAATTCAACAAAATAAGATAAAAACAAGTGGGAAAGGCTGTAGTCGAGCTCCCGACTATAGGATACCCGTTACTTACTTAAATAAATTTAAAATATTTTATTGCATGCTTTTAGGCACTTATATTGCTTAAAAGCTTTAATCAGCCATTACCACCTTTCTATTTGTCCGATCTTGTTACGATTTAATAGGATGATAAGTAATAATAGTAGTTAACGGTAATTAGATTAAATTAAAAAATCCCAATATCTTGAAAACTGTGCGTGTCGTGGCTTTTCGCGTGGCAAAATTTTGAAACAAACTTGACCTGCGTGGGGTTCATAGAAATCTGTGCCAGATTCGGTTGCCGTAGCTCTAATAGTCTCTGAGATCTAGGCCCTCACACGGACGGACAGACGGACATGGCTATATCGACTCGGCTGTTGATGCTGATCAAGAATATATATACTTTATAGGGTCGGAGATGCTTCCTTCTCCCTGTAACATACATTGCAACGAATACAATATCCCCTTTTACTTATTTTTATAAGTAACGGGTATAAAAAGTCTTCTGGAAGCAGAAGATAATCGTCTTTTTACACAAATCCAAAGTCACAAATCCAATTATTTAGCTTTAATCGTTAAGGAAAATCCATTAAATCCATATGGGTATTTCCAGGATCGAGAACGCGACATTTGTACGTCTTTAAATGAAAAATCAATTGGCAAAAGTTGACATTTTCAAAAATGTTTTCTCACGTGTTTAATGCATTTTATCAACATTATTTTTATTATAAAAGACAAGCTTTGAAGACTTGTCGTTTACGAATTATTTATAGAAAACAATGCATCGCGAACGCGACGAAAAATGGAAGTCATGTTTGACTGCACTTTGACAAATGCGAAAGTCTGCGAAATGTGAAGAGTAATAGGAAAGAAAATACTTAAAAAATTTAATAAAATAGTGTAGTTTTCCATTTTATAAATAATTTTGATATGTTACTATCATTTTATATATTTTACAAGTTTTATTAGTAATTTGTAACGTGACATCGCAAACGTTTAAAAATTTCCACCTAGTTTGCTCCAAGAATATGTTCATCAAATTATATTCGATGTATCGAAAACAGCTTGTAAAACTTGTTTTAAATTAAACTTTCAATATATTTCTATGTATCAAAATGGTTTACGTTACAATCTTACTATCTGACTTAGTGAATCGATAGAATACAAACGGTCCATTTTGACAAAAATATAGAAAAAGTGAATTTATTGCAATATAGAATCTACGAGTATACATATGTCCGTCCTATTGAATTTCTTCTAGCGTATATTGCTTAAATAAATAACTTGAATACATTTTTGGAAGAAAACTTCACAAGATGTGATTTGATCAATTTTACGTTTTTGGGCGAGGTGGACATTTTTCTGGAAATGCCTATATGCCGTAAAACTAATTCTTAAGATAACTAAACCTAAAAAAAAGAATATTGAAATACAAATTATATTCAAAATAGCACTGAAATGTCTCTTGTCCCCTTAGAATAATGATAGGAAAAACAAAAATATATTTCAGTTCCTTTTTTATGCGTAAATTGATATTTAGCTCTAATGAAAATTAGAAGTTTTTGCCGTGTTTAAGAAGCCTCCAAAATTGTATTTAAAACAAAGTTGGCGTCGATGCAACCGCATTGAGGTGTTGCAAGCTGTTTGAAGCTATGCAATGTGCTGCATTTTGTGGCAAGAGCATGATATAATTATGCCAAAATACACGACGGGGTTGACGTTGCATTTACACTTAATGGGCAGCTGCTGTTTACTGTACATATGTACATACGTGATGTGGTGGGTGTGGCATGTGGCATGTGGGCAGCTGTCCAATAGTTAATGTGCAACAACAACAACAACAACAACAATAATAATAATATCAACAACAACAACAACAAATAATGACAGCTTATAAATAATGCGACCAGCGGGCATTGGCAGCTAGACGCTTGAATAACGTGAAATACACAAGTGCATATGGATTTTTCTGATATCACAAGTAGCATAATATTATGACTATGTGTGTGTGTGTGTGTGTGTGTGTATGTGTATATATATTTATTGCCATAACTCATTTGCGTTTGTTTTTATTCTATGAAAATATATATTGTAGCTAAAAGCCAACCGCATGCTGTGGGAAAGTAAAGCGAAGCAAGTGCTGCAGATGGATCCTAGTCCAGAGGAGGACAACACTAACAACAACCACAACAACCACAACAACAACAACAACAACCACATCAACAAAAATAATGAAGATAATGCCATTGACAACAATAACAACAATAATAACAAAATCAATAAAATAATGCCAGAGCAACAACAACAAGAACAACAAGAGGAACAGGAACAGCAGGATTTGGAGCAGGAACAACAGGAGCGAGAACAGGAGCGAGAACAGGAGCTGGAGCGGGAGCGGGAGCATTCACAGCTGTTGCAACAAAAACAAAAGCCAAAGGATGTCATAACGATAAAGCAGCTGACGTCTAACTTGAACGACGACGACAAGAAGAAGAGCAACAACAACAACAACAACAACAATGGCAAGCAGTATGTCGGTGCAGTGGAGGACACATGATATCCGCATATTCCCATAAGATTGCCACGCGGCAAACATTGAGACGACAACACGACAACAGCAACAACATCAACAGTAACAGTAACAACAACAGTAACAATATTTGAAATGTCTGTCGTCTCAACTGTCAGTCATTGTGTTGTAAACCAAACTAAATGTACCAAAATCTAAAGACAGGATATACAAATACAAATAACACATATACATACATATACATAAATATGTATGTCAAATATATGTGTATAATATATGTATATGTTTGATAAGTAAAAGATGTTTAGCATGTACCACCAAAATAATTCTTAAATTAAATAAGAAAACTAAATTGAATAATAATAAAAGCAAACTTTGCTAAAGCTCCACTTTAGTACAATATAAATATACATATGTAAATCCCCCTCCCCCTATATACCTTAAATGCAACTAATATACTTTAGCTTCTTTTATATGGCCTTTGGCACTTTTTTTACAATGTTGTTTTTTTTTATATATTTACATGTCTTACGATCTAATCTATATCATTTATTGATTTTTTTTTTCTACTTATAAGTTGCAATTGTAATTTAGTTTTTGTGTGAAATTTAAAAAATAATAATAATTTCCGTTTTCGGGTGCATTAGTATATAAACGTTATCGCAAGAATCTCAAAAGTGGATCTTTGGAAAACTCTGCGAGCTCAAAGAATAGTTTTTAACAAATATTTCTCCGATGTAAACTGATTTTAAAAAGTTTAAAAAGAAAAATAAAGAATAAAAAAAAACAGAAAATATGTAAAGAAAGTTTATGAAGGAGAGCTTTTAAACGTGAAATATTTCGAAACGATTTACATATGTACATACATAAACATAGATGTTATACAATGTGAAAGTTTTGCTTGGGATAGATTTTCGAAAGCCTTTAACTTTGTTTTTACAAACTGTTTTGTTGCAATAAATTGACTGAATGTATAATATACATGGATAAATCGATGTATATATAAATAAATATATAAACACTATACATTATATACAAAATATATACATAAATGTCTAATGTAAATTAAAGTTGTATTGTGCATGTATGTATGTATGTGAGACACTCTCACACACACACACACACACACACACACATTAAAGGAAAACAAAAACAGGACTAAGTAAAAAAGGCGCCTAGGCTTAATATCTAAGAGCTGTTGACATTGTAAGGCTTAGTTTAATTAACAATAATAATGCGAGTATCTTGTGAATGTATTGTTTTAGCAGGCAGTGTAACGCACTCTCTCACTCACACACACACACACACACACATTGCACTGTCCGTCCTCGCACACACACTCGTGTGCGAATGCGTTTGCTTTGTTTGTGTGCGTGTGTTAAAAAGAAGACAAGCATGTAAAGTACCGTTAGCTGTTAGAATTTGCAATCTTTTTTTTCTTGTTCTTGTTTAAAACTAAACATATTTCGTTTCCTTTGCGCATTGTTACAAAATTATAAAGAATTGCTGACAATAAATGAAAGTAAAACAAAAAAAATAAAAATGAAATAAATAAAATTAATATTGAAAGGTGACAGCAGAAATGAGAGGCAACTACTAAATATCTATCGTATGCTTCACTCTTATAACATTAATGCATGTATTGTAGACGTGTTGTCTTATAATTATTAAATGTATACATACAAATGTATAAGCAACATATGTAAATGTGAGCGTGAATGTAATCTATTTTTGTTAGCTTCCATGGGGAATTTTGTTTTAAATATTTACCCTATTACCCTATTATTAACCATTTGTTAGCAGTTGCTGCAGATAGCAGATAAACATTAAAATAAAAAACAATTAAACAAATAAAAATATTAAACTTAAATATTTGTATGTAAGTTAAGTATACCTTGTATGTATTTGTAAGTGAATGTCTTAAAAATAAACAGTGGGCGAGGGGGCAGCGCGCTTGCAGCTGACAGACAATCAAAGCTCAAAGATACTAAAAATTAAAAAAAGATCAACATAACAAGAAAATTATTTCAAATGAATATTAGCAAATTTTTAACATGTATGTATGTATGTTTATGACACTTAAAAAACAATTAAAACTGTTTGTTTGCGCTGCAAGATCCAACGAAAATGGAACATACAAATTTAATTAAACAATCACAAGAAATTGTCATTAAATCGAAAAAAAAATAGTGTATTAAATAAACAACAATATATACATATATATACCTACATAAATTATATATGCATTACAATAGGATCGTAAGCAAATTGTACAATATTTATTAATGACAACAAATAACGGAACAAGACAAAACTAAAGAGAAAAGATAAATAACAAATAAATAAATAAACAAAAATATATGAAATATATTATAAAAATTCAAAACAAAAATAAAATTTGAACGCGATAAATTGATTAAAATGCATTTTTCATTGGAAATATTTCTTTTAACTGGATTAAATTGTATTGTAGTTTTAGGTACTTTTTTTTAATATTGTTATCTCTTATATTTCAATTAAGCGAAAAACAGTAAATACGTAAGTATACCGAATCTTCATCAATTTAAATAAAACAGGTTTTAAAGGACAATTGCAAACATGATTTGAAATATTTACATGACAGTTGCTGAAACACGATGGACGAGATCTGAATATCGGCAAAAACAAGAATCAAGCTATCGATGTATCTCAAAATATCGAGCTTTTAAAAAAAAAAATTCCAAAAATAAAACAACAATCACTGCGGCCGGCAGTCCGCGCTAGTGACGAAAGCAGCACAAAGGGTGCGAAAGGCAACTAGCATATACACACAGGAAGAATGGAAAATTTGGTATGACTGCCCGATCAGGTCGAGCTATATACCGATCGAAAGGTATCAAATAAACTTACAAATGTGCACAAAGACTTTTGAAAACTCACCTGGTTCGTGAGATAAACAGGTGTAAGTGGGAGGGGCAAAATTTAAATGATTGGAGCTAATGGGGCCGTTGAAGCCTATTTGATTTTTTTTTTAATTTTTAGCTATTCTAATCAAAAATAAGCGTCGAATGACACCTTGATCATCAAAATCCGATCACTGGTTCAGAAGATAATTAGTTTTGAAATTTTTGGTGTCCTTCTCAAAACGAGATGAAAAGTAAGTCTGTTTGTTTGTTTGTTTGTCTGTTTGTCTGTTTGTCTGTTTGTTAGGATCAAATCGTTGATTTAGCTTAAAAGTTTGAATGAGGACTTGTTCCCGCTCAAAAATCTAGAAACGTTTGTTCTACGACTTTTTCTAAAAATCGCTAGTTTAGCGGGAAATCGCTAAAAACCGCTAAAATTGAAGCCCCCATAGCATCCAAATGATAGAAGCTACAGATGCGATCTATATATCGTTGAAAAGGTATTTCGAAGAGCTCTTAGGCATACCTTAAAAGTTTTTTTTTTTATTTATAAGGGTTAACAGTTACAGGTTAAATAAGGTATTTTTTCCCACATTTTGACAATTTAAGAAAAATCTACACATCAAATCACATCAAATATTGCAATTTTAAAATTTCTGATGTCTTATTCAAAAATTTCTGATATCCCATTAAAAAACCTCTTTACGAGGTAAAAGTCTAGTGACGAAAACATTTTCATGCCCCAAAATTTCTGATATCCAATTTTGTGACGAATAATATTAAGTTTTACACATAAATTATTTTAAACAAAATTTTTGCATTCGGCACTGCGCAAAACAGTGAGTTTTATTTGGTCTGAAGAATTGAGACATTTTAGCGCAATGTGCCGAGTGCCAAAATTTTGTTTAAAATAATTTATGTGTAAAACTTAATATTATTCGTCACAAAATTGGATATCAGAAATTTTGGGGCATGAAAATGTTTTCGTCACTAGACTTTTACCTCGTAGAGGTTTTTTTATGGGATAAATACAAATTACTTGCTTAAATTTTTGACTTGTAAATTAATAGGTCGAAAATCACAGCTCATGACTTTCGTAACTTTGCCAATACGGAAAATATTTTCGTAATATCAAGATGATCATGGACTCCAAATTCAGTCGATATTTGTCCAACTCTTTCGGCCGTGATCGTATAGATCCATCCAATATCCAACCCCACCGATGGCATTATCCAAAAACCTTCTGCATGTGCGGAAAATATTTAAAGAAAAACACGTAATATCTTTTATGTCAGTTTTTCGCGTTTATTATTTTTGCCTGTACGAAGCACGTACTTCATGTTTGTATGTATTGGATCTGTATGTATGCATTGTATTTATTAATCGTCTATGTATATGTATATTAACACCTTTAATGGCTAAACTTAAATTAATTATTACAGTTAGAGGACCTTAATTACAAACTGCAGTTTGACTTTTCAATTTCAACTTAAAACTATGACGCAAAAAAAAAATGCCTTAACTCGGTTTCATTACCAATCCTTTAGTTTATCGTTTTTTTTTAATTGTTTATTTGTTATGTTTTTATTTTGTTATGTTTTCCCTCAAATATCAAAAACTGCACGCTGCACTGCAGCCTCACATTAAAAATAAAGTGGGAGCCAAAAAGGGAATTAAAAAAATAAAGAGGATTACGTACAAATACGTATGCACATTATCTGTGTCTGTGTGGGCGTGTGCGAGGGTCTACTTCATTTATTTTAAAATTAATTAAATTATTTAATATGTAAATCATTAAGAAGAAAAGTCCATATAATAAGCGTTTCCATTTGTTTTCACTATATCTTTTTCATGTCGTTTTTTTGTTGTTGTGTGTGTGTGTGTTTATGTGTGTGTGTGTGTGAATGTATGCACTATACATGTGAGACGCAAAAAATAAAAGTATATATATTTCTCCTATGATTTTTGGATGCATTTGCGAATACATTATCAACTTATGTACGATTACAACTAAATTATATGAAAACTATAAAACAGCTAAAAAAAAAAAAACTGTTAAAAAAACGTCCTGAAATTTTATAACATTGTATAGGTTATAAATGTTTTTGTTTGTTGTTATTTCTATTGTATTTGTTGTTAAATGTTGTCTGTTACTGTTACTATTCTTTAATCGGAAGAGTTGGCGAAAATATTCAATGAAATCAGCATGTGGATAGGATAGATAAATGAATGTCTTGGTCTGGGATGACTGATGACTGGACTGATGAGGGGCCTAATAGTTGAATTCCTCTTTCTTCTGGGAGTCGCTGCGCAAATCATTCATGAGTGGCTCAAAGCACGACTTGGGTATCATGGTGCCGACAATCTTCTCGCTCTCGGTCGTCTTCATGCGAATCACCTGCATCTTGCTGTTGGATCGCGTATTCAAAATGTGCTCGACGCGTCCCCAAACCGACAACACCGAACCGGCCAGCACATGGTACAAACGTTGCCGTAAACCAACCTGAAAAAAGCCAAGTGTGATTACCATGGACAAGTTGAGAATGTTCCGGCGTGGTTGTTACCTCACAATCGTTGCCCAGACTGACGTTGCGACAGTTGCCATTCCAATAGGCATGGGAGCAAGTGTGCACCGATGCATCATATTGTTCCGTCCAATGCGGCTCGGCCTCCTCGCTGCTCACCTTGCGGTACTTCTTCTCCAGCTCGGCGAGCGATTCGTGGCGCACCTGGAGGCCCGTGTTGGGCCTGTAGATCTGGCACATGATCTCCTTTTTGCTACGCGACTTCTTCTTCTGCGACTTGCTGCTGCTGCTGTCCGCGTCCGTTGAGCCCGATCCTCCTCGCGTCGACTGCTGCTCATTGACAACGACGAGAATCGCGGTGCGTTTCTGATTCCGCAGATGATGGGACGTATAGAAACCCTCGTGTTCATTAAACAGATCCGCATACCTGTCATCGATCATCATATTTAATTATACAAATTACAATACTTGATGGTCAACACTCACTTGTCGATGGCCTCCTGCCAGATCATGCCGCGTTCCACACGCACCGTGTGCAGCTCGGTGGGTGCCACGCCCGTGGCGTGCTTTCGCATGAAGCGCACCAGACGCACCCTATTCACATTCTCTCCAGCCGCACCCAAATCTGTGGAACGAGAACAAGGAGATTAGATCGATAATTCAAAACAAAATAAGTGCCACAACTCTTATTTAATTTAATAGCAGGGATTAAAACCCTAACCGAAACCGTAACCTTTAACCGGTAAAAACCGATTGAAATTTAAAACCGTAACTAAAGCCGTAAACGAAAAAAACAATTTTTTATTTCACCGAAACCTTAAAACCTAAACTATGTAAACTGAAATAATCGTTTAGTACCGTTTTATTTATAAGGATTAATTTCGGTTTTTCATACATCCAAAAAAAAAATAATTTTTATTTTTTATTTTAATCTTCTTATGTTTAATTTTGAATTTTTATTTGTGATATTCATGATAAAATTTTCATAGCACCGAGCAAGCGCATATAAAATAAATTTGTTAAATGAAATATTAAAACTTTTAAAATTTAATTAAGCTACATCAAACTGAAAAATATATATGAGATATAAATGTGTGAACGAAACATTAAGAAACTAATTATTATCATTGTATCATTAATATAATTATATTTTTGTGAACCGAAACCATACCGGTATTTCAAAGCCGAAACATACAAAAACCGGTCCACTGTTACGAAACCTTTATTCAAAAAAATACTTTTAATAATCACTTAAAGACTTTTAGTTTATAAATCATACTTAATAATTATTTTTGAATAAAAAATAAAAATTATAAATTATTATTAATATTGATTTTTATTATATAATTCAAAAATAATGATTAAATTTGATTTTTTTAGATATTTTTTATGTAAATTACGTTATGATCTTCCTGTTAACCAAATTTACATATGTTGAAAATTTTGAATGTTTATCTTGAGTATTAACAAAGATATTCTAAAAAGACTTTTATAAACAATTTCAAATTATAAAAGTCTTTAAAGACTTACACTAGCCAGAAAAACTATGCGTACACACTTTTTTTACTTTAAAAGCTATTGGAAGTTCACAGTAAAAAAAATATATTTGGAAAGGTCGTTTAAATTCCGATTGAATGATGCAAAAATTTCCCATTAAGTACCCTTCGAAAATTTCGAACTTATGTAAAAGTAACTTTTCAAAACTTTTTTCCTCGATTTTTTACAAAAAATATTTGGATGCAAAAAAATTCTTGAAACAATTCCAAGAGTAACTGCAAAAAAAAAATTTTGAAAAATAATTTTGCTAGTGTTTTTTTAAATTTTTTGAATATCCTAAAAATCACCATTTTAACCCATTTTTCCTCATTTTCATGCAAAAAGTGGTAAATATATATTTTTTTTACTATGATGACTTGACTTACAATAGCTGTTAAAGTTAAAAAAAAGTGTGTACGCATAGTTTTTCTGGCTAGTGTATATGTTTTCAATTCAAAAATAATAGGTTTTTGAAACTCTTATTTTTTTCCTCACAAATAAAAGTCTTTCGAGACTTTTATATTTTTTTAATCTCAACTATAGGTTTATTGGCTGTTTTTACAAACAATTTGATGTATTTTAAACAAAAATCGCATTAGTCCTTATATGTGATTTTTTGAGTTAAAACTTTGATCAATAACAGTTATTTTCAGTCCCTGGGTTTAATCCCCGTTTAATAGTATTATTCATAGAGGATTCTAATCCCTGATTGATGTGGATGTTGTCATGAACTCACCCACAATGCCGAGATCGAAGCGACCGCCGCGTTTGGCCTGGTTGATGATGGCCGTCATGGTGTCGGTGAAGTACTTGAAGAGACGGTTCTGCAGGTCGACGGGACAGCCGAGGATGCGGTTGAGAAACTTGGATATGTTGTTGTAGTCCTTGTCCAGGCTGAGCACGCCCGGATGGCTCTCGCTGTTGACAATGATGCCCACGCCGACCAGGGCGCCGGCAATGTCCTTGAAGAACTCGCCGCTGTAGTCGGTGGGCGGCGGCACCAGCGGCGTCTCGTAGCCCATGATGGTGCGCATGACTGTCTCCAGGGCCTGCCGACCGTACTTGTTGTCGATGTTGAACTGGGACAGATCCCGGGTCTCGGTGGCACGACGATCGCCGTGCGTCAGGGCGCCGAGGGATTCGAGGCGCTTGGCCACTGTGGACGCGAATCTCCGCTCGCCGGCCAGATCCGAGATGAGGAATATGTATTCGGGGGCATTCACCTGATTCGAACGGTGCGTGCGTCCAAACTGCTGGATGGCCCGATCCGCGGACCAGGGCAGCTCTAGCGTGATGTGGACACGTCGTCGCTGGTTGAAGACGCGACGATCGCTCTGGAGCGAGATGCCGCTGGACGCCGCCTCCGAGATGATGGCCACATCCTTCTGGCCGTCCATGAAACGCTGCTTCTCCGTGATGTTGAGCGTCTCGAGCGGCACATCGGACTCGGTGCGCGACTCGTACTGAATTGATCCGTCATCGCTCTGCACGACACGGCCACGTCGTCCGGTCATCTCGGCCACGTTGTCGGGTCCGCCCAGCTCGTCGATCAGCTGGTCGAGCGTGTTGGGCGGCAGCCTCGAGCCCAGACGTTCAATCTTCCGCAGCAGCTCCTCCTTCATGGTGCAGGCCCGCTCGATGGCATCCTTGGGCGGCGGCCCGTAGTTCAGCTTGACGCCATTGACGCCGACGGGCGTGACGGTGCCCTTCATCTCCTGCTTCTTCTGCAGCAGATCCTGGATCCTGTCCTGCGTCGACAGCTGCTGCGACTTGCGACTCTTGGCGGCATTCAAAGCGGCCGCGACTGTGGCGGACATGGCTGATGATGATGTTGATGTTGACGTTGACGTTGCTGTCGTGGATGTGGCTGTCGTTGATGTCGATGTTGGCTCCTTCTTCACCTTGGCGGTCTTCTTGGCCTTCTTGGTCTTCTTCTGCGTCTTCTTGCTGGCACTGTTGCTCGACTTCTTGCCACGCGCATTCACCCAGGGATCGATGTCGCTGTCGCTGCCGCTGAAGAACGGATTGAAATCGGAGCTGGCATCGCTGGCGACACTGTGTCGATCACTGTCCCCATCCTGCTTGTCCTCATCGTCGTCCTCATCCTCGTCGTCGTCGTCCTCGTGGTCGTTATCATTGCAGGCATCGTCGCTGTCAGCGGCATCGTCGCTATTGTCGCAATCTCCGCCCGATGTGTGAGCTGCCTCCTCGTCGCTGTCGCTGAATTGCCACGATCCGCTGCGCTTCTTCTTCTTCGATTTACCCGCCGCCGCCGAGGCTGCTCCGCCGTCGGCTCCTTTACGCTTGCTGCGACTGCTGCTGTTATTATTGTTGTTGTTGTTGTTGTTGTGGTTCAGCAACTGCGGCTCCGTCTTCACCGCCGGCGTCTCGTCGTAGAGTCCCAGGATGCGGTTGATGCGGTTGCGATCGGGCGCGGGAAAGTGACGCTCGACAAACGATTGGAAGACGCCTCTGCAAAGGTTAATGAGAGTACAAGTTGAGACATCATTTGAATTTCTATGATATTTGTTGGTATTCTTATCTAACGTATTGAACGTATTATGTCGGTTACTGATTTGGGTATTCTGCTGGATTCTAAACTAAGGTTTGACAAGCACATTGCATCTATTGCTAATCGAGCATTTGGCGTCTTGGATTTCATAAAGCGTTTGTCAAAAGAATTTGACGATCCCTTCATTACTAAACTACTTTATACTTCACTTGTCAGACCTATTCTGGAGTATGGGTCTTGTATATGGAGTCCCCAATATAAGATTCATCAGGACAGATTAGAATCTGTACAAAAGCAATCTTTACTCTTTGCCCTCCGGAGTCTTAATTGGAATATTAACATTCGCTTGCCTTCTTATCGTAGTAGACTTTTCCTTATTAATCTTCCCTCTCTTTCTGATCGGAGAACAATGCTTGGTGTTATCTTTCTACACAAACTAATTGTTGGTGAAATTGATTCATCTGAATTAATTAGCCAAATTAGTTTTTCTGTCCCGATCAGAACTTCTAGAAATTTGTTTGCTCTTTCTTTTCAATCCTGTGTTGCTAACTATGCTGTTCATAACCCTTTCCGAGTACTTTGCTGTAATTATAACAATCTTTCTCAATTTATAGCTTATTCTTCTTCCGTTCAATCTCTTAATACTTTAATTATGTCCCACTTATCTAGCATATAGTTAATTTATGGTTTTGTTTTATGTTGTTTAATACAATGTTTGTCCGCCTTTGTCTCTGTTTGGTGTCGTTTGGGCCACTTGAATGTACTGCTCGTTTAGTACATCAACGTCCAAATAAAACTATAGTATGCCATTCCCTCTCTCTTTCTAATGCATGCGAAACACATGAAGACAAGAGATTCTCACAATAAGCTGGGCGCTGTTTTCCTGCGCGAGAAACCGAGAAAGTTTTAGCACGCGATTTTAAAAATAAAATATATGTTTCTCTTGTTGAACTGAATATCATAAAATACACAAAAATGTTTTTATTTGATAGCAAAAACTTTAAACAAATTTTATAATATTTGAATAATATTCGCTATTGAATAATATAATTTTTCACTAAATGGTATAAAAGCATTTCATCCAGAAAATATCTATAGCCAAAACTATTCAGATTATTTCAGATAATTTTTGCATCAATTCCAAATCAATTCGCTATTAAATAAACTTTATTAATTAACTATTTCTTTTGTCATAACAAACAGTTTTGTCCATATTTGCAATTAAAAAAACAAGAAATTGGATTCTTTACTTTACGCAATGCTTAAAATCACTTAAATTGTGGTTTAAAATATGTACCAAAATATTTACTACTTTCTCCACATACAAGGGCAACCCTAATAAACATCATTTAAAGATAAAAAAAAAAATAATTTTTCATTTATCTGATGGTGCAACATGATTTCTAAAACATTGGAGTATTTTATAAAAATGTTGATTTCATTTTGATTTTTTGCTAAGCATGCCAAAATAATCGATTTGTTCTATCCGAATTCAAATTCACTAGCTCAATGTCAAGTGAATTCAATCCGCAAAATCTTGCCGAAAGTGAAAGCCGGAACAGGCCTGATTAATAATATTGAAGGAATCATTATAATCGGATATCAATTCCAATTGTTCGTCCGTTTTACCTTAAATAGATTTACAAATCTAGCTAACCAATTGTTTTAATATTTATTTGAATTAATTGAATTCATCGGAAACTCACTTGGCTGTGGACACAAAGTCGGTGAGTTCGCCGTCGTCTCGCTCCAGCTGGTCGAGAGTCCGAGCCTCGCCGGTGGACTGGAGGCCAATGACGACGCATTTGCCATATTTGATGGACTCGCGGGCGATGAGCACCGCATGGTTGACCTTGGCAGCGATGCACAGATATTTGAAGAAGCGCTGATGCGATGACCAGAACTGTCCCCACATTGTCTTCTTCATGCGACTCTCGGCATCGATGAGCTCGGCGGCCTCGGTGAACTTCTGCATGGCCTCCACCCAGAGCTCCACGGACTGATCGTAGATCTTGCGAAACTCCTTGGACAGCGGCACCTCCTCAATCTTGAAGCTGACGCCCTTGAAGCTCAGCTGTCGGGCAATGTACATTCCGCGCAGTTTCATGTCCATCGCAACAATTTCCATCGCGCCAACGCCGCTGAGAAAATTCAAGAAGAAAAATTAATCAAAAGATGAATAAATATATCTTTATACACTGATAAGAAAAAGGATCTAAAATCAAGTTTTTTATAAAGGCACATTTTAGGAAGTATAAAGTAAGTGAAGTAAGTAAGCGATCTAAGCGTAATGTCATCTTTGAGACCCAGAACTAGTTGTGAATCCTAAGTCTCAAAAAGTCGTTTGTTGTCAAGAGAAAAAGATCTAAGCTTTTTATTCTTATATTAGGAACTTAAGATTTTTTAGAATAATATTCTTAGTTTTAGTAATTTTGTCTTAAAATATTCTTATTTCAAGAACAAAATATTTAAGATGAATGTTCTTGATTTTACAAAGTGATCTTTTTTTTCAGTGTAGTAACTCTAGTTGTTTCAGTCAACTTACCGTCTCTCCACCGCGGTTATAAAGTCAGCGAAATTGCCAAAGGCCGTGCCCTGACCCCACAAGCCCAGACGCACCATATAGGCCATGTTCTTTGGCTCCGAGGCGCCCGTTGCCGAGGCATAAACAACACGCGCCTTGGGCAACTTCTGTTGCAGCTCGAGGACCGTTTGGCCCGTCTTTGTTGGTTTGCCGGAGCCGACGGGACACAGATTCTTGGCCTTGTGGCACTCGTCGAAGATAATGAGACCCTCGAAGTCCTCGCCGCACCATTGCAACAGCTGACGGAATCTGGAGCGATACTTGCCCGTCTTGTTGTTCGACTCGCCAATCAGGGCGGAGTAAGTGCTGAAGATCACGCCGCGTTTGCAGTTGTTGTTCGTATCCGAGCTGATCTTCGCGTATTTGAACTGCAGCAAAAAAGAAGTTCCAAAATATTATTCTTGATTCGATTTCCAGGGATATTCGAGGCTCGATTCTTATTCCAAGTATATTCAATCAGAGCTTGCATATTCATTAACTGTAAGCAATTATCTGGGTAATAACTGAACAATGACTTATGTCAATTTAATTAACTATGGCCTAAGTTATGAATTCTAGACTATTGAATTTTTGAAAGCCGGTTTTTAAAACACCTAAATCCAAAGATTTGGTACGAGTCTTGGTTAAGTTCAATATAAAAAAATTGTTTTCTTTTTAAGATAATAATTACTCAAATAATTGAATTTGACAAGCATAATTAATCAAGTAATTATGAAATTTAAGTCACTTTTAAGCACATTTACGACCTTTTACAAGTGTGTAAATACTGAGCTCATTAAACGTATCAGATATAATTTTAATTACTTTAGTAATTACAATATAAACCAGCGGTGGGCACGCAATGGCTCTGGGAGCCAGCGGCTGCTCCCAACTTTATTTCTTTCTACTCGCCCACTCGCGAGCAAGTAGGTAGACACTAATTTGGTTGTTATTTGCTGTACTTTTTGTTGCAGTGCTCCCGAATTCAGATTTCGGGACCACCGCTGATATAAACTATTACTATAACAGCAAATTACTCTAGTAATTAAACATGTTGAACTTAATTACACGAGTAACTGAAATTTATAGCACGTTATTAATAATTAAAATTACTCAAATAATGAAACTGGCCAGGGATAATTACTAAAGTAATTCAGCTTGTCAAGTACAATTAATCAAGTAATTACAAAGCTGATCAAGTAATTAAGGATGTCAAAAGAGTCTCATTAGGATGTAACGCACCTTGTTGAGGGCATGGACATCGATGCGTGTGGCTCCAATGTCGCTGAGATCGCGTTCGGCATCGTATTTGAGATCGTTGGACACGGATATCCAGAGGGCCTTCTTGCGGCCCTTCAGGTAGTTCTCATAGATGATGCCCGCAATGGTGCGACCCTTGCCGACACCAGCGCCATCGCCGATGAGGAAGCCGGCACGGCTGCCATCGGGCAGGAGATGATCGTGGGCCTGCGAGGCGTACGTGATGGACTCCAGTTGGAGGGCACTCAGCTGGCCGCTGTTGATGGTTTCGGCGGGTATCGATAGCTTGTAGTAGACGTCGCAGGGCTCCACCGAGCTGAGCGAGGCGGTCTCCACCACCGCATCCGGATGCTTCTTGCCCAGTTTGACTGTCAGAATGAAAATGATAAAGAGAATAAATCAGAGATTCAGTTGGAGTGGAAGGATTAATACTTACGCTTAGCTGGCCAATAATCGGCGTATGTCTCGGCCACGCCCATCTCCTCGTAGTCCACCTCATCCTCCTCCTGCTGCGTATAGACAGCCGCCGAGGCAGCTGCCGCTGCCGCCGCCGCTGCCGCAGATGCCGCATTTCCACTGGCCACGCCCACATTTGGCATCTGCTGCTGCTGCGGCGGTGGCATGCGAATCGGTTGCATGAAGAGCTGCGTCATCACATGGTTGGGAATGCCGCTGGTTAAGTACTCCGGATTCAAGGCAATCAGCTTCTGCAATTTATCCAGCATCATTGTGTTCACCTTCATGCCACCGGCTGAAGCTGCAGCTCCTGCTCCTCCTCCTGCTGCTGCGCCCATTCCTCCTCCGACGCCACCGACAGCTGCTGATGTGGTGCTGTTCGCCTTGAGCATGTTGTTGGCGGTGCTAACCGCCGCTTGGGGCTTGTACTGCACCCTCAGGGGCGCGGCAGGTCGCGCATATCCCACTGCAAGATTAAGTGTGTAGGTGTTGGGATTTTATTGTGGTTGTTGTTGTTGTGGTGTTTATTGTGTACGTGTGTGAATGAGATGTAATGCACAGAGACAGACGGAGAAGAAACGAGTCAAGAAGAGGCGAGAAAGAAAGAGAAAATGTTGATGTGATTAGTGGGCTTTAAAGCTAAAATACATGGCAGCAAATTGTTATCTATAAAAACAAATTAGCATCAACTACCCTAAGCGAAGATTATTATTTAAATTTGTAAACATCTTCTGAATCACCATAAAGGAACATTTGGACACTGGCAATGAATCTTTCTTTCACATGAATCAATCCCAAAAGGCCTTTTTTTTAAAGTCCAGCAAAAATTCAAATCTTAAGCGATTTCAATTAAAACTATTAAAAATTATATTAAATTTATTGAGTATTTTGAATTGTCAGAGCGCAAAGGACAATCAAGAGACTAGAGACTGGAGATTCCAGGAAACAAAACCATCAACAGAGGAAAACTTAAAGAATGGGATTTGTCTATATAGACCAGCGGTGGACACGCAGTGGCTCCGGGAGCAGCGGCTGCTCCCAACTTAGAAAGACTCTAATTGTTGTTGTTGTTGTAGTGCTCCCGAATTCAGATTTCGTGCCCACCGCTGATATAGACAATAACAGTTTTTTTCAGAAAAAGAAAGGTGAATACAAAAATGTATTTATCTTGGTGAATCGTCAGTTCGTTGGAGATTGGAAGAGATCTCAATTCATCTAGAGTTTATTTCATATAATTTTAAAATGATCTAAAAGTGTATTTATCTATGCGAATCGTCAGAGAATAATTGTAATATCGGGACAGGGCGCCACCATGGTCAAAATAAATAGTGGACATCATTCCCCGCCTGAGTTGGCTTTATAGGGTGCAAAGATGCGCTTGTGCTTCGACCTGGCATTGAAGGGATATTTCGATGTGGAAGGGAACTTCAAGCGCATCATCGAATAGAAGGAACTGTTGTACATCAAATTGACCTCGAGCATTCGTTTCTCGTATTCGTTGAGTTCAGACTGAGAACTGTCGCGCCTTGAAATATTATAAGTGCTGCCATCGCTGAGGTTTTCATCTCTCGGCATCGGCACATCAATATCGCTGATGGGCACAGCGGGAAATGTTTGATTTTGATAGATGAATTGTACGTCCTTGCTGTACATCGAATTTGGCAGCCGCATCGAGTCCACACTGCTGCTCTTCAGGGAGGTATCGATGGATCGCAGCAGAGATGAGAGACGTGCTCTTATCATGCTCAGATCTACCGGAGAGTCCCGGTATTCAGCCAAGTTACTCTTCTTCTCCTCTTTGATCAGTTCCTTCATCCGTTTCTTATGCATGCTTCGTTGCTTGTTCAACATTTTGTCTGCCGAATCCTTGTTCATTTTCTTCACGTCTTTATTTTTATTGTCGATATCCGATTCACATTTCCAGTCCTTAATAATTTGCTCATACGATGTCCTATGGGAGCTTTGAACAAATGGACGGAGTTTCTCCAGACGACGCACAATCCGTTGCAATAGACGATCGTGACCCTTCTTTGTGTATCGCAGTCTCGGCATCAGTTCCCCCACAATTGCAGTCTCCAGTTTGTCATAGGCACGAGAGTACATTGAATAAAATTGCTCCATTCCCAAATTAACTTGATGGTCTACCAAACACCGCAAGTCCTCACAATTCACGGTGATTTCACGCGCTGTCCCGTTGTTGGGCGTAAAGTCCATTGCACTAGAATTCTTGCTCATCTTGAATTTAATGTTTTAATATTTTTTGAATTTTTTATCAGAAATTTTTGTTGTTTATAAAACTTGTGTTGTGCTTGTATTTCTGAGACTAAATAATATTGGAATAGGCCTGCTACAACTGAGGAAATTTTGAAACAACGATCAATTAGATCGAATTTCTTACGATTTTTGTGTTAAGGTGGGTTCTCACTGCGTCACAAACGCTTCACAAACGCTGCACAAAGCTGTTCACAACGTCACAAGGCAATGTGAACACTAAATGCATTGTCACAAAATTGTGAAGTCACAAAAATGTGACACTTCAATGTAAACACCACTTTCACATTCTGTTAAACATTTTTTGCGAAGAAGATTGACACAATTTTGTTGAAAACTATGTTAACTCCTGTTAAAGTTGAAGCAGCTCAAATGAGCCCAATCCCATTGTGAAAGCACATCGAGCAAATTGGTTTTTCCACACATTGTGAACGTCAAAGCTAAAATTTTATTTGTTGTTTTTCGGAACTTTACCATTGTTTGTGATTTTTAAAAAAGAAATGAATTCACAAGATGAAACTGAGCTTGCTGCTTTGGCGGTCATTGGGCTGTGGCTTTTAGAAGACAACGATGATGAACCCAAGGCAAAGCGCAGTTGCTGGATCGATGAAATGAATTTGACTCGTGAAAAAGAGGGAATGTATGCCAAGCTAACGGGAGAGCTGCGAAGTCTTCCGTTCAAATTCAAAAATTATTTGCGGATGGACGGAGCAACGCTCGACCAGCTCACTTTTTGGCTAACTCCACTAATCAAGAAGAAGACAACAAATTTTCGCGAACCAATTTCACCAGGCGAGACTTTCGGTGACTCTGCGGTATTTACATAGCTTCTGGATCAAGCATGACGAGCCCCTCATACGAGTTCAGAATGTCGATGGCCGTAATATCAGCCATTATTCCAGAAACATGCGATGATTGAATTATTCATTAAAATTTGTTTAAAGAAATTAAATCTTTATTATTGGAGGACAATTGGAAAGCGACGTTTCTTGGTTTTTATTCATTTTGTGGAACTTGTTATTGTTCCATTGCGAACATTTTGTGAACATTATGATTCCTTTTGATTTTTTGCGATGCTCTTTACATTGACAGGTAGTGTTTACATTAAAGGCTTTCACAAGACTTTTCACAAGGCTTTACACATTTTTGTGAAGTACAAATTTTGTTTTTCCAATGTAAACACTTTGACGTATTCTGCAAATCATCACAAAGCATGACAAAATGTGATTTCACATTGTGCAGCAGTGAGAACCCACCTTTATAAGAATTAGGAGAATCGCTGTTAACTTGACAGACACATGGTAATGGAATTCGCAACTTACAGAACGTTGCTAGACTGCCGAAATAGTAAACACATTCGCACACAAGCACACGGACATACCTACATTGCATATGCACATACATACATACATATACAGCTGCGGTCAAAAAAATAGTAGTGCTACCAAGCAAAAAACTAAAGCTTTAATATTATGTTTCTAAATAAGTGTTTTTGTTTTCTGACTTTACCAGATCATTGTGTTGGAAAAGCTTTTATGGAAATGTATCATTAGGACTTAAAAGCTTCTTCCAATTTTGAGTTTTTCCGTAGTTTCGTGATCTATGCTATATTTGCTCCGGTCAAAATAATAGTAGTGAATGCATGAAAAGTGGAAAAAAAGGATATTAAGCAGGAAAGGCACTTGATTTGATATTCATAATTGTAATTTGATAATTTGCTATAAATTTTATAAAAATTTTTTTGTTTAGAGTTCTTACAATGGGGCGTGGCAAGCATTGCACTCCAGAAAAGCGTGCTCCTATTAAAAAATGTATTTCTATAAGGATAACGTTTATGGAAGTGGAAAAGTTTGATTAGATGATTGCCAACCATAATCAGAAACGCCATTAAGTAGTCGCCAAAATAGGATAAATGTGAAAGACCTCGATCCATGTCCAAAAGACTAGTGACAAACGTAGTGAGGTTTTTGAAACGCGACCCTTTTGCTCCTGCAGCACTTATAAAAAAGAACTTCGGTATGGACCAAGGTGTGTGAAACATTCTTAGATGTTTGCGAAATAATAATCCGGCAGGAAGAAGCCCGTGAAAAATTCCGTTATTAAAAAAAATACCTGCCCAAAAGCGATTTCGATTTGCTAAGGATCATCTGAATTGGCCCTAGAGAAATAAAGAAACCTCTAGTGGTCGGATGTGTCCAAAATTATTTTTTTTGCTGGTCGAGGATCTCAACAACATGTAAGGCATCCGTAAAAGTCCGAATATCAGCCCAGATTCACCTGCAGGACCATCAAACATTGTGGTATGAAAATAATAATCTGGGCGCATTTTCACATTACTGGGTCCAACCCATATATTATATCATAACCAGGGATTAAAACCGAAACGAATATCGGTTTCAGTTACGGTTTCGGTTATGTTCGGATTTAGGTTTTCGGTTATAGGTTATGAAAAATCTTTGAATAAAGGTTTCGTAACGGTGAACCGGTTTTCGTATGTTTCGGTTTTGAAATACCGGTATGGTTTCGGTTCACAAAAAAAAAAATTCTTTGTAAAAATATATTTTACATATAAATCAAAATAAAAAATAAAAAAAATAAAATCAAAAATAAAATACAAAACTAATAACAAAATATTAGAGATCGCAAACTAGACTTATGAGTCGGAATAAATAAAAACAGTTCAAAGTTTTTCGTTTTAAATTATTTTTAACTTGTTTTTTTAAATTTGTATAACAAAAATTAATAATAAAACATGCTTTTAAAATTGTATTTTAAAGTTAAACCATAACTCTTATTTGCAATTTTTAAAATATCAATTAAAAATAAAACTTTTTTTCAATTTTTATTATAAAAATTGTAATTAAAAATGTATTTTAAGATTTATGAAAAACCGAAATTAACCCTTATAAATGAAACGGTTACTAAACGGTTATTTCGGTTTACAGAGTTTCGGTTTAAAGGTTTCGGTCAGATGAAAATTTTTTTTTTCGGTTACGGTTTCGGTTACGGTTTCAAATTTCAATCGGTTTTTACCGGTTAAAGGTTACGGTTTCGGTTAGGGTTTTAATCCCTGATCATAACCATAATGGAAAGGCACGAACATGTGAAAATTCTGCAGGACATTATGCTACCGTATTTTTCAGATGATATGTCGATAATTTTGAGGTTCCAACAGGGCATAGACCCAAAGCATATTAGCAAATCTTCGAAAGAATGGTTGGCATAGAAAAAAGTTTGTGTAGTGGAGTGGTCACCACGGTCCCCCGATCTGAATCCCATTGAAAATTTGTGGTCCGATATGAAGAAGGATATTGCCAAGCATCAACCAACAAATAATATTCATCTTTGGAAGATCGTTAGGAGCGCCTGGAGCTCAATACAAACAGAACGAAGTAAAAGCCTGATGGACTCCATGATCCGTCGTTGTAAGGCGGTATTTCAAGATAAGGGCTCCAAAACAAACTATTAAATTTGTTAATTATTAAGTGCATTTCACATATCTAACCTTTTAAATAACAAAAAATTAAGTTTAGGATCGTTTTCATCATTAAAATATTTGAATATGTTCATCACTAATTATTTTGACTGCCCATTTTTCAGACTATTGCAAGAAAAAAATTCCTAAGTCGAAAAATAATAACTGTTCACTATCTTTGATTTCTCAGATGGATTTACAATATATTAACGATTCTTAAAAAAATTATATAAAAAATTTGGATTAATTAAAAGTCTTTAAATTTTGAGTTTTTGTAAATTCATTGCACGCACTACTATTTTTTTGACCGCAACTGTATATCTATGCAAAAATACACAGAGAATTATAACGGTTATTTAAAAGCATACTCTTGGTTGTTACCAACATTACAAGACTTACTCTGCGCCAATAAAGACGCGGCCATGTTGAAATTGGCAGCAGAGGCGGCTGATGTTGAGGCGCCTCCCCCGCCACCACCGGCAAAGTAGTTAATGTTGTTGTTGTTGTTGTTGTTATTATTGTTGTTGCTGCTGCTGCTGCTGCTGCTGGTAGTGGTGGGGGTGGGTGCATTGCCCCCTTTGGAGGCGACATACGCGGCGAGACTCATCAGGTCGTTGGTGCTCAGGCTGTTTAAATAGTTGCCGGCACCGCTGCTCAAATACGCGCTGGCTGAGCTGAGGCTGCTGGCAGCGTTGCCAGTGCCGCCGCTGATGTTGCCAGGGTTGCCACTATTTGAGCTGGTCCTTGATGTGGCGGTCGCCAAAGCTGTGTTTGTTGTTGTTGTGCTCGCGGCGCCAAAAGCGGCAGCTGCAAACCCAAATGTCCGCCCAACGAAGCGGGGGAAGGAGGAAGTAAAGCAAACGAAACAAAACATAACAAAGGTGCAAAGGAATAACAACAAAAGTACAAAACAATAAAGAGTATTTAAGTGAGAGAAAGAGAGAGAGAGAGGAAACAAGCGATTGGATTTCAGTATGTAGCAGCAGATCGATAAAAACAGAGAAGAGAAAGAGAGAAGAGAATAAGAACACAGCGGTATTAATTAGAGTTGAGCTTTTTTTTTCTGTCTCGTCTGTCTGCTTGTCCTTTATGTGTGAGTGTATGTGTGTGTGTGATGTGTGAGTGAGGATGTGTGGCATGTTTTTTTTTTTTTTTGTATTTGTCAGCATCTGGTCACACTTACCCGACAATTTCTTTGGCATGTTGTTTAAGCTTTTGTCAACGATCACTTTTGTTGTTATCGTGGTTGGCAACGCGGTGAATTTGCCACCCGCTGTTGTTGGTTTTGTTGTATGCGTTACAATTGTTGGCCTCAGCGTTGCAATTGTGTTGTTGCTGCGACTAATAATGCTGATATTGTTGTTGTTGTTAATGGTACTGCTGCTGTTATTGTTGTTGCTTATGTTGCTCGCGTTGCCGTTGTTGCTAAGCAACAACGATGTTGGCTTGTTGCTGTTACTATTGATTTTACTTATATTGTTGTTGCTATTTATATTTATGTTATTATTATTATTATTATTATTATTGTTGTTGTTATTCAATTTAATAAACGTTTCGTTAATATTACTGCTGCTTGCCCCACTGTTCGCCTGCTTGGCGGTGTTGATGCCAACACCACTGCGTATGTTTTGGGCGTAGGTAACTGCAGTGTTCAGATCACGACCACCACCTGCAACAGACACAGACAAAAGTCATAGACCATGGACAAAACAGATTTATTAGTTACAATTCGTTTAGATTAAACACATACTAATTGTAATGTATTTGAAAATAGATAAAATGCATTTATTTCAAAGAAGACAAACAATCAAACAAACCACACAAGATTAAAAATTTATTGCACAGTGGTTGCCTACATTGGAAACCACTGTGTCGTTATATGGCTTGAAGTTGGGAAAATTTTCAAAAATCTCTGCTAGATTTTTTTATGACTTTTATTAAATTGCTAAAAACGACTATTTTAACTAATTTTTCCTCCTTTGCATACAAAAAGTAGTTTTTTAGAAATCTTCAAAAAATCATAAAATTGTTTGAAGAATCTTATTGCATCAAAACATTTTTTGTTTGAGACCGAGAAAAAAAGTTGAAAAAGTAGACTTACAAAAATTCAAAATTTTCATTGTGTTCTTAATGGGTTAGAGAAATTTACAAAAATTTGACAAATTTAGGGTACATACAAATTTTATTGACTGACAGTAATAATTGACAGTTTAATATTGCCAATAGATGCACATCTAAAAACTCTGAGAGAGAATTTTATATGAAAATAAGTGCCTTGGGATATCCATTAATAATGTTATTAAACTAACTTTTTCGAATTATAAGATCAGAAAACCAAAAAATGATTGTTGATATTCAAGTACAGGATTTAAGTCATTGTTTTGAAATTATTTTTAGCCAAGAGGATTCTTATCATGAAACTATCAGATGGATATATTAGATCTTTGGGAATTGGAATATTTGTAACTGATTTGAATACTTTAAACACTTTATGATTTGTCCGTTAGAAGAATGCAATCTCACGTATGTATGTTGAGCTCAAGTTATGTCTTCCCACTTGTATTATAATTTGTGCAGTAGCAATTTATGTCCAAGAGACAGACGCACATGCCAACAACAAATCGATTTGTTTTCGTTGTTGTTTCAATAGCGATTCCCCCACACACCCCCCACCACCACATCTACTCCACACTCCTTGCACCCATTGCAATTGTTGTCTCAACTGCTTGCTTGCAACGCTATCTACATTATGTGCACTGCTTCACTCCCCACCTTTGAGTATATAATCAGTACATAATTAGCAAATGGCTGTCGTGATGTGTGTGCATAATTGCAAGCTCATGCATACATAACAATCGGGCAAGACAGGGAAGGTAGCAAATGGAGAGCGGGAGAGTGGGAGACGAGATACCTGTCTTTTACCTGCCTGTCTGTCTGTTAGTCAAGGGTTCACCTCAAGACGCTGGCGTTGGCTTTAACTGTAACTGTGGTTGGTCGCTAATCAACCCCCACGGTTGACAAGCTGACAAGTGGACAGCCCCATTTTGTCACTGTTTGTGACATTGAAATGAAAATTGAGTCGCGTTGACTCCGCCGAGAACGGTTTATTATTATAGCTCAATTCCTTTACTGATTACATAAATATCCAAGTTGTAAACTATACATTGTTGCACATTGTTGTCGTGGGAATAAACAATTTAATTCTAGGCATTTTTGCAATTACCTAAACATAGACTCTTTTTGCTGTGTTTAAATAAACGAAGCGAGAAGTTGCTCCATTCAGTTGGGAATTTTAATTTGAAAACTCAATAAGAATACAATTTAAGGATAGTAAAATTAAAAATAACGCAATGATTTCGGTTCACAAAAACAAAGCATTTTATAAACATTCTAAAAGAGCTAATTATTGACGATATCAATAATTTAATTAAATCAAATACAACATTAACGATTTTGGATTTAATAGAAGATAGAAGATTATAGGTATATTGTAGGGACGAGTGTTGTCAGTGTGGTTATCGAGTCTCCAAAAATTATTTAGATGCACGTTAATACAGATTTCCAGTTAAAATTAAAGAGCAATCTTAAAACCTAAAGGTGGCTCATTAACAAGAGATATTCGACTGAAATGGAATATTGAGATTGATTGAATTTGACGAAATGCACACACGTTGTGTTGTTTTTGTTGTTGTTGTTGTTGTTGCTGTTGTGCTCATATATAATAGATTGTTAATTAATGTTTCGCAGGGCCTGTGGCTGTTTCGGTTGCTTCTTGGCCCTGCTTGATATGCATTGAGGAGAGCATCAATAATAATGCATTGAATCGAATGGAATGGAATTGAATTACAAACGACTTTGCTAATGATGACGCACTGGACGACGATACAATTCGGCAGTGCAAATACATACATAGACAAATACGTAAATATGCACATATATTTATATAAGTAGTAGATACCTGCTATATATGGGAGTATATCTATCACATATGTACTATGACTGATGTGGCCTAAGCAGCGCCTTACATGAGATGCAGCTCGAATCTGCGTCACGGCTCGATTTTCATTTGAATATAATTATATATGCCTATATATACATATATAGATATGACTGATAGGCATATGTGCATAGATGGATAGTGTGTCCAACTGCACATACATAGACCAACGACCATATCGAGCACATCGAATGCAATCACAATGCAAATATTAACATCAATCTTCTGTCTCCTTCCTTGATACAAAGGAGGAGGGACGTTCTCCTAATTCCCTACACAGATAATTCCTTGCATTCTCTCTTGTGTGGTTCTGGTTCCTTAAGCTTAATGCTTAAAATGATTTCAATTTCAAAATAACATGGGAATTCCCTTTCTATAAATCAAATGATTCATCCACAAATTTTTTAAATATCTTATTTCGAAACATCACAAAGAAATTCTATAATAATCGGTCAAATTATCGAATATACTGAAAAATACTTTTAATACACTTTAAGCACAGTTTCACTTAACTCTGTTTAAACTATTTGTGAATTGTAGTTCTTGTGATCTACACTCATTTTTGTATTCATAATTAGCTAATGCATACGACTCGTTTTACGTTTAGTGCACTCAAACTATTCAAGTTGCAGTAACCAACTGGACACAAGTTCTTACAGGTCTACAAAACTTTCGTTCTCTCTGGAGATTAAAATAGTCAAGTGAATAAGTTTTGGTCTCAAATGCTCTGAGGGAAAGAGAGGGGTAGTTAGGTGCTATCTTCGTACACGCAACAAAAAAAAAACAAAAGATGAATGACACAAAAAAATGACAGTTTGAGGTATCCGACTTGCAAATGCTCTCTTTCTCCACTCAAATCAAAGATTTAACTTCGGTATGAATTAGTATTTTATGTCTAAAATTCAATTATGAATATCAATAGCTTATAATATTAAAATTAAATTTTTTAAAATTAAAATGTAAAGCTCTTCAATGCCAAAAGTTTATCATGTAACGATAGTTCTGCTTTACTTGATATTACCACTATTTTATTATACTCAACTACTTAACGACTTTGGATGTAAAAACTATTTAAATTCTTAGTCAACCATTCTGTGTGTTAGATTCCCAGTTTGGGGAGACTGTCTGTCTAGGGGTTGGTCTTAAGTTTAATGCAAGTTCTGCGCTTCACATTCTATGTTAATGTGTTTGTTGTTCAGGCAATTTAAAGTTCATTTATCAAATTTGTACATAGTACAAGCAGTCTTACCGGGGACTTCTATTTGATCTGGATCTTCATCATCATCAAAATCAGAGCCAGAATCATCATCATCGAAGCCGTCGTCATCGGCGTCCAAAAAGGTTTTACGCTTTTTCGATGTCTGCAAATGAAATGAAATTAAAGTTAATAAATTGATAAATAAATAAATGCAAATTGATTATAGATTAAGCACACAATTTCGCACACTGTCACAACTGTTGCCACAACACAAAAAAAATGTCCACAAAATTCCGGGGAATCACCGCCAAAAAAAATAATACAAAAAATGTAGCACAATTTTGAGCGCTCTCAGTTGAACCCACAGAGATACAGAAAGAGAGAGATAGAGCGTGAGAGAGAGAGCGTCGCAGTTGTTTAGAAAAAACGGCACAAAAAGCACGAGCCGAGAGAAAAAAAATATAAAAAAAAACGCGATGAAAGCACAGAAAATGAGGGAGAAACGCAACGAAAAGTTGAGACAGTCAGAGAACTCACAGAGCCACTGTTGTCAGAGAACTGAAGTTGGGTCAGCTAAGGTCAGTTAGGTGGCACCACTTGACACTATCCACTGCTTAACTGTTAAACTGCTGCTACTGCAATTGCGACTGGCGACTGTTCCTGCGCTCGTGTTGGAGGCAACTACTCTGTGCCGACTCCGTTCTCCGTGTCTCTGGCCGGGTCCGGGCAACAGAGCGCAAATTTCGAGGCAAAAGCGCTTGCAGTTTTGTTTTTCGGTGGCGCCGTGTGCACACACAACCCTATCCTGTTCAAAAACCCTAATTCCAAAAACATCCCAACTCCCAATCCCCTCTCCCTCCCCTCCTCACACTCTTCTTAACCTGCACCCTCCCCCACCCCGTTGCGTCTGTCCCACACTGTCGTGTCAAACACCCCTTTCAGTCAAATTGTACGTTGGGGGGTCGTGGGTGGTTGGCCCAACTTTTGAACGGTCAGGAACGGGCAACCACCATTTGAATAACAACATTCAACTGGCACTGACTGCACAGTGGTTAAAAATCATTATTTTCGAATAGGGAGATTTACGGCAATATTTTGATGGACATAAATCGATAATATTTATGAATAATTAATATTAATGTTTGAATTAATGTATTATAAATAAAAATACATTGCTTGAATATAAGTAAATGTTTAGAAAAACAAAATATACAGGGGTGCCACAGGAATCGCTTTCGCTTGAATTTGACATTTTCAAGCGAAAGCGATTTCTGTGGCACCCCCGATAATTGTAATTTTTATCGTTATAAATAGTTTATTATGCCTCCATCTTGAATATTATGTCACTTATTTCGGAAACACTTTTTATAATTTACTAGGGGCTCCGCCCACTGCTCGCTTCGCTGGCAAAATTGAAAAGAAGGTCTTTAGTAGTTCGGTTTAACAAACTTTTGGCTAAGAGTCAGATTAATTGATTTAGCGGAAATAATCTAGAAAGTAATACAATTTTAGCAAGAGTTAATCTATGAGTTTTGTTATGATATCTTATACAACAACAGAGTTTTTGATTCTAAAGGTTAATTTGCAACCGATTGTTCCTTGGCAGCTATCCGACTTTGACCAAATTTCATCAGAATGTAAGAGAGAGTCCCAAACATACAATCTGTGAGTTTGATTGAGATACCTTAAGAAACAAAAAAGTTTTTCATACTAAGCAATTTCGTGACCTTTGACCCCGATTTGAGCCACTTAAAGATCGAATTTCGCAAAACGTCGTTTAATTGGACGATGAAATTATCTCATCTATGTTGTGTGCAATTTTCAGCTTTCTATCTTTTACCGTTTGGGCTACACGTTGATGTGTCAGTGAGTCAGTGAGTCAGAACAAAGAGTTTTATACATATAGATTGAAGAGAACGACAATTGTACGGCACTAGATGAGTGCAACTCTGCGATAAATCAACCATTATAACCAAGCAATCAAATACAAAGATAATTTTATTCATTTACATTACAAGAGTTTTCTGCATAATTTGAACGATAGTAAACAAAAAAATGTCATAAAAGTTTTGACAAACTTTGGCCACTGTGCCGCATAGTTCGAGAAAGGGTTGAATGTTATATTCCACCTTACAGTCACACACAGATATACACGCACACCAATAAGGCAAGTCAACGAAGCAGTCGAAAATGTTTGGCATGCAGAGATACCGAACACTACGAACTACGAACGACGAACACAAGAGAAACTACGTAGAATATGTGCAATGTGCCAACCCCCAGTGAACCATCTCCATCTCCTCCCTTTGCCCTCCTCGCTTCTCCCTTCTCCCTTTGCCCGCTAACCCCACCAAAAGTGCTGGTAAAACAAAAGGATAACAGAGCGGGCCTATGTGTATGATGATGGTGGAGTGAGTGAGGGAGAGGGGTGCAGGCTCATGCTCCAGCAAGAGGTGAGAGGATGACAGAACGATGGGACGATGGGACGACGGGACGATGGGACGACAGGACGAGGCAAATACACAGCGGCAAATTAGAGCAAGATAGCAAGAAGCAACAGCGTTAACTGGTTGCCTGCCTGCCTGCCTGGTTGGCTGACTGACTGGAAATTCCCACTGCCGCCTGGCCCCATGGATAGAGATAAATCAATGACGGAACTTGCAACTTTACGGAGCTACAACAACAACAACACACAGATGTCTGCGCAGCACGTTGAACTAAACCTGAACCAAGCAGCAAATGTGCCAAATGTTTGCGTCAACCGACACATAATTGCACCTACCACCCCTACAGTTATCCACTCGTCCACCAGCTACAGTAAACACACGCACTGTGCGCCAAACCTCAAATGGGAGTACAGCAATGCATCCCCAACAAAAATAACTTTAGACTAAAAGTATCTGTCGTTGTTCTTAAAACCAACTTTGGTATCTTTCTTGAACTTTGGATAGCAATTAAAAGCCTATTCAATGAAATTTAATTCATATTTTAAGGGCATAAAGACATAAATATAAATTCAATTAATTTATGCATTATACAGAATAATCGAATGAATAGCAATTTTCACATTTGGTTCCGTTCTTTTTATTAACGATGCTTTTTAAAATATTTACCGATTTATGAAACATGCATGTATTAGATTTAGATAGTTAGATAACAAGCATCGTCTTTATTCCAAAAACTGACAACAATAAAACAAATTTTATAAATATACATATATTTATTGAATGCACATCTTAAAATAAATTTATTTATCAATATACCCAAAAAAAAAAAAAAAACAAACACGTTTCAATTAACATACAAAGCTTTTGCTTAAGAGCAAAAGCTTAACTCCTACGTAAAAGCACAAGCTCTACATGCTTTAACCCTATTTGTGCCAACTCTTTGATTTTGCTCAAAAGTATTGTTTTACACATAAAACCATTCTTGCTCCCGGTTTTTCTTAAATATTTTAAATAAAGGGTGTTTTTTTTAGACTTTTGGTTTTTAAACTGGCAACACTTTTTTCTGAGTTGGACTTTTTGACAGCTGTCACTTGATTTATGCTCAGTATGGTTTGCCATTTTATAATGAAAACTCTCACTCCTGAACAACGTTTGCAAATTATTGAATTTTATCATCAAAATACATGCTCGGTTAAGAAATTGCATTTTTCATTTTATGATCAGTTTTGTCGACCTTCTGAGGCGGTTCTTCGGAATGATTACAAACTTTTTTTTGCCCCAAATGTAAGATCTAGACTTGGCTTAGATGTGGTTTAAGCAAGATGGTTCCACATGCCACACAGCACGCAAACAATGGCCCAGTTGAGAGGCGATTTCGGTGAAAATTTCATTTTTTGTTTGAGTCTGGTCAACTGGCCGCCTCATGATGTGATTTAACGCCTTTAGCCTAATTTTTGTGGGATTATGGGAAGTGGCTTGTCTTCGCAGATAAGCCCGAGACGATTGACGCCTTGGAAGCCAACATTCGTCGCGTTATTTCCGACATACGACCCCAAATGCTCGAAAAAGTGCTTGAAAATTGGACCTCTAGACTTGGCTATATTCGAGCCAGCCGCGGCGGCTACATGGCGGAAATCATATTTAAACACAAATGCCATAAAATTATCTTTCCAATAAAGCCAAATTAATGGTCGTTAAAACGATTTTCTTGTGTTTTATTTAAATTTGAAGTTCTATACCTCTAAAAAATAAACACCCTTTATGTATCTGTTGCTAAAAATAATTCATCATATTTGACTTGAGTCAAATATATGTGGAATACAATAAACTTGTCTGCGAAGCGATTAAATTAAATAAATAAATATAATGTCAGACAATTACAGATACTTATCACATGGGTACATAGAGGGCTAAGTCGCTTCCACATTCAAAGCTCAGCTCAAAGCTTACGTTTTCTGGCAAAAAAACGCTATCCTTAAAGTTATCCTGCCATTTAATTAAAGTTGAGTGGAGTGACACTTTTCGCATTTCCAACAACTCGAACTCAACTCAAATAAATGCTTGAAAAGAGTCAACTTTTCCAAGGAAGCCAATTAACATATCCTGTTATCCTGCCATTATTATCCCTACTATTGTTGTCCACAGCCTCTGCTCCCCACCTCCCCTTCTTCTTCTTTGCACACACATTTTTGCGAGTTTCTGACACACAAAATAAAACCAAAACGAACGACCTTGCAGACAAAGCGAGTGCTAAATATTTTGCACACAAAAACATATGTTTTATCACATGTGCCTGTGTGTGTGTGTGTGTATGTGTGTGTGTGTGCTTGTGTGTGTTTATGTGTGAGTGAAGGAAATACATCAACATGTTGCTGCTTTTGCCAAAAATGGGAGAAAAAGTACAAAGAACGAGAACAATGGGGATGAGGGGGACAGAGAGAGAAAAGTCTTATAAGGGTTGCAACTAAAACGAAAATAAAAACGAAAACAAAAAATGACGGATAAATGTGTAACAAAAACAAACCAAAAATTGAGCACAAGTAAACGACCACAAATAGAGAAAAAAATATCAAAAGGTATTGGATAGCAAATCAGTGTGTACATATTGAAAAAATAGATATATGACAATATAACTGTGCAAAAGCCAAATGAAACAAACAGTGAAAATGCAAGCACTGTGTGTATGCACTATACAAAGGTGGAATGGAATGGAGAGGAATGGAGGGGAATGGAGTAACAACGCATGCGCTTAAAGTCAGCGAATGCAGCGAATTGGGAAAGACGGCGATAAATAAGCTAAGGCAACTGGGGAAATTGAACGTTGCAACGAGCGACAGCGCCAGAAGTGCGTGGGAGTGGCATCAACTTATGCTGCTGCTGCTGCTGCATCTGCTGACGTCACTGCCTCAGCCTCAGCCTTAGTCTCAGTCTCTGCCGACGCTGCTGCTGGCAAATGTCAAATTGTTGCTGTTTAGGCTGCACTTGGAGCTGCTAGTAAATACAGTAAAAGCAAGCCATGGACGAACAGCGTAAATGTTCGCTTATGGTTCGTGTATTTGCTAATAAGAATTTTGCCAATGAATGGTTAATGTCTTTGCTTAATTCAACAAATTTCAGTATTTACTTCACCCAGTGAACAAAACTTTGTCAACTATATCGTAAACGATATCAAACATGCTAAAGTTCGCAATCAGATCTGAAAACGGACACGAAATTAATCAAATGTCGCTCAGTATGTCTCAGCAAATAGTTCAATCTCAATAGCTCGTAAAAGACTCATTTGCGAGCCTTCTAAGATATCAATTACGGATCTCAGGCGTACAAAACGTATTATTTCACCAAATACGAAAGATAACTAAAAGAAAACCAATGAACTTACTTATTAAACTAAATTGACAAGTTGAAACTGTCTAATTTTGCCAGCAAAAGTTCTCAAACCACCAAATAAACATTTTTTAAATATTTTTAATCAAGGCTGAAAACTAAGAATTTTCGGAAAAGCTTCGGTTTGATGACTTGAACTAGGACATTTTTTGTAATATTTATTTGGCGTCAATAAAAATGTATTTATGGTTTATGGGAGAATTGGAAATGGAGTTTTAAATAAAACATAAAAATATCATATATGATATATACACTACTGGCCAAATTAATAAGTACACTCTTTCTTCTACTAAACAAGCTATTGTAAGTCAATTCTTCACATTAAAAAAAATATATTTGGAAAGGTCATCTGAATTCCGTTTGAATGATGCATAACTTTCCTTAGCACATTAAGTACCCATTAAAATATTCAAATTTAAAAAAAAGTCAACTTTCAAAACTTTTTTTTTTAAAAAAAATGTTGGGATGCAAAAACATTCTTCAAACAATTTTAGGATTGACTGCGAAAAAAAAATTTTTAAAAATCTTTTCGCTTATATTTTTTATATTTTTTTGAAAATTGCTTAAAGCCCAATTTACACGATCGGTTTCCGACCGACACTCTACGTTAATAAATCGTCGGTCTCGTGTGAACACGCAAATTTTTTTTTTTGGTATTTTTTGGTGCATTTTTTTGGCAACATTTTCCATCGGTCAAAAAGTGTCGGTCGGAAACCGATCGTGTAAATTGGACTTAACAGGCACTTATTCGTTATTTTCATACAATAAGTGCCTTTTAAGCAATTTTCAAAAAATTATAAAAAATATAAGCGAAAAGATTTTTAAAAAATTTTTTTTGCAGTCACTCCTAAAATTGTTTGAAGAATGTTTTTGCATCCCAACATTTTTTTTTAAAAATCGAGGAGAAAAGTTTTGAAAGTTGACCTTTTTTTAAAATTTGAATATTTCAATGGGTACTTAATGGGTTAAGGAGAGTTATGCATCATTCAAACGGAATTCAGATGACCTTTCCAAATATATTTTTTTTACTGTGAAGAATTGACTTACAATAGCTTGTTTAGTAGAAGAAAGAGTGTACCTATTAATTTGGCCAGTAGTGTATATGATTTCCAGAAAAAGGTCCACCTCGCCCAAAAACGTAAAATTGATCAAAAACTCACATCTTGTGAAATTTTCTTCCAAAAATGTATTCAAGCTATTTATTTAAGCAATATACGCTAGAAGAAATTCTATATTGGAATAAATTCACTTTTTCTATATTTTTGGCCATTTTCTTAAAAATTGATTTCCAAAATGGGCCGTTTGTATTTTATCAATTACACTAAGTCAGATAGTAAGATTGTAACGTAAACCATTTTGATATATAGAAATATATTGAAAGTTTAATTTAAAACAAGTTTTACAAGCTGTTTTCGATATATCGAATAAAATTTGATGAGCATATTCTTGGAACAAACTAGGTAGAAATATTGTCACGTTCGCGATGTCGCAATACAAATTACTAATAAAACTTGTAAAATAAATAAAATTATAGCAACTTATCAAAATTATTTCTAAAATGGAAAATTACATTATTTTATTATGGTTTAAGAGTATTTTCTTCCAAATTACTCGCCACATTTCGCTGACTTTCGCATTTGTCAAGATAAAATCAAACATGACTTCCATTTTTCATCGCGTTCGCTATGCATTGTTTTCTATAAATAATTCGAAAACGAGAATTCTTCAAAGCTTGTCTTTTATAATAAAAATAATGTTGATAAAATGCATTAAACCCGTGAGAAAACATTTTTGAAAATGTCAACTTTATCCATTTTTTTTATTTAAAAACGTACAAATGTCGCGTTTTCGATCCTGGAAATACCCATGTATCATTTATATGCAATCCAAGCACTAAAAATATACGACGATTTTAATATTATCGATATTACTTTTTATTTTATTTACTTATTCCTAGCGCAACAAGGACTTTCTTCACTTAATGTACTGGCCACAAAAGTAATTCAAATATTGTCAGTTTTGAACATTTTAGCCCAATAAACCATAAAACAATGCTGCATATTTTTCGGCAGAACAGTGCTAGAAAACGATCAGAGCATATAAACTTTTTGTGCAGATAGTATTGACAAGGGGTTAAAAATTGGTAAGCCATTTTCTCAAATATAAGACAAATTAAAATATGTTTTACAAACATTGATTTTCAAGCTTCGTAATTAAGCGTAATTAAGATAAATAAAAAAAAATAAATATCGATATCCCCAGTTTAATTTAAATAAGATATATGTATGTAAATATTATTTATTATTTTATATTTCCCTCGATTTATTAAGCCTAGACAATTGGTTAATAGAACAATACTAATTATTTAAAAAGTCTAACTTCCGGTTTTGGTTTAATTGTGATTTATTATTTTATGATTTTAATAATAAAATGATGTTTTATAAAAAAAACATTAGATATACATACTTTACTGATCTACTCGGTTTGCAGCTTTTATTTTAAGCTCCTAGAAAATTTAAAATCCGATTTTATAATTCAAAATTCAAAATATAAAATCTGAGTTGAAATTTGTAATTTTGTTAATTTGATAACAAATTACCAAGCAGTTAACATAGCCAATGGCCAATCAAGTTAAGCTAATAAGATACAAATAAAATCTTTAATAGCGAATTCAAAGTGTACGGGCATTTCTCTGAAAAAAAGGGTGAGCGAGGGGAGGAGGGGAGGAGTGGGCAGCGGCGGGTGTTCGGCGTGGTTTCTATGGCAACGGTCGCATGGTCTTAACCCTAACCTAGCACAAATTTGCCAGCTTTTATTGTATTCTGTGATGAAATATAATGCGAGCTGCTTAATGGGAGTGGTGCGGGGGGAGTTCGAGATAAAGGGTGGTCAGTAAAACGTGCGATGATTTCATGAAATAAATAAAATTGCATGTGCAGAGAGAGAGAGAAATATATAAAAAGCAACGGAAAGCATGTAAACAAACAATGCAAATTTATTGTGTCGTTTCTATGGCACAGCTGAGCAAATCTGAAGGGAACTCTACAGCGTGCTCCGACGCATCTCTTCTTCTTCATATCCATTTCCATTTGCCTCTCCTCGTTGTGCCTTGTCACATTGAAATGTTTTTGTTTTTGCTTATTATTTTCTTTTTCTGTTTGTTGCGGCAGCTCCACCATGTGGCTGGCCACGCATTGCGCGGGTGCGAGGGAGACGGCTAGCGTGTGCATACTCAGCTGCTGATTCTGCTGCTGCTGTTGCCGCTGTCGTTGTCGTTGTTTTTGCCGCTGCGTCGGCCAGTGGCCATTGATATTTGGCCATCAAATGTGGCGATTTAGCAAGCAACAAAGGAAATTCAAAAGTCATGATAGTATGCACCAAGCAAAAACAACAACAGCAACAACAAAAAATGAAATGAAATGATTGCAATAAATACAAACTTACCATTTTGTGTTGCCAGTTGTTTTTGTTATCGTTGTTGCTTTTCGTATCGCAATTTACTGTTGCTGCTGCTGCTATTGTTGTTGTTGTTGTCGTTTGATGCGAACTTCGCTGACGACTGGCCGGAAGAGGAAGAGAGGAAGCAGAGAACGCGCGCGCTTAGAAAACAGGCGACGACACGGAAAGACGATGTCGATGACAGACAGACTGAGTGTCGCTCGGTCACCAAAATGAATGTGGCAGAGTCGCAGAACGCACAACGCACACAGAGCTCAGCAGCTATTTATTGAACAATTGTTCGTCTTCTTCGTCAGCAACTCGTTACTGAGCTCTGTCTTTGCCTTCGCCTTTTAGCTCCGCGCTTCAGTTGCGGCTCTAAGGCCCAACACGCGTTTTTTTTTCCCCCTTTTGGTTTATTTCTTTTGTTTGTTTAACTTTTCTGCACTGGGATTGCCGTAGAACGCTACGAATGTAATTTAGTAAGCAGCAAAAACGTCGAAATTCGTAACTGTAATTTATTGAATTTGCGTTATTTTTGATTTTTAATACGGCTGCTTAGCTGCAGTCACGCACACGCACAATAACAACAAAAAAGAGGAAGGAAACAAAAAAATTAACAAGCCGAAAACACACGTAACATACGTTCGCAGCGCACGTCGCACGCTAATAAAATAATAATATTTATCGATATATTTGCAAATGTGGAATACTAGTCCAAAATACTAATTTGGTATTTGCAAAAATATGCCAAATATACTAAATTATCAATGCATTCATTTAAGCTCATTTTACACAGCTTGTATACAATATTTTACAGTATACATTTAAAATCCATTCAGAAAACGTTTAATGTTTTCTTCAATCAAATGCTAAAATAAAAAAAGAACTAAATACCGACTTATGTTATATATCGATATAAAATCGAACCGCCTTTTTGTGTTATCGTTGCCAGATAGCCAAAAATTCAGGCATTTAAAATATTCTTAAAAATTATACCAAAAACTCATGTAAAATTTTGAGCAGCTGCCTTCAAAATTGGAGAAAATACCAAAAAAAAAAATAAAACAAATTTAAAAAAAAGAATAACCTAAAAGTGGCTACACGTTTTTTGTGATCCAAGGCTGCCACACGCTTCAAACTATCGGTGGCTCTTTTTCTGGGGAAACAAGACTGCCAGACGGCTTTAAACAAATACTCTTATTCGATTCGATAAAACTCTGGTTCTTGCTCGACAACTCTAATCAATACTATAGAAGTGGGAAACATCGATGTTTTAGATGTTTAAAAAAAATAATCGAAGAAAACTCGACCAATTCAATTATAAATTTTCTGGTTTGGAAGCTAAGGCTGCCACACGGTTGCAAAAGTTGTCTCTTTATGAATTAGAGATGTGTGTCCGATGCTCCGAAGTTTAGCAAACATCGATGACATCGATGTTTCACTCGATGTTTCTCCACCTCTAAAAAATATTAGCTATATTTTTTTTACTCAGAAAAAACACAGTCACTGTTTTCGTTCGGGCTTAATTGGCAAAATGTGCGCGCCAACCAAATATTCAGTAAGATCGTCTGTTTAATAAGCTGCAGTTCGAAAAAAGCTCGGACAAAAAAAATCAATTTTCAATATTCGTGCTGCCGCTCTGCCCGCCACCGACGTCGCGCTCATCATAAAAACACAAACGCACAGCAAAAATAAAAGAAAAATCTGTAAAGTAAACTGAAAATACTCGTGGGAACTCTTACTAAAAAATCGATCGATATCCGTTGTTACTACTCTGCTTAGTGTACCCAAGTTATTGTTTTAGCTAGTGTCTTTTTTTTTTCGTTTCGTTATCGACAAGTGAAGAAGCTGAAAAGAGTTGAGAAGCACAGAGTGCATAAGTCGCTTGCTCGTTGCCGGGTGTGTGGTGTGAGAAGAGAATAAAAGAGAGGAGTGGAAAAATTAGCAAGGCATATTTAAAAATATATGTACACACATACTTATGTTTAAATGTATGTATGTACATTGATTTCAATAAAAATCGCAAATATTAATGAATTTGTTGTTGCTGCGCACGCCAAGAACACATTGAATCTTTTGAGTATAAAAATAAACCAAACAAATCAACGCCGCCGTCGCTAGCACAGCTAGCAACAAGAGAGAGCACCCAAGCATCATCGCATCTTTAAATCAAAGAGAGAGGGAGAGAAAACACTTCAGCATCCGCCCCAAAGCCCCCATATCCTCTCTTCACTAACATACAACGCGCCTTTACTCTTTGGGCGTCATCGATATTCACGTATACGTTTTGTTTACGCGAGGAGCGACACACCCTGTACTCAAAAAAGGAGAGGCCAGTCAGCGCCTGCTTCCCGCCCCTCAGCCCTCAAGTTGCGTGCGCGTGAGCGTAAGCGAGTGCCTGCTAGTCTGGCGCCTTATCGTCCACAACAACAACTAGAAGAAAAACCAACAACGATTATTGACCGGGGACCGCTCCTGCAACACAACTACAAAACAACGACAACACGCCATTGCCATTGCCATTGCCAGTTCCTCTTCCTTGTTTTTGACAGCAACCATTAGCGTTTTATGTGACCAACAGCATGGTAAGTACAACAGAGAGAGAGAGAGAGAGAGAGAAGCAAGAGCTTTCTAATGAACCTGCACCTGCACCTGCGTGTATATTAGTATTAACACTTTTTGCCATTTGTCTCTCTGCCCATCAGTCGTTGAGCACAAGGCCGTCGCCGATACCGGCCCATTAGTACGTAATTCACATACACATGCATATATTTGTGCATACACACACGTATATATGTATGTTCATGTGGGTGCCCTAGCGATGTGATTTGGGATTAATTGTGTATTAGTGTGACAACATTAAATAAGGGAATACGTACGTCAAGTAAGGTGCGACTCGAGGATACACGTTTAACGCTTTGGGGTTGTTCTAGCTCATAGTTCATACTACTCATGTTTTATAGCTATTGCGTGTAAGCATATTAAATTATATTTTCTGTGTAAACTGCCAGTTTCGCGTATTTGCATTTCGAATAAGTTTTATGCTGACTATCGATTTACGATTGAACCATACTGGAAAATGCAACTGCAGCAATAATGTTTGAAGTAACGGAATTCGCGGGCTGACATCGATACCTTTTAATCGATAATTAAATCCCAGAGGGACACACTGGCTAGTGCTTGTTGTTGTTGTTGTTACAAAAGTTACTAACGCTTTATTTGTAGGCATAATTAACGTGCCTTGATTGTGTACGCGCAGTGGCTTATCTAGTGATACACACACACACACACACACTTAAACACACAATCCAAATTGTGTTTGTGTGTGAGTGTGTTTGAACAACCTAGTGTGATAAGGGGGCGGCCTCTTGTACTCGGTAAATGTACTCGCAGCGCATCGGTAGCGCGTGACAATGCCAACGAAAACAGCAGCAGCAGCAGCAACAACAACAACAGAAACTTTAGTACTCTCCAAGTAGCCCGCAAGTGGACACCTGTTAAACCCAGAAAGGAATGTCCAATAGCACAACTGAACACTCATATTTTCTTCATACTCATTATATTAGTCATAAATGCAGATATTTTAAACGTGCACACACACATGCATACATTGTTTGTGTATGCAACTGTAGCCGGCGTTTCAGCGGCAATCGATGCACAATATTAAAAAAGAAAAGAATCCACTTGGCAGGGATGGGGGAGCATACTATAGAGCTCGCGTAATCAAGTAAGCGGCGACCGTTGCTGACGTTGTGTTGTACTTTGATAACATATTTAATTTATTATTATGACTGCGTCTCACAAACACACACAAGCGTATGCGTATATGCTTATTGTGTGTACAATAAGCCCGCAGCACTCGCACAAACACACACACGCACGCACACACTAACTACTCACACTCTCAGTTGGTAGTTGCTCGCCATTTTGTGTTTCTCTCTCTTTGTCTACGCCTCAGTGTAACGGCTGCCTTCGAAGTTCAAGCTTCGAAGCTCCCCACAAAACGAACGAACTTAAAAAAAAAAAAAAAAAGTTTATGTAAAAAACAAATCTGAACGAAGCCCGCGAAAAGTAAACGAAAAACAAACAGACAGGCAATGGATTGTTAACAGCAATAATAACAATAACGAAACAACAACAACGACGGGTGGGTAATCGTCGCAATAATTCGTAACAACTGGTAACATCTTTTCACGTTAAATGGCCCTGTACTAAACAAAAATCTCACACATTGAGTACAGCACGTCACATACACGGGGTCATCGAAATCGTCATGTGTGTGCATGTACTAACATGTACCGACATGTACTGCCGACAAGTACACATGTATTGAACATGGACTCCAGTCCAGTCTGGATTTCAATTACGATTCACACGCATTAACCAAATGGGCTTTGTGCCAGCAAATATACATATTAATATATATGTATGTATGTGTATGCATGTACACTATATGGTATACTATACTATATATAATCTGGAAAGGTTTACGATCATTGTTAGGCTTTACGAGCGTCTCTCGTTTAATTGCCCTCCCTGTTCTTAATTGTTGGAGGGGAATTCCATAAACGGATTCAGTTGCAGTTCTGCTTATGCAATATCTAACTAGATACAGTCTGCCAAGTAATTGTTTTGACAAAATAAGAAAACCCTCACATTTGATTTGTATTTTCAAGTAATAATAATATTAATCTTAATAGCAAAAATAAAAATAAGACCAAGAAGTGGTTTAATATTTTTTTGCAAAATTTGTATCTTTGTGAAAGCAATTACTTGACATACTGTATGTCTGTATCTACGGGTATATAGCACTTGAATCCTTTTGTCTACACTAGTAGTTAACTACCAGCTATCGGTGTAATGTAACACATTTGCTTTTTTATTTTTCTAACAATGCATTCTGATTTATTGCAAGTTTTGTTTGTTTTGTGCGAAACTCAAGTGAAAAGTTTTTGTTTTCTATTGTTTTTTGACAACAACAATAGACAATAACAATAAACAACTGTTGGCCTGTACTCAGTCAAGCGATACGTTTTGGACTGCAATCGTTGCACTTACATTTACAGGGTATGTGTATGTATTTGTGCATGCCAAAAAAGATTAAAAGCAAAAAACCCAAGCACTTCATTAACAATCGCCACTAATCTGAACAAAAATATCTCAACATACCTTTAAATAACTCGACTCTTTTCGAACGAATTTTGTTTGATGAGTCAGTGGAAGTCTTACATAAGGAATCCATCAACATAATACAGTAAAACTTATCTTTAACGCATGTCTGTCTTCGCAATGAGTTCAGTTCCCTAATTTCGCAATTGCTTTATATTGAAAATGGTTGCCCCATCTCATTTATCAAATCTGAGTGAATCATAAATTAATTAATGATTATATTCCGTGTACTTGGGTTAATGGAAAGAGCCAAGCTATAATGATTCGTATGCTATAATGTATAACTGTTTAATGAGAGAATTTAACAACAGCAACCAGCTAAAACAACAACAGTAACAATAAGTTGTTAGTTATTTTCAGCATTCAGCATTATCTCGAGGGTATGCACCTAGTTGAGCCAACTTAAGAACTGATTAAAGCATGCACTTGTTGCTACTACTATTATTATATTCATTGTTGTTGTTGTTTTGGTTGTTGTGGTTGTTATTGCAGCAATGCAAAGTCTATTGTTGAAACGATTCCACTTGGAATTGTACTATATATAGTATATATATATATATGTATACACAAATATATATATACGTGTATAACGAGAGTGCTTATCGCAAGTGATTCAGGTTCATTACGCCCCCCAACAATACAGATTGCAAGTGTTGAGCAGTGCAGCCAGATGAGGGGCTGAGGGCGGAAAAAGAGGTGTCTATGAGACATTTTAGCAGTTATCTCGCCGGAACTTGCGTTCAACTGCGAGACGAATCATGTGAATCATCACCAGACGAGAATGTAAAACGACTAACGCCTGCAGCTGATAAACTGTGACTTATAATTCTTATTTATGTATAGAATTATATAAGAATTTTGACAAATAATACTCAGAATATCAAAATTTTGAAGCAAATATTAGAAAAAGAAAACTATGACGCATGGAATAATTTTATTAGGAAATTCCAAGTTGTGTAAAAAGTAAAGAGATTAAATTAATATTGCGGTTATTATAGACAAACTAGCAAACAAAAATCAGAACATTTTATCGGTCTACTTATTTAGAATTATCAAGAATTAAGGAGTTTATACATTCAAATATATTATATTCAAAATTTCAATAATATTATCAGGGAGGCCACAAAAATCGCTTTCGCTTGAACTTCACCTCAATTTCATTTCGCTGTGCCACAGATCAAATCGCTGGCGTCCGATGCTGCCACCTAGTTCGATTTAGATTTTCGAAGTCAGGGGCAGCGATGCCACATTTTTTAGTATATATATATGGAACCACTTCTGTTTTCTTTAAATTAAGCATTAAAAAAATAGCTCTTTTGAGGTAAATCAAGTTTTACCGAAAAAAAACCTTTAGCTTATTGTGCAATTTGTGAAAACATTTGTCACGAAGAGTTACCCGACTAATAGCAGACAGTCGCTAGAGTTGTCGAGTAACTTTTATTTTGTCGCGCCAATTGCTTTTAAATTTTTTGTAGCTAAACAAAGTCAATTATTATATAAATGAATTAAAAAAAAGGAAAAAATTAAAAACTTATTGTTCTGCAATGAAAAACCTAAGAAAGTTGCTAAACAAACCTTTGGGTAATTTAATCTGAGAAGGTGTCAACCCTTAGCAGCCTACTTCGAAGAGGTTAGTGAAAATGCAAAAAAAAAAAAAAAAAAAAAATTAAATCTCTCGAGGTTCTGTGGCACCTCGGAGATTTCCGTGCGGAAATGCTTTCTGCGGAATTCTAATTCGCTTGCGATTTCTGTGGCACCCCTGTATTACTTTTCTGATATTCTTCAAATAATTTTCCAATACATTTTTTTTGCCATCCTTATTTTGGATTCTGTAAATTTGTTTCTTATTTTATTTTTGTTTCCAAATTCATATTTTGAATGTTGAGGAATTACACGTCATCGCCATCGTCATTCGAGCTAATTAATCATGAAATTATAAATACAAGTATGTACGTGAGTGCGTACATATGTATGTATAACAGATATATGTATATGCAGAGTCTTTATAAATACGTATAGCTCAATGGCAAGATGTTGCTCTGGGTTTCTAATGCCCGTTATCAATAGTTGGCTCTTGACTGATATGAATACCGTCGTAATCTTTAACGAAACGTGCCAATGAATTCCAAGTAATCGCAATAATTTTCTCAGCGCTTCTCAAGTGCCGAACCAAAAGTTTGGCAACATTTTCGGTGTGTTTTAGGATAGGGTTGGGTTGGGTTGGGTTGGGTGAGGATAGAGATTGAGAATTAGATTGAGGTATTACGGTGCAACCTTGAGCCATCTACCATAATTGATTGGGATTAATATATTATTTAATTGCATGTGTCAAGCGATCAATGTTCACTTTTAAAAAATTATAATAGTAAGTACATTTTTATTTAAACTGTCGCAGTTTAAATACCCTAACAACTTCTTGACAAATGCGCATTCAATAATATATTTAAAAATTCAATAAATATAGGAAAAATAAATTTAATTAAACTTCATTCTTAATTATGAATCTTTAATCTTTTTGTCTTTGTTGGAACTTACAACAAAAGTATTTCTCATATTGCTTTCGTAGATATGTAATAAATGAATTGGTTTTTATAAATATATGTTTATATGAAATACTATCTACAAAGTTTGTTTAGAATTGTATGAGGTTAAATTTTATTATCATGTTTTATGTTAAAAATCTGATCTCGCCGTTCGTAAATGTAACTGTGCAATTTTAATGAAATTTCTTCAAGATCTTAATCTACTTTAATTGTAAACTTAACTAAGTTATGTTAATAATACACCAAATATCTATTTCAAAAGTTAATCTTGAAAATCTCCCAAGGTTTTTTGACGAACGAAATATCGGTGCTCTAGAAATGTCGAAGATTTTATATATATTTTAAATATTGATACACAACATAAAATTTAAATATATTTAAAATTTAAAGATTTTAATAAAAACCAATTAACAACTACAATAATATACGCATTTAAATTACTTGAGGAAATCATAATACTCCAAGCTAAGTTGTGTATGGCAATTGTGATATCTTGACAAGGACAAAGCTGACTAAAATCTGGAATAGAAAGCACGAGTGGTAGCAGAAATAGAATTAAATGGAAACCAAAACATTGACAATAATTCCAGTTAGTCATTGCTAATGAGTCGGACGAGTCTTGGGAATATTATTGGTATACCTACATATATTTCTTTTGTTTTCTTTTTTTTTTTTGTTGATATCATAATGTGTGCTTAATACTCGTATATTGATGCCTCAAAATATCAATATAGAAATAAAATTTCCCCGACAATTGTTGATAGTGCTTTTAACGTGGCTTTTTTTTTTTGGTGGGGGGGGGGGAGGGGGCTTTGTGCGAGTCTTGCCTATATTATGGAGTACGAAATGCTCGTTCCTAATTTATGCTGAGTTAATTGTATTGACTTGACGTGAGGGCTAATTGCCCAGATACCCCTATAGCCTCTATATATGTATATATTTATATATGTACGTAACCCTGATATCATATCTCACTCGATTAGGCGGCATCTCTCAACTGAATGAATGTAAAATGTGTACTTATTAAATAACAGCAACAACAACAATGAACACAACTACAACTATATGACAATTAGAATCAAATCGATGGCATTTGAACTTTTATAATTATTGGGGGCAAATAGCGCTAGACCTCATGTAAATTGATATATTACGTGTGTGTGTGAATGTGAGTGTATGAGTGTGTCCACTCATTCTACTCGCGATTCCACAATCTCGGTGCAAACAACAATAAAAACAATAGCCAAAAACGCTCGATGGTTGCTTCGAGAGCGTTTCAAGCACATTGGTTATGGCTTGATACACACGCGATGCTTCTGATAAATAACCAAACACACACACACACACGCACACACACACACATTATCCATGTGGGTTTCACACTTTACAGTTGTAAATTTTGTCGTAAATCTGAAAAAGCGTTTTTTAGCTATTGTTTAGCTTAGTTGTTGTTTTCATCTTCTTCCTCTTCTTTTGGCGTTTCTTAAACATTTTTCTGCGCTTTTTGGATGACTGACTAATTGGCAATCAACACATAGCCCTCGACGAAGCTGCATTTTCTACAAAAGTTGCCATTTATTATGACGTAAGGGTGGAAAAGATGCGACTGTATTTTAATTTTTTTGTTTTTCACTTTATTACTTATTTTCAAAGTCGCCTTAAAACATCTTGTATGCCAAAAGCAAAAAATACATTTCTGGAATTATCCCCCATTGGGTGGAGAATTTGATTACTGAAATTTGTGTCTGGATCAAATTTATTGGAACTGCTCAACACAAATACCTAATCTGTTTTTGTACTTAAGGTTAAAAAAAAAACAGGTATCGAATAAGTCTCTATGAACTACTACATACAGCTGCGGTCAAAAAGCAAAAAACTTAAGCTTTGATATTTTGTTTCTTAATAAGAGTTTTTGTTTTCTGACATTACCAGATCATTGGGTTGGAAAAGCTTTTATGGAAATGTATCATTAGGACTTAAAAGCTTCTTCCATTTTTGAGTTTTTCCGTAATTTCGTGATCTATGCTTTATTTGTTCCGGTCAAAATAATAGTAGTGAATGCATTAAAAGTGGAAAAAAAGGATATTAAGCAGGAAAGGCACTTGATTTGATATTTATAATTGTAAATTGATAATTTGCTATAAATTTTATAAAAATTTTTTTGCTTAGAGTTGTAACAATGGGGCGTGGCAAGCATTGCACTCCAGAAAAGCGTACTCCTATTAAAAAATTTATTTCTAAAAGGATAACCTTTAAGGAAGTTGAAAAATTTGATTAGATGATTTCCAACCATAATCAGAAACGCCATTAAGTAGTGGCCAAAATAGGATAAATGTGGAAGACCTCGATCTATATCCAAAAGCCTAGTGACAAAAGTAGTGAGGTTTTTGAAACGCGACCCTTTTGCTCCTGCAGCACTTATAAAAAAGAACTTTGGTATGGACCAAAGTGTGTAAAACATTCTTAGATGTTTGCGAAATAATAATCTGCCCAAAAGCGATTTCGATTTGCTAAGGATCATCTGAATTGGCCCTAGAGAAATAAAGAAACCTCTAGTGGTCGGATGTGTCCAAAATTATATTTTTGCTGGTCGAGGATCTAGACAACATGTAAGGTATCCGTAAAAGTCAGAATATCAGCGCAGATTTACCTGCAGGACCATCAAACATTGTGGTATGAGGATAATAACCTGGGCGCATTTTCACATTACTGGGTCCAACCCATTTATTGGATCATAACCATAATGGAAAGGCACGAACATGTGAAAATTCTGCAGGGCATTAGCTTCCGTATTTTTCAGATGATATGCCGATAATTTGGAGGTTCCAACAGGACATAGACCCAAAGCATATCAGCAAATCTTCGAAAGAATGGTTCGCATAGAAAAAAATTAATGTAGTGGAGTGGTCACCACGGTCCCCCGATCTGAACCCCATTGAAAATTTGTGGTCCGATATGAAGAAGGATATTGCCAAGCATCAACCAACAAATAATATTTATCTTTGGAAGATCGTTAGGAGCGCCTGGAGCTCAATACAAACAGAACGATGTTAAAGCCTGATGGACTCCATGATCCGTCGTTGTAAGGCGGTAATTCAAGATAAAGGCTCCACAACAAACTATTAAATTTGTTAATTATTAAGTGCATTTCACATATCTAACCTTTTAAATAACAAAACATTAAGTTAAGGATCGTTTTCATCAGTAAAATATTTGAATATGTTCATCACTACTATTATTTTGACCGCCCATTTTTTAGACTATTGCAAGAAAAAAAATCCTAAGTCGAAATATAATAACTGTTCACTATCTTTGATTTCTCAGATAGATTTACAATATATTAACGTATTTTAAAAAAAATATAAAAAAATTTGGATAAATTAAATGTTTTTAAATTTTGAGTTTTTGTAAATTCATTGCACGCACTACTATTTTTTTGACCGCAACTGTACATTAGGGTGTCCCTTATTTGGTCAAAGTCAATATTTTTAAACGCATACGGGCTAGTTCTGTTCATTAGGTCCTAAAGCACTTAGAAATAAATTTTTACCTCAATCGGAGTATGATAACCCGTGCCGACTTGGATCGGAAAATTTAAAGATTATATGGGACAAAAAAAATGATTTTTTTTATTTTTTTAATTTTTTATTTTTTTATTTTGTTCATTAGGTCCTAAAGAACTCAAAACCAAGTTTTCACCTTAATCGGAGTACGATAACCTATTCAAATTTGCATCGAAACGTGAAAAATCATCGAAAAATGTATATTCAGTGTTAAAATACAGTTTTTTCATGTTTCGATGCAAATTTGAATGGGTTATCGTACTCCGATTAAGGTGAAAACTTGGTTTTGAGTTCTTTAGGACCTAATGAACAAAATAAAAAAATAAACAATTAAAAAAAATAAAAAAAAATTTTGTTTGTCCCATATAATTTTTAAATTTTCCGATCCAAGTCGGCACGGGTTATCATACTCCGATTGAGGTAAAAATTTATTTCTTAGTGCTTTAGGACCTAATGAACAGAACTAGCCCGTATACCGTTTAAAAATATTGACTTTGACCAAATAAGGGACACCCTACTGTACATATATTTAACTCAACATGAAACTTATTTTATATCTAAAGGTTTTTCATGCCATATTTTTTGTGGCCATTCAAAGTTTTACTAATTATAAATAAATTATAAATTGTAAATATGATAGCAATAAATAATAATTAAATTAATATGCATTAGAGATATTCTTTGAGCATTTAAAGTTAAAGAATTTGATTTAAAGTACATATGCATTTAAGATCGGGGATACTGAATGAAAAAATTATATTATATGTCCGGCAGTGGAAACGCAAAGTAGAAATTGTAATATCCTTTAATTATGTCATACGATATCAGTAACAGATTTTCTATGCTATCTGCCAATTAGAAATTGTCATGATTATATTTTTCGATGATATAATTAAGGGTATTCCATGGCGTTGGCAACACAAAATCCAAATTTGCGGTGAGATAAAGTTGCAAGCTTGATACGTCAACTGTTGAGATATTATCTAGGCCATGTCCGTCCATGTGAACTATTGTATATTTATCTGTAACTATCTGTCTTTATCTAAATGAGGAGAAGCCTTAATTGAATTATGTTTGATTTTCCAGAAATGACTGCCTCATCAGTGTCCGTGACGGTTTCGAATCCAAGCGAATTAGCAACGGCAACAGCCAAGGGCAACAGTTGAAGAAGTCAACAACAACAACAACAAAACAGCAACACCAAAAACAACAAGAATTTGGTGTTGTTTGCAACGAAACGAAAGGAAAAAATAAGAAACGAAAGTGAGCACACAAAGAGCAGAGAGAGAGAGATACAGTGTAAACGATCTGAAAGATACAATCTGTAGGAGGAAAGATCCGTTGCCGTTACCGTTGCGCTGGCACAAAACACTCTCTCTGATTATTCATTTAGGCACAAAGACACGAACAAACAGCACACGCCCCCCGCCCACGCCCACGAAAGAATAAAAAGTAAATAAACAAAACAAATAAGGATAAGAACAAAACAAGCCCAGTGAGAGAGAGAAGAGGATAATAGGTATACATAGAAAAGTATATATACACATATATATATATAAATTATAATATATAGAGAGAGGTAGACAACAGTGTGCACTCAATATGCTGAACTCGACTACAAAACATCTGCTGCACTGCGCGCTCCTCATCACTGTGATAGTTATCTGCGAAGTATTCTCCGGCGGTATTAAGATCGATGAGAACTCCTTTACCATTGTCGATCCATGGACTGAGTATGGCCAGGTGGCCACCGTATTGCTGTACTTATTGCGATTCCTTACGCTCCTCACGCTGCCCCAGGTGCTGTTCAACTTTTGCGGCTTGGTCTTCTACAACGCCTTCCCCGAGAAGGTCGTGCTCAAGGGCAGCCCCCTGTTGGCGCCCTTCATCTGCATCCGGGTCGTCACCCGCGGTGATTTTCCCGACCTAGTCAAGATGAATGTGCTGCGGAACATCAACACCTGCCTGGACACGGGCCTGGAGAACTTCCTCATCGAGGTCGTGACGGACAAGGCCGTGCATTTGGCCCAGCATCGTCGCATCCGCGAGATTGTCGTACCCAAGGAATACAAGACTCGCACTGGGGCACTGTTCAAGTCGCGAGCTCTGCAATATTGCCTCGAGGATACGGTGAATGTCCTCAACGACAACGACTGGATTGTCCATCTTGATGAGGAGACTCTGCTCACCGAGAACTCGGTGCGCGGCATCATCAATTTCGTGCTCGACGGCAAGCATCCTTTTGGCCAGGGACTCATCACCTATGCCAACGAGAACGTTGTCAACTGGCTGACCACGTTGGCCGACAGCTTTCGTGTGTCCGACGACATGGGCAAGCTGCGTCTGCAGTTCAAGCTGTTCCACAAGCCCCTGTTCAGCTGGAAGGGCAGCTACGTTGTCACCCAGGTGAGTGCGATCAAGTGCCTGCAAAATATCAGCAGGAAAAACAACCATAATCTTCGGCATGCCGACAACTTGATACCCCTTAAATAAGTTTGAATTGAGGCTGAGAAATTTCTAATAACAAAAAAGGTGATTTTCAACCGTTCGTTGCTATGATAGCTTTATAATTAAGCAATCCGATCTTAAGTTAATTTCAATAGAATATACAAGACTGTATTAAAATCACACTTTGTTAGTTTGGTTGAAAAATCTCAAAAATCTAATGTTTTCGATTCTAAAGATTGACTTTCAATCATTAATAATGATTTCAAAGTACATATGTTTACATACGCGTAGGGATGGCAAAAAAAATTTATTAATCGATTATTGAATCATATGATTAATTTAAGCTACACGATTATTAATTGCAATTAATCGACGAAAAATAAAAATAATCGATTAATCAAATGATTAATTTTTGTTATAGTTTTTTAAAATATTGTGTAATGCAATGCCATTGTATAGCAAAAAATATTTAGAACAATAATAAAATGCCCAAAAAATATAAATACAGTGGCTCACAGCCTAAATTTTAACATTTAAAGCTTATTTGAGCCGTTATCGTTAACATATTTTCATCAATGGAAAGGTCGTTTAAATTGCGTTTGAATGACACAAAACTTTCTTTTACCCATTAAGTACCCTTCGAAAATTTCAAATTTATGTAAAAGTATACTTTTTCAACTTTTTTCCTCGATTTTTCACAAAAAATATTTTGATGCAGAAAATTTTGTTAAACAATTCTAAGAGTAACTGCAAAATAAATTTTCAAATATATTTTTGCTACTATTTTTTTGGAATAAAATATCAATGTGTGTTTCCCTGAAAAATGTTGGCAACGACGCGATTATTTGATCGAATAATCGATTAGTGTTTCAATTAATCGCAACATATTTTACGATACAATTAAATTGCCAATGGAAGCAAAATCATCGATTATCGTGTATCATATGATTAATCGTGCCATCCCTACATACGCGACATTTTTTTTTAAATTATAAATCGAAGGCAACTCGAAAAACTTGTTTTAAATTAAACTTTCAATATATTTTTACGTTTTAAAATGGTTAATGTTACAATCTTACGATCTTATTGGAAATGAATTTTTAAGAAAATGGGCAAAAGTATAGAAAAAGTTAATTTAATCCAATGTAGAATTTATCAGGGATGCAACAGAAATCGCTTTCGCTTGAATTTCACCTCAATTTCATTTCGCTGTGCCACAGATCAAATCGCTGGCGCCCGATGCTGCCACCTAGTCCGATTTAGATTTTCGAAGTCAGGGGCAGCGATGCCACATTTTTTAGTCAGAATTCGAATAAAGTAATTAAAAATATATATACAGCGGTGGCCAAAAGTATTTTGGCACCCTTTAAAGTTAGCTCTAGCCAAATTTTGAACTTACTTCAAGTAAAGTTTGGTATCAATGGAAAGTTTTTTTGAATTCCTTTCGAATGATGCAATACTTTCCTTAACCCATTTTTGATCAATTCAATTAAGGCCTCGGTTGACATTCTGTAGAAATGCCCAATATGTTGGACAGTACAGACAGTACATCGAGTTTCATTAGGAGATGTTCAAAACTAGTCTCCATAGTTAGCATAAAAAGCAGACGGAGAGACGGACCCTTTGACTTGTGACTTTATGCCTGCTGTCGTTTTTCTGTTGTAATATTGAATACAATTTCCGTTTTTTTTTTTAGGTTGGAGCTGAGCGTTCAGTGTCCTTTGACAACGGCATCGATGGATCTGTGGCGGAGGATTGTTTCTTTGCCATGCGGGCCTTTAGCCAAGGCTACACATTCAACTTCATCGAGGGCGAGATGTACGAGAAGTCGCCGTTCACGCTGTTGGATCTGCTGCAGCAGCGCAAGCGCTGGCTACAGGGAATCCTGCTTGTGGTGCACTCCAAGATGATACCCTTCAAGCACAAGCTGCTGCTGGGCATTAGCGTCTATTCGTGGGTCACCATGCCGCTATCTACATCGAACATCATCTTTGCCGGCCTCTATCCCATACCATGTCCCAACTTGGTGGACTTTGTGTGTGCGTTCATAGCGGCCATCAATATCTATATGTATGTGTTTGGTGTCATCAAATCCTTCTCGCTCTATCGCTTCGGCCTGCTCAAGTTTCTGGCGTGTGTCCTTGGCGCCGTTTGTACGATACCCGTCAATGTGGTCATCGAGAATGTGGCTGTCATTTGGGGACTGGTTGGCAAGAAGCACAAGTTCTATGTGGTGCAAAAGGATGTGCGTGTCCTAGAGACGGTCTAAAAGCGGCAACAGCGGCAACAATTGCTTTGACAGTAATTAACTGTAATTAACACAAATGAATTAATCAAAACAAAACAAAATCGAAAATCGAAAATCGATAATTAAGAAATTGTAATGCAAACCAAATGAAACAAAATAATAATCGCACAATCTGATGGCAACAGCAGCAGCAGCAGCAACTTCATCACTATCAAAACTGCTCATCAGCATCTGATCTTCGTTATTTGTAAGCTTAAGTTGCACACACACACACACCACACACACACACACACCACACACCACACACCACACACATACACCTGCACCTATTGTTGTTTCGTTTTATGAGAATCCTTTGGCTCCTGCAAAAAGTAGACGAGTAAAACATTATAATGAAACACAATTGCCAAAATCGCTAGAACAAATAGATTATACATAGATATACTTATGTATGCTAATATGTATGTGCTATACAATTTATGAATGTATGCACCACACCCACAACACCCACAACACACACACACACACACCAAACGCATCTAAGAGAAAGAGCAAGAAGCAAAGCGAAAGAAAAACCAACATAAGAAAACACGTTCTAATCTTTACAATACAAAAGGAAAACCTCTCCATTAAGTGTAATTTTTTTAATAGTCATTAGGAGAAGAAGAAGATGTAGAAGATGAAGCCGAGAAATAAGAAGCAAAAAAACAGCAGCAGAATAATGGAAACATGAGTGGGAGAATCGCTATATATATATTTATATTTGTATGTACTATATTATGTAGAATTATTATTATCATTATTATTATTTAAAGTTTACATTTAATCTGTGTACATTAATGTATTGTAAATTGATAAACTGTTAAATATCATTCACACCAAAATACCAAACAACAACCACCCACAACAGCAACAAACAAACAAACAAACAAACCAACAAAACTTAGACTTTTTGTGTACTTACATATATATATGTGTATGTTTTATGTATGACCTAATTGTATATGTATGTATAGCTGTAAGCACACACACACGCACACACACGCCCATTTGACACGAAAAAACATCGCCATAATAATAGCAACAACAACAGCAGCAGCAACAACAACAACCACAACAACATAATATAAAGCTCGTCCCTGCGTTGCTTGAGCAAAACCAAAAAAAAAGGAGCAAACATTGCTTTTCATTTGTTAAACATTTCGTATTTATTATTAACACACTCGCACACACACACACACACACTAACTTTAATGGAACCCGATCAAAGTTGGCTTTAACTTGACACACACACACACACACACCTACAACTAGAAGCGCACGGTGTGAATGATATTTTATATCGTGTTTAAGATCTGTTCTGGTCGCGGCCTGTCGAATTTTGCATTCATTTATTAGCTTATGTACTTATATACATAACTGTATATATCTATTTTTTTTTTTTATGTTACTGTTATTGGTGCTTTTGAGAGACGAACACATACACGCCCACACACATACACACAAACACACACACTTGCATAGACAACAGCCCATAGCCGCCGCCAGAAGTGAGTCGTGATCCCTTTTAAGCACACACATACACCTCACACACACACACACACACTTCTTACACATAGGCATAAAAAACTGTTTGCAAATGGAAAAAAAGAACCAAATACAAAACGATAATAAAATGAAAAATATATGAAAAAAAATAAAATAAATAATAATTTGCATTTTAAATTTTAGTCCCAGGAAAAAAAAATAATTTTAAAAGTCTGAAACTTTGAGATGGTTATTTTAAAATTTTCGCTTTTGAAATTTCAATTTTTACTTTATTGCGAGTTTGCATTTTAAACTAAAAAGTGGAATGTGCGATATATTTCAAGTATTCTGTCATCAGAACGGTCTTATATAGTATAAATCTATAATATTATTTATTGGGAATATTAAAAATGAAGACATAATTAATTCTGAGTTTTCCTGCATATTTTATAGAGAATCTTTATTCCGAATATCTTCCAATCAAAGAACGAATCACAAGATAATCTATCTTAAAATTTGTGCAATGATTTTCAAATAAACACCAAAGTTCTGTGCAAACAACTTAAGCGGAAAATTTAAAAAACATTATCCAAATGTTGCAAAAAAAAATGTAGCCAAACCAAAAGTACATAAAAACACAATTGTCAATTATTGATTAACTAATTATGTGCGTGCGCTCGAATCTCAAAATAATATTTAATAATTAATATTTGACACTATTCGCCATCTCTTTCTAGTAAAATCATGTGCTCTCTTTTGTATTCGTGGGCACAGTTTTGAGAAATGCGAGCACACGCACACGCAAACATTTTATTTAGACATAAATTAAATTCAGTTCTTGAGTTTAAAATAACATTTCTAATCAAAGGCAATTTATAAAGAAGAATAATGAAAAAACACACGAAATACAGGATAATCGTAAAAAGAACTAATCACTTAAACTATTGTAGACAATAACAATATACTAGAATGACGCAAAAGGAAATGCTTTAGGTTAGAAAAACTTCTTTTTAGACGTGGGCGTCTCAAAGTTCAGCGTCGCAAAGCTCAGCAGGGAACGCCTGTAAAATGCAAGAAAGAGATTTAGAAATTGTTTGCTAAGCGTATTGAAATCAGTGTACAGACTTGGGCAACTGGCTGGTGGAACACTCCATTATCGAGTTGACACTTAAGAGAGGTCCAGAGCTGATGTGACCCGAAGATTTCGTTGGCGTTTTCAGTATCGGATCCGTGTTATTGGATTCATTCTCATCAACTTCTGAAATGGTGCTGCTGCTCTTGGGTGAATAACTCTTCAGCGTAACAGTGACGTTCTGAGCGGTGGTCGTGGCAGACGTCGAGTTTTCCTTGTCGGCATTGCTGTCTGCACTGTAGGGATTCATGCAGCTCTCACTGCACTTGCAGGAACTGTGACAGCCGAGGCCATTCGAGAAACAACCGCAACGTTTCGTGTCACATTTCGTGCGACATTTGCAGCGATGTTTAGATGCCTTGCGCGTCTCATCCGCCGCCCCACTCGTATCTTGAATGGTCATCTGCAGGGAGCTGGAGTCGGAGGTGTTTTGGACGTCATTGCTGCTGTTCGGATTTGTATTCTTCTTCAGCTTGGACGTGTTATTCGATGACTATTAACGAAATATGCAAATCAAGTAATGAGTAATAAACTCAACGTAACAAATAAAAAATAGTAAAAAAAAATGAGCTCAAATAGTCGCTGAACTAAGAAAAAAGGGGACATCCTTTAACGGCATAAATTAATTAATTACAAACAGTCGTGCAGTCGTTTACGTGGATGATTTAAGGGTGTTTTTTTTAAGATTCAATCGCTGTAGATCAGCGGTGGGCACGCAGTGGCTCCGGGAGCAGCACTTGCTCTCAACTTTTTTTCAAACTATTCGGTGCCGTGAAGTCGCACAAAAAACTCGCTGTTGTTTTTATTGTTGTGCTCCCGAATTCAGATTTCGTGACCACCGCTGCTGTAGATGATTAGCCGACAAAATCACACGTTTTACATTCGGCATTGTTTCTTCAAAAGTTACTCACAACATTTTGGCTTCTTCCAATTTTTTGATCGATTTTGATATGGCCAAGACCACTTTTATGATAGGCCTCGATTTGACCTCTTTCGTATTCGGACAATTGCTATCCATGACTAATTTTAATTTATATAATTTTATATAAAGAAAATATATTAAACTACTAATTTGCAAACAAATTCTGTCGTTGTATCGCTTAATTTGATCACAAACTGAAAATCATGTAGCTGAACGAAAAATAAAGCATTAAATTTGTTATAAATAAGCAGTAAATATGTAGTTTATGTAAATCATACTTTGGCATCTAATTAATTTAAGATCAGAGAATTCTAGAAAACAAATTTCATGTAAATCGGAATATTGGCTTGGGAATTGCAGCCCAATTCCTACCTCGGTGATTATGAACCTATAAAGTTGATCGGCAGTGTATAAGTGTATATTAATGCTGATCAAGAATAATTAAGCTTTGTTGGGTCGATAATTGTTTTCTTTCTGCTAGTAACTTTGGGAAATGCAATGGGACTTACTCTGGCACGCTTTTTGGGCTTCCACTCGGGGTCTGACAACGTGTCGTTCACATCTTCGTCGAATTCTAGCTCGCTGACAAACTCGCAGTCGTCGTCAGTCTCATCGCTGTTTATGACAATGGGGCGTTTCTGTGACTTCGACTTGAGCTTGAGCTTGTCGACCTCTTGCTGGAGCTCCTCCTTCTTGCGCAGCATCTCCTCGACAATCTGCTGTCGCTCGATGTCCTCAGCCTTGTTGTCGCCCACATTGGCAGACATGTGTTGGCTGCGCAGCAGGACCGCCACCTTCTCCTCGTAGTTACGCTGCTGATGGACCATTTGCTCCTCGTGCTTGCACTCTGCCTGCCGCAAACGCTTGCTGAGCTCCTCCTGCTGCTGCTGTGCCTCGTTCAACTGGCTGCGCTGCTCGTCCAGCAGCATCTTCTGCTCCATAATGCCCTGGGCCTGTTCGCGACGCTGCTGCACGATGCTCTTAAGCAGCTGCTTGGTGATCGCACGCGATTCCCCAATGCTCTGCACGTTCTCGCATAGGGCACGCATGCGGCTGTCCAAATCGTTGGAGCAGACCTTTTGCTGTAGATCGGCGATTTGGGCATTGCGCATCTCCAGCTCCTCCTCGAGGCTGGCCAGCAGCTGGGCATGCTCCTCCTCTGGCTTGGGCTGCTGCTGTTTTATCTCATTGCAATGCGCATTGATGATGGCACGATCCTCCATTAACTGCTCCAGACTGTGCTCGGCATCGATCAACGATAGAATCACCTCCAGTTCGCGATCGACCAAGGCATCCAGCTTGGCTGCTCCTGGCTGATCTTTGACATGTCGCTGACGTTGCGCTTGCGCAGCTCTCTGTCGCTCCAGGGCATCCTTTAACCTGGAACAAGTTCAAAAATATATATATACATGTATACAATCGAAGATTGGAGTGAGTTCGCCTTACCGCTTGTTGGTGGCCATCGCCTCCTCGCACTTGCGCTTCAGCACCTGACGCTGCTTGGTGTGCAGCGTCTCCTGGCGGACCATCTCGCTCTGCATCTTGCGATCCTTGCTCTTCAGCTGCGTCAGCTGCTTCTCGCTCATCAGCTTCCACTGGCGGAAGCGCTCGGACTCGCCGCGCATGGCGCGTATCAGCTTCACCTTGGACTCCTTCATGGCGCGTATCTCGCTGCTCAAATTCTGAATCTTCTCGCGCTCCTTCTCGCGCATCTTCAGCATGCTCGCCTGCTGGTTCATCTTGCGTCGCATCTCGCCCACCTCCTGCTCCAGTGCGTGCAATCGCTTGCGACGCTCCTCGGCCAGCTTGGCGGACGTATCCTTCTGCTTTGTGGTGCGCAGCTGGTCCATTAGCTCACGTCGCTCCGCTTCCAGCTGGCCGATCTTGAGTTCGCACTGCTTGAACTTCTCATCGATGTCATCGTCCTGCAGCTGGTAGAAGTTACGCGTGACGCGATCGTGCAGCTCCTGCTTCAAGTCCAGCTGACGATTAATGTTGCGCAGTTCGCCGTTGAGATTCAGCTGCTTCATGGTATGCTCCTCGGTTCGCGACTGTGTCTCCTCGCAGCCAGAGCTGGAGGACTCCTCGGCGACTCCGGCGGCCCCGCTGCCATTGAGACACTCCTTGCGGTGGATCTGCAAAACGCTCTCCGTTTGCTGCAGCTCCTCGTCCACGCACGTGACCAGTTGCGTGATTTCGCGCAGTTGCTGTTGCCACAGAGCATCGCTCTGCGATTGCTCCACAAGCTCTTCAATTGGTGGCACAGCTGGCGCCGCTGTGAGCTTCGCCTTAAGCTCGAGCACGTGCGCCTTCAGCTTGTCGTGCGTCACCTCGGCAATGTGGGCACGCATCTCGTTCTCGGCGAGATCGATGAGCGCCTGCTGTAGCTCCTGTTGCAGTCTTCGGTTCTTCTTCTCGATGCGCGCATTCGCCTCCTGCAGCTGCTGCACTTGCTCGGTCAACCGCTGTTCCCCCCCGTTGCCAGCCCCTTCCAGTCCACAGACATTGCCTCCGCCTCCGCCGCCACCGCTGGCCAAGAGCTCCATGCGCAGCTTTTGTATAACATCTTTCAGCATCAGGACTTCAGCCGCATGCGGATCCATATTCACGACCGGCTTGTTCTTGATCTGCAGGGCGCGATCCGCATATCTCAGTGTGCTGAGCGTCTCCGCCACGTTGTAGTCGGCGGGACTGACGCAGGCGATCATCAATGTGATCGAATTGCCACCCAGCGAGTCCTGCAGCAGGCGTGTCAACTTGGACTGTCGATAGGGCACGTATCCCGCCGTTTGTCCAGCTGCAAATGAAAGCGAATTGTATCATCAAATGTCTCCAAGATCATATCCAGCAGTGAACTTACAGCCCAGCACATTGATGACATTGCCCAGCGCCAGCAGACCCTTGTTAATGTTTACGCCCTCCTTGAACCGATCCCCACAGGCCAGCGTCTTGGAGCAGCGCTCCGAGCCAGCGAGATCCACCAAATTGAACTTGGACGTGGTCACCGATTTTCTGGAGTAATTCAAATACACATTAGATTAGAAGCTACACAAGGAGTGACAAGAGTTAACTCACTGGCCCGTCTTCATGGTGGCAACCACAGTTAAAGTGAAGATCGCATGCGAGCGGGACGACGTCTCGTTCATGGCTGTGGAGGCAACGGCACGACCTGCGGAGCCGCGCATCAGTTGATCGGTCACCTGCTTGGCCTCGGACACCTCCACCTCGGTGAGACCCGGTATGACAATGCGATTCTTATCCTCGCGTATGTCCACTGTGCTCTCCTCCCGTTTGTTCGACGAGAACAGATCGAAAAACTGCTCCTGATACAGTTCGACAAAGGAGCAGGTGATTTTAAAATAATACTCGTTCTGCATGGCAGCTGTCTCCTCGAATATCTCGTGTACGGCTCGCGGTATAACGCCAACATTCCCATCCATGACGCCATCGAATGCTGTGCCCATCGTGTACGTCTTGCCAGATCCCGTCTGGCCGTACGCCAATATCGTGATGTTGTATCCGCGCAGCAGTTTCTTCAGCTTGTCCCGTACGCAGCTCTCGTAGATGGCCTGCTGTGTGTCGTCGCTGTCGAAGACGTAGTTGTACGTGAAGCACTCGTTGCGGTTCACCGTCACCTGCGGCGACCCGTCGACGGCGCGCGCAACGGCGATGCGGCAGCCTCGCTCCAGCTCCGACTTGACCAGCGGGCGCACGCGCAACGCAACTGTCACTGAATCCGACATTTCTGAAATTTATCTAAATCGAATGCATTCATATTAGGCATGAACTGTAAATGTCGCCATTTCATTTGTAGGCTCACCTGTATTTTATTAATTAATATAAATGCAACTTGCACTTTTCCAGTGAAAACCAACACTCAGATCAGATCACACAAACAATCTTAAAAGTTAACAAAAACGAACACGAACTCAGTTAATAGACGCGTTAACACAAAAAACAGCTGCCTTTTAGCCTTTTCGCAAATGGTTAAAAAGATTTGAAAAATGGTGGCATATTTCTTCGGCGGCGTCAGTAGATTGCAGCCCTGGCACAGATCAGTGTGTACACACTCTCTCACAGATAATTAGTACTGGCTCGATGACCAGCAACAAGTATTAAATTAAAAATGATTGTCATTGCAAATATAACTAGAGCTTCATACGAAATGTAACATTAGAGTCTAATGATTAGACAAATGGAATTTCAAAATGATTTCAAATCAGATGAACTGACTGCCGCCTCTGGAGCATAAAACGATAGCACCAGTTAAATAAATATCGATGTACATGTGTAACTGTCAAATTTGAAATATTATCGAATGAACCATTTGTATCAGCGGCATTCCTCAACCTAGTGATGAGTGGAAACATCGATGTCGATGTTCATCGATGTTTTCAAAATGAAAACCACACCATTTGTAGAAGAAAAACAGAATTTCTTAGTTCAATAAAGCTTAATTTCTGTTAAAAACGTAAGCTTTCATAGTAGTTTTAAGTTTCAAGCAGTTTTTATCTAAAAGTATAAAACAAAATACAAGAAGACTATCTAATGAGAACTTTGAAAAGACATATGTAAGCCTTCTTGTATCTATAGTATCTCTGACCAATTTTAATAAATTTACTCACTTAAAAATTGCAAACACTGCTCAAGTTACTAAGAACTCACTGTCAGAGCGGCGAAAAGAGCGTATTGACAGTGCGGCCACCGATGTTTTGCAAAACATCAATGCATCGCTGAACATCGACATCAACAAAAAACATCGGAAAACACCTACCGGTTGAAGTTAGGTGGTCTCGTCGGCTGCCGAATCGTTCGTTTTTTAGGTCTTTAACGTTCAGTTCACGTTTAGTGCGTGCTTGCTATCCCTTTTCCTCGCACTGAATATTAGTATAGTTAAGGCCCTACTTTTTGCCGACGAGACCTCCTTATGTTAATGCTTCATGCCTCAACCGTAAAAGATTTAATTTGAAGTTGCAATTTGACCAAAAACCAAATCAAAAATCAAATATGTGACAATTACTAGTGCTATTATTAAGAATTCACATGATATATTATAGTTGCAATACGATTTACTATCAATCAATTAGCTGGGTGACGTAATACCACTACTATTCAGAATTAACATGATACACTTGAGATTTGCTGCAACTGATCACGCTTGATGTAGACCTGTGGCATAGTCAGCATACTTAATTTGCTATCGATCCGATCCAGCTCGTGCTCCAGTTCGATTTTCAGGTTGCGCACCCGCAACGTTCCCATGGAGATGGGCAATCGATTGTACTGCCAGATGAGATCTCGATAACGCGCCTGTGCTGCTTGAAGCAGTGCAATGCGTTGTGGCTCCGATAACAGCACTTGATCCTGGTTCCGATCTCGTTCTTGTTCCCATTCCCGTTCCCGCCGTCGTCGTTCTCGTTCCTGTTCGTTGACTGCATTTCGTGCTTTCAACTGATCGGCAAGTGGCGTGTTGTCGTCTCGGTTGGACGTTCTGGAGCAGGAGCATGCGGAGGCGTTGGTGCGGGCACTCAGCGATTGGTCCAGTTGGGGATTCTGCTCCACATCCGTGATGTCCGGTATGGACAGCTGCATCACATGGGACGATGAAGTGCCTGAATCTGAATCTGAACTAACCGATAAACTATCCTCGTCCATCTTTGCTGGCTGCTCCTGCTCCTGTTCCAGTTTCAGCTGCTGGTTTCTGGTCTCAAGGTCGGCACCAGGTTTCGCCCCATCCAAAGTACGGGGCAGAGTGGCCGTCGCAGCGCCGAGCACCGTGTGGTAGCTGCTGCGTTGTGCGGCCATTCTGCCCAGCTCAAAGTTGGATGCAGTGCGTCGTAGGCCACCGGTATCATCATAGCCGCCGCTGCCCGCATTGGCCATCAACAGCGGCTCGTCGCCCTCGCTGCAACCGCGCAGCAGCAAGTGACCTTGCAACTGTCCCATCCCCTGCCCCTGCCCATGTCCATGTCCATGTCCCTGTTCCGTGCACTTGAGCAGCGCCGCGTTGAGGAACTGTTCATCACTGATGTCCTCCGTCTGGATTTGCTTCTCTGAGCTTCTGCGCGCCTCTGCAGCACAATAGACTCGTTCAATGCGTCCCCCCTCGATGAGACGCCGCTGGGTCTCGATCAAAGGCGGCGTGATGGCCCGACGTCCCATGGATGCGGTTGTGGGCAGCTCGTAGCTGGGTGACTTCCGTTCCCGCTCCCGCTCTGTCCGCATCTGTCGCATCGTCAACATGGGCGACTGGCGCACCAGCAACTTGTTCTCGCGCAGAAAGTTGCGCTGCGTGGTGGCGACTCCCTGGCCCAGGACTGCGGATCGCTTCATCCACATGAGGTGCTGAATCCTGAATGATTGCGCTTTCAAATGGCAAAATACAATACAAATGTCGCAATTGTACAAGAGAATTAAATGTATAAACAACAAAAGTGTAAAATTCAATGAACAAAATTAAGCAACTACTGTCAAAATAAACAACCATACAGGGTGTCTTTTATTGGTCTGATTGGGTTTTTCTTGGTTTTTTCCAATCCATGCAACAAATGTTGGATCATTTAATTATTAATTTTTTGAATATCCCCAGATTCTTTTATTATAATTCTTAATCTAATGATTTTCTATTTCTTTAGTTAATTTAAAGTTGTTTATATAACGTATTATATTACTTAATTTTATTTTAATTTTTATATATTCATTTGGTCAACTGAATTTAGTTGACACTAAATAAATTAAATAAATTAATATTTCAATATGTCCAACCCGATAGGTGTAAATCAGCTATCGGCACGGCACTATCTCGATCTCATAGGAAATTTTCGTGGCGACTGCGCTGCCGCTCACGTACACTCACGTACACGCCGTGGCGCGTCGCTGCTACGATTTGTTTCTGTTGCGTCGCTACTATTCCGCTGTTAGACGAACAAAAATGCACACTAACGCAATGCAAACATATGAATGTGTAGGTGCCGACCACTGGTGTAAATAATTGGCTGACTAACGATCAACCAACGATCAACTAACCAAAATACTCGTTTGCAAGCCCCAAAAAAAATTGAAAATGTTGCATGAAGTTTTTCTACACTTTTTGGTGTGCAAACAGATGCACGAGATTCATTCATTTTCAAGCGCCTCTAAATTCATTCTGCTTTTCAAATATTATTGATATCGTGATAATGTAAAATGTCAAGTTTTAACTTGAGTTTCAACTCCTGACATTATTAACTGAACTTAATGAATTTTCATAAAAATCAATTTAATTAGCTCGACTTATAGTCAGCAAAATAATCGAGTTAAAGTACTCGAACTCGCTTCCGCGAAAATCGAGTTGTTGATTTTTCGATGTAGATTTAAATCACTATCTACAAATTAAATCAAATCATTTCATTAGTTTCATTTCAAATCAATATCAGTAATTTTCTAAGCATAGAATACATACTAAGTATTTAATAAATTTAAATTTATCGCAAATTTCATTTAATATATTTTTTCTCATAAATAACACAATTTAGTTATTGCCCACTAGGACAGATTCTAAACCTGATAAGGAGTGGAAAAAAATAATACATTTTTTTTGGATAGGGTCGCAGAAAGAAGACAACTGATAACTATTCTCATACAATTAGATTTTGGATTTGCGCAGGAGGAACTTGATGTTGATGCCATCTCGAAAGCGTAGCACCATCTGGGCCTGCAGCACGGGCTGCTCCAAGGGATCAGTCAACTCCAGTTGGAAGCAGTCCACAATGCGCACCGTTAGCAGTTTCATCAGAAGCAGCGAGTATTTGCGTCCAATGCAGACATGAGGTCCACCCGAAAATGGTATGTAGCTATAGGGTGGTGGGGTCACCTCCTCCTCCAGCCAACGCTCTGGCCGGAACTCATAGGGATCCTTGAAGTAATCCGCATCATGGGCCAATCCATACATGTTGATCCAGAGCGTGATGCCGGCGCAGTAGCGACGCCCGCCAATCGTTGTCGGCTGTGTCGTCTGGCGCCCAGTGGTGGGCACAATGGTGTACTGACGCAGTACCTCCTTGATCAGCGCATCCAGGTAAAGCAGCTGATTCAGTGCATCCAAATCATTGGCCCCGCCAGCCGGCAACTCGGCCAGTTCAGCGTGCAGACGCTCCTGGACAGTTGGATGCTTGGCCAGCGCGTAGAGCACAAAACCCATGGCCGCCGTTGTCGTGTCCACACCCTGTAAATAAATCAAATATGTAGCGCAAATTTATTCAGCTGAACTGCTCTCCTACTGCACTGTGCTGCCACTTTAGCTATATGATAGCTAGACTTAGCTATGTACATTAGAGTGCATCGAATTGTATGGGCCCGAAAAAATGAAAAAATGGTAACCCATTTTCGTAATCTGTGGTCAATTCTAAGATGTTTTTACGCAGAAACCATAGTTCTAAAATGAATTCCTGGTCCGCGCTTTTTGAGTTGAAAATTCATTTTTTTGAACATTTATATCTTGGGTGTTTATGGACCGATCCTGACAAACTTGGTGTCAATACTCTTGTTAAGACCAGGACGTTTAAAACTTCACAAAAGCAAAGGACGAAATGTCTTTTAAGCATAATTTTCATCCTTGGAACGATGATTTCCCCGGTTCGATTATGTCAAGATATATCCTAAAAAATTAGTCATAATTTAATATAATTTTGGCCCAAAGGACATTTTTATCGACCTTGAACTTTAATTTTTATTAACAGAAAATTAAAAACGTATTTTATTAAAATTGTATTAAAATATTTTGTAAATTTTCTGTTAATAAAAATTAAAGTTCAAGGTCGATAAAAATGTCCTTTGGGCCAAAATTATATTAAATTATGACTAATTTTTTAGGATATATCTTGACATAATCGAACCGGGAAATCATCGTTCCAAGGATGAAAATTATTCTTAAAGGACATTTCGTCCTTTGGTTTTGTGGAGTTTTAAGCGTCCTGGTCCTAACAAGAGTATTGACACCAAGTTTGTCAGGATCGGTCCATAAACACCCAAGATATAAATGTTAAAAAAAATGAATTTTCAACTCAAAAAGCGCGGACCAGGAATTCATTTTAGAACTATGGTTTCTTCGTGAAAACATCTTAGAATTGACCACAGATTACGAAAATGGGTTACCATTATTTGTGAAAAAAATCGATGCACTCTAATGTACATACATACATATGTTGTAATAGCAAAAGCCCGAAAATTAAAAAATTTACCCGATATCTTAAAATTTTAAAAATTAAATCAAAGTAAAAATTATTTAAAAAACGAAAAACAATTGGTAGACCAAATCAGGAATCGAACCCACGACCTCTGCCGTATCTCTAGCATTATTAAGGCCCTATTCTCTTTCAGCAAAAATTTTTTTCGACTTTTTTTTTTTTGCATTTATTTATAGCTTGGGTAGTTGTGAATATGCCCCTAAAAGGATTTTTAGAAATTCGAAATACTTAAGGAGATATGGCCATTTTTATCCAGGAATGTTAATGTTAATGCATGTGAAGTCAAAACTTTAAACGCGTTTATCTCGAAACCACGTTTTTCGAGCTGGCGGCCACGATTTCGCCAGTTCTACTGAACCGATTTGGATGAAACAAAGTTTAATCGACGTAGAATTGTCACCATTCTGGCCCGAAGTAAAATAAAAGTTTTGCGATTTTTTTTACTATTTTTTTTTTACACTAAACTACAAAAAAATGGGTCCAAATTCGATTTGTCAATTCAAGTGGCCGCCATTTTGTCAAAAAAAATCGCAATATTTTTATTTTACTTCGGGCCAGAATTACATCTATGCTGATCATAACCCCGTTTTTTTTTTCATTTCCGACCGCTCCGGAGACCCGGAATCGTGGCCGCCGTGACGACACCTTTTTTTTGCACCACCAACTTTGAAGTCTCATTTCTTTTTGAACAGCCCTCGTATCGAGGCAAAAAAAAATTTTTTATTTTCTTTCATTCATTACTAATTCAATAAAAAAACAAAATTCAAATATCTTTTTGCGTTTTCAAATGAGAATTTTTTCAAAAAAGGTCCAAAAACAGCAAGCTGAAGGAGAATAGGGCCTTAAGTAAATAGAAAATAATAAATAATCAAAAATCATCTGCATCGACAGACCGGGGACTCGAACCGTGATCTAGCGTTTCTCTTGCCGAGCACTTATCACCTCGGCTACCGCGACACTTGGGCTGATGCTGGCAAATTCGATATACATTCTCGATGTACATTCTGGCGGAGTAAATCTAAAATGAATTAATTGACCATTAATTTTATTTATATACATGTAGTTTCTGCCAATCTTTATAGTTGAATATCTTCACTATTTGTGGCCCAATCGTGTTGAAAGTTGGTGTTTAGTCTCTGGGCATGATCCTTAGGGTGTCCCTTATTTGGTCAAAGTCAATATTTTTAAACGCATACGGGCTAGTTCTGTTCATTAGGTTCTAAAGCACTCAGAAATAAATTTTTACCTCAATCGGAGTACGATAACCCGTGCCGACTTGGATCGGAAAATTTCAAAATTATATAAGACATAAAAAAAAAAAATTATTTTTTTTTAATTTTTTATTTTTTTATATTGTTTATTAGGTCCTAAAGAACTCAAAACCAAGTTTTCACTTTGATCGGAGTACGATAACCCATTCAAATTTGCATCGAAACATGAAAAACCATCGAAAAATGTATAATCAGTGTCAAAATACTGTTTTTTCATGTTTCGATGCAAATTTGAATAGGTTATCGTACTCCGATCAAGGTGAAAACTTGGTTTGGAGTTCTTTAGGACCTAATAAACAATATAAAAAAATAAAAAATTAAAAAAAAAAATTTTTTTTTTTATGTCCCATGTAATTTTGAAATTTTCCGATCCAAGTCGGCACGGGTTATCATACTCCGATTGAGGTAAAAATTTATTTCTGAGTGCTCTTAGGACCTAATGAACAGAACTAGCCCGTATGCGTTTAAAAATATTAATTGACTTTGACCAAATAAGGGACACCCTAATGATCCTACACACGTTGGTGTAAAAAATATATTTTTAAATATTAACTTAAAGCCCCAAATTAAAGGTGATGTAAGTTTTTGATGAATTACGTCACCTATATTGGGCAGGGACTGAAAATAACTGTTATTGATCAAAATTTCAACTAAAATAATCACATATAAGGACTAATGCGATTTTTGTTTAAAGTACATCAAACTGTTTGTAAAAACAGTATCTCTGCAAACAGTCAAAAAACTTATATTTGAGACTTTAAGAAATAAAAATTTCATATAATTATTAATATTGATTTTTATTATATTCATTAAAAATAATAATTAAATTTGAGGAAAAAATTAAAAGTCTGAAATAACTATTATTTTTGATTTGATATCATATAAGTCTTTAAAGACTTTTATAATTTGAAATTGTTTATAAAAGTCTTTTTAGAATATATTTGTTAATACTAAAGATACACATTTCAAATTTTTAGCATAAGTAAATTAGGTTATCATCTTCCTGCGCATTACAAAAATAGGTCTTTTCAGATAATAAACACTCAAGGAATTCCATAAAAATAAATATTTCCTACAAATTAAGATATTGAAAAAAAAAATTCGAATATCATTGAACCCACGTTTTCGAACTCTCTAGAAATATACATATCTTACTCAACGTGCAAAATATGCAAATGTGTGTAGCAGGGTGAACCCTATAAATTCTCACAATGTGAAGGAGTTAATTGGAGATGTAATTCCTTGAGTGTTTATTATCTGAACAGACCGATTTTTGTTATGCGCAGGAATATGATAACCTAATTTACTTATGTTAAAAATTTGAAATGTGTATCTTTAGTATTAACAAAGATATTCTAAAAAGACTTTTATAAACAATTTCAAATTATAAAAGTCCTTAAAGACTTATATGATTTCAAATCAAAAATAATAGTTATTTCAGACTTTTATTTTTTTCCCTCAAATTTCATTATTATATTAATAATTATTTGTAATTCTTATTTTTTCAATCAAAAATAATTATTTAGTATGATTTACAAAGTAAAAGTTTTTAAGTAATTATTAAAAGAAATTTCTATTTATATTCCTCATAACAGTTTCGGTCCCTGATATTGGGTGTGGCAAAATTTTAACATAAACTGATACTGCCTGACATAATAAGGAGTCTTCAATCCAAATTTGGTGGCCCTAGCTCTTACCATCTCTGAGATCCGATCGTTCATACGGACAGACGGACATGGCTATATCGACTCGGCTGTTGATGCTGATCAGGAATATATATACTTTATGGGGTCGGAGATGCTTCCTTCTGCCTGTTACATACTTTTGAACATACTTAATATACCCTGAGGGTATAAAAACGAAGCGAAAACGAACGTTTTACTATTTGCTGTTCCCAATTCCGATCGAACGGAGCTTGTTTTTACTTTTTGAACTCGGTTTCGAAAACGTTCCGAAAAATCGTTTATAGCATTTCAAGTTGCATATAGCAGATAGAAGGTAAACTAGACTAAAACATTGTTGTTCGAATTTTGTTATTCAATTGAATCAACTCTAGCAGCTTTAAATTGGGAAAGTTGGTATCGATAGCAAAAATTAAAGTGAAATTCAGAACAGCTCGGTTTTGTTTTTTATTCGGTATTCATTTTAAAGCTCTAAATGGAATTTACTCTTAAATCCGGTGACTCTACGACAATTATTGTCAATTATTGTAAATTTAATTAACTTAGGAAAAAGAACTCTATAATTCGAATATCTCCATAACTCGAACCTTTTCTTTGGACAATGGTGATTCGAGTTAGGGAAGCTCGACTGTATCTGGTGTCCAGTACTCACCGCAAAGACGAATGTGTTGATCTCGTCGCGTATTTGCTGTCTGTTAAGCTGCGCCAGCAACAGTGCATCAAGCAGTATACGTGGCTTGTGCTGCACCTCTTGCTCCTCTTGCTCCTCCTTGTGCGCCTGCTCCTGTTCCTGTTCCGACTGTAACTGCTTGGCACGTTGCTCTATAACCTGCTTCATGAGCGTGTGTATCACTTTAAGCTGCTCGCGTAGCTCGCGCCACAAGGCCGTGCGTTTGAATATAAAATCAGATGCTAAGATTGGGTTAATCATGCGCTTGAAAAGCAGTTCTCCGCTGCGATGGAAGGCGGCCACAATGGGCGAGTGCTCGGCTTGCTGTGTCTGCAGCTGGCAGCCCATGGAGGTATCTAATCAAAATCAAAAGCACAACACTGATTGCCAGACTTTCATAGATTTGATGATTCTATATACGAATGTCGAAAAATATTACTCAGAATTCGGAAACTCGGAACAAAAATTAGGAATCGAATAATTAGGAATACAGTTTTTAGGAATTCAAAATAAGGAAAGCAAAAATTAGGAAACCAAAAATTGGAAAAACAAAAATTAGAAAAATCTCGCGAAATATTTTTGTTTTCGGCTTTTTCCTATTTATTAAGAAAAAGACAACCATTTATTTCAAAATCAGGATTTCGATTGCCAGCGCATGTGATATTTATTCGAACCATTTACATATTTCAAAATCTGCATGTTTATATTGTGTTCCACCTTATATAAAAAATCAAAAATTTTTTCATCTTTGTGTTTCATCTTCGTGTTTATTGAGTAGCTATTTAAGACGGTTGTCTACCCTTTCATATTTTGATTGTTTTTTTTTTCGGGCCAAAGCCAAAGAAACTTTTCCCAATTTTTTTTTCCTAATTTGTTTTTTCTAATTTTTGTACTCTGAATAGTTTTCTTAGTTGAAATTCCTAATTTATGATTCCTAATTTTTTCTTCCCAATTTTGGATTCCTAAAATTTTTTTCTTGGTTTTATTTTCTTCTTTTTTAAAATTCCTTAAAAAAGTTTCGGAATTCGAATGAGGTACCAGATTAGGTACTTGTTCTTACCCACAATTGCATCAAGGAGACAGGCGAATAGATGATCCGTTACCTCAATAGAAGCGCCATTTGTTTGCCGTAATCTGGCCACAAGACGATCCGCATGTTTTGCTATATCAGGTGCAAAGCTGCGTAACAGCTGTGGTTGAAACGCCGGCGTCAACAGGCGACGCTGCGTGGCCCAAAAACGACCGTGGCTGATCAACAGTCCGTTGCCAATGAGCGGAGACAATTGCTGAAAAGTGTCTGCCTTGCGCAGCGTCGAGTCAAGCAGTGCTTGTTGCGCTTCCTCGGCGGTGTGCAGGAACACCCACAGCTTGGGCCCCAGCCAGAGGCGATAGGTGACCCCGAAGCGCCCGCGCAATTCTGTAAACACCAGAAATATGACTGCAACAACCAACTGTCTTGCACTGCTTGCATCAGCTTCAGCATCCACTTACACTCCGGCTTCAGTTTGCCAATCATCTGCGCATTGCCAAGCAGCGGCACAGCCCACGGACCGGCCAGACTGCATCCCAGCATTATCAGTTGCCGCTTGCTCCAGAGCAGCAGGAAGAATGTCAAACAAAGCAAAAACCACAAAAGCTCCATCCGCTCGTCGCAATTGTTGAAAACCTTATGAAAGTTTGCAAACGCAATTGGAATGGCAATTGTAACTCTGTGACCAATCAATCAGTCGCTGATTACTGCTAATCAAAATGCGATATCGATGCATATTAATCCAATTGTCGATTTAGGTTGCAGTTCAACAGAACGTTACGCAGCGCTGTTAACAATCAGCGCAGTACACTTGAGTTTGGCTCTGTAAGCAAGCAGTTTCCAACGCTGTCAGCAAGCAGTTGAGCTTACGCTCAACAGCACTTAACAGCATAGAATTCTGTTAAGTCTAAAGTACAAGGCGGCTTAAGTTACTCAAAACACATTTTGTGTCCGGCAAGTAAGAAACATATTATATAAAAGCACTTGAGCATGTATGTATGTACGTTGTGACGTTTAGTATCTAATCTTGCGACTCCGACATCAATTAACATGACCTTGGCCAACTGCAATCTACTGTGCACCGTAAATTGAGACTACTGTTAACGCGCAGTTTAAAGAGAGCTCAATACTTAAATTCGCCAAAAAATTCAAAAAAACTTTCAAATTGTTGAATAGTACATTTGTAATATTTTTTATTCAATAATATATGTATGTATGGATGTATATATATATATACTTTTTCGGTTTTGTTCTTTTCTTGTTATTTGTTTGTCGTATGTTTTTCAAATATGCAGACACAAAAACTTTTAATAAGTAAATTTTTGTTTCTCGTTTGGTTTATTAGCTATGCTCTTCGTGTGTTCTATTTTTTTGTTTTTTTCGTTTTTTGTCATTGTTTTTAATGAACCTTTAGCTTCATTTTATTGTTGAGAATTGTTTCATTTGCAGTTTGCAATTTTATTAACACATATTTTAACATTTACAACGAATATAATTTGTGAGTTCGATTTGATTTACTGTCACCTTATTGTATATGTATGTCTGTATGTGTGTATGTATATATTTATAAATATGTTTTCATTAAAGCTACATTAACTCATTGGCTGACTTTTCATTAATTATCGCTTCACCTTCTATTCTCTCTTTTATCATATTAATATTCATATTCAGCTTTCTATTCATAATGTATTCACTTTTAATATTGTGGGCTTGTTTACGTTGTTTTTTGCTTAATTCGTTTCTTGTAATCAGCAATATTTTAACAATACTTTGATAGTTAAACAAAAGCTATATATTTCTTGTAGATAAACATACACATAATTTCATATTCGATATTTAATATTTAATATTCAATATGCGATAAGAGCTATTTGCAAAAGTAATTGATTTCATAATTTTTTTAAATTTAATTTTTATTTTTTGAAATTTCCGTTGTTTTCTTTAGTGCGTTTGATGTTCCACATAAATTAATGTGTGTATTATTCGATTTTTCGATTTTTAATTTCATGTCATTATAATTCGTTCCTATATATATGTATGTAGTTTATAGAATTTGACAGCCATGAGATGAATTTTGCTTTCACTGTCGCTTTTCGATTTTTGATTTCCGATTCGTTTCCATTTCGATTAATCGCATCAATTTGTTATCGTTTATGGACAGACGCGCTCTCAATTGTGATTTGAAAATTGAGAACACGTCTGATGGCTGTATATTTGTATACACATTTTTATTTGTACATATGTATGTACATATGTATATTTAATAATTTTATGTGTATGCGTTTACTAACTTGGACTATCGCCCATAATAACATTTCATTTCTTCTGTTTTTCAGCTTCTTTTTAAAAAGTGTTTCGAAACACGAAATCGACTTTCGAGTTTCGCATTAATTATTAATTACAATTGTAAAAGGTCTAATTATGTAAGTAATTAATTAAGCGTTTTGCCTACTTGGTGTTGGGGCTTCATCTTCAGCTTCATCTTCAGCTTCATCTTCACCTTCATCTTGATTTTGAGTTTTCGACTTCGCTTTGGAATTCGAGTTCGAATTAGTTTTTTTTTGGTGATGTTTTCAATGAATTTTTTAAGAATCCATTGTTAAAAGTACAACTATGTTAATTTCATTTGTATTTGAATTTATTTATGTATTTAGTTAATATGTTAGTTATTAGTAAGTATAAGCGTTTGGTAATTGGTGTTTTTGATTTGATTGATGTACTGAGTTTCCTATTCGCCTATTCCATCAAATACTCGATATAATCGATATCAATTGTTGTGTTGCGTATTTTGCTTGTGCTTTGGCATTACTTGCATTCCAGTTCTATCCAGTTGTATCCAGTTGTATCCAGTATCCAGTGGTTTATCCCCCATTTCCATATGTCTAAGGCTGCATTTCGATTTTCCTCAATTAATATAAAGTCTTTGCGATTGCCCATCAACAACTTGCACAATTTTCGATTATATGGTATAGTATATAAGGTATAAGTAACTTTACATGTAAATATTCGTAATTATATTGTAATTTTTTCAAAAATGTTGTTACGGTGTTATGTTTACTTTCTTTTTTTTTGAGGATATCAGGGCAGTTGAGAACTAACACTAAAGCTACAAACTTGATCAACGAACATCCTTACGATAGATTCGACTCGAGATTGAAGCCAGGCTTCAACATTGCAATATACATACATATGTATATATACATATATATAGTGTATATATATATATGCATAAGATCGTTATAGCTGACTGTGCGTTAGATGTATTTCAAGTAGCAATTTATATATAAATATATGTGTATATGTATTTGTATATTTTTCAATTGTAAAAGGGACTTTTGACATTGCTTATGGAATATCGTAGAGGTCAGGAGGAGTTACATATAGAAGTACTAACTATAAGTATAAATTTACAAATTTATGAAAACATTTCGAAAACTGAAAATAAATAAAATTAACCCATAATGGAATTTAAATTGAGACTACGCATGCACTTCATGTAATTTGTAATTTGTAATTGTTATTTTTTGAGTTAAAGTGAAATATATATGTAAATGAACTATATATTGTGCATATATTAAATGTTAGAATTATTGGAGTTACTGAACACGTTTATTGTTAAATTGTTGTTAGATCTTTGATCCATAGATGTTCTTGTTCACTTTATTGTATATTTTTTTAGGTATATATTTTTGTTGTTTTGCTCTCAGAATTATTTTCTTTAGAATGTGGTTGCTGTTGTTGTTGTTATAGCTATGGTTGAAGCTGTGTGTGTGTGTGTGGGTGTGTGTGTGTGTGTCGTAGTCCCGTTGTTAATGTTATTTAATAAGGCCTAGCTTGAGGTCAAGTGCTAGATGATTGGTAACAACTTTCGCCGTTGACAGAATTAAATACATACACATACAATATACAAAAAGTAAAGTCTGTGACAATTAGCAGCGGTTTTTTCATGGTGTGCAATGCGGCAACAGCGCCGCACATGCTGCATCTTTCTAAAAAAAATAAATAAATCATATTAAAAAGCGTAACAAAGAAAACAATGAAAAAAATAAATAAAATAAATAAAATAAAATAAAATAATTTTCGGTGTTCATTTGAAATGATCGCATATAAAATGTTTTTTATTTCATAAATACAAATATAATTTGTGTTTGCTTTTTTTTTGTTTCATTCTTTCTCCCTTTCTTCTTTCGTTCTTTCGATTTGCAAAATCAATAATAACAATTTAAAGCACTTACGAAAAGCGTTAAATAAAAACTACAAAATTAATTTAATTTACAATCGTTTTGTGTTATTTTTGTTTTGCTTTTTTATTTTTTTTTTTAATTAATTAAAATTATTTAAAATGTTTGCTCTGTATGTGTGTGCGTCTGTGTACAAGTGATTGTGTATGTGTGGCAAATTTTAACAAAAATTAAAAATTAATGTGACACTGCTTGTTTATTGCATTTAAAGTTGGATTACATTTAAAGTTCGATACATTTTCGACAAGCGAAAAAAACAACACACACACACACGCATACAGTAAAAAAAGTAGAGTTACAATAAAAAAAAAACACATTTATAGTATAATGCAATATATAAAAAGGTGTCCCTTATTTGGTCAAAGTCAATATTTTAAAACGCATACGGGCTAGTTCTGTTCATTAGGTCCTTAAAGCACTCAGAAATAAATTTTTACCTCAATCGGAGTATGATAACCCGGGCCCGACTTGGATCGGAAAATTTAAAGATTATATGGGACAAAAAAATTTTTTTATTTTTTTTTTAATTTTTTATTTTTTTATTTTGTTTATAGGCCTAAAGAACTCAAAACCAAGTTTTCACCTTAATCGGAGTACGATAACCCATTCAAATTTGCATCAAACATGAAAAAACAGTATTTTAACACTGATTATACATTTTTCAATGATTTTTTATGTTTTGATGCAAATTTGAATGGGTTATCGTACTCCGATTAAGGTGAAAACTTTGTTTTAAGTTTAGCACCTAATAAACAAAATAAAAAAATAAAAAATTAAAAAAAAAAAAAAAATTTTTTTTGTCCCATATAATCTTTAAATTTTCCGATCCAAGTCGGCACGGGTTATCATACTCCGATTGAGGTAAAAATTTTTTTCTGAGTACTTTACGACCTATGAACAGAACTAGCCCGTATGCGTTTAAAAATATTGACTTTGACCAGTAATATAGATAGTAACTATAATTATAATAATAATAATAATAATTTCTAAATCGATTATCATTTAAAATGTAACACAATAAAATTGATAAGTTATATTCGTACGTCCGTATATAAAATTAAAGCAAAGGACATAAATCAATCAAAAATGAGAAAAACAATATACAGAATACAGTTACAATTACGGTTACAGTTACAATTACACGTTACAGTTACAAGTTACAGTTATAGTTAGAATTACATTTAGTACAGTTACAGAGACAAATTGGAAACAGCATTAAATTAAAAACAAACGTGAGTGGGGAAGAGGTGGCGAAGGGGGGAGGTAGGGGGTAGAGTTGATACAATTTTAAAAATTTAACAATATAAACTTATGAACATATAATCATCTTAAATTAATTGTTTATGCTTATATTATGAAGACAAGGCAATTTTATGTATAAACTTGAATTGTTAATAATATTGTTGTTGCTTTTGGTTGTTGTTTGTTGGTTGTTGTTGTTGTTGTTGTTGTGTTTGCCTTGCCTGCTAAATTGATTGATTTCTTATGCGCTTACCGCTATTTCTATTTCTGCTCTTCATTTTATCTGTTCGATTACACTGTTATACACTGTTAAACACTATCCTATGCTATTCTGTTCTGTTCTGTTCCGTTACGTTCTGTTATACAATATTATATTCTGCTCTGTTCTGTTTTCGTTCTGTTCCGTTTGACGCCGTTATTTGAATCACAATCAACGCTTTTATTTTTTAAAATTCTTTTCATAAAGTTTTTTGTTTTCTTTGTTTTTTTTTTTGCAACACTTACAACACTAAAACAATATGCTCCTCCCCATGTCGATGGTATGTTATCAAATCAAATCAAATCTGATCGGATCATATCAGATAAGATCGGATAAGATCAGATGCTGCCGACCATTTACAATACTAACAATTAGTGGGCGAGGGGACGATTAAAAAAAAATGTGCACACAACAAATTACAATTAATAAAAAAAAAAAATAATTTAAAAAAGAAATTAGAAACTTGTTTTGCGCTCTAACTTTGTTGCAGTTATAAGGTAAGAAAGTGCGTGCGTATGTGTGAGTGAGTGTTTGTTTGTGTGTGTGTGTGAGTGTGTCAAGTGTAAATGCAGCTGCATATAAAATGAACTCTTCTCATATCCCCATCTCTCTCTCTCTCTCGTCTCTCTCGTCGCTCTCGCAAGCTGTCTGTAGGTCTGTCTGTTTGTGCAAGAGTAAGTGAGTCAACTGTATGTGTTTGTGTGCATGCGTGTGTTTTGGCTTATGATTTAGAAATTCATTTGTCATGTTTTGCGCGGCGGCGTCGGTGGCGGCGGCAGCGCAGGCGCAGCAGCATAGGCAGCGTGCGGCACGTGTTGTTGCACGTGTGGCACGTGCTGCTGTCTCAAAATGTTCATGTCTTTGGGAATGTTTTTGTATTTGGCTGAAAGATTATGGGACTGGTGAGCAACTTAAGAAATCCCGGCCGGCCCATGATCTGTTTCTGCTTACCTGCTGCTGCTTGCGACACTGCTTGCGACGCTGCTTGCGACGCTGCTTGCGATGCTGCTTGATCGTTGAGCTGCTGTTGCTGCTGCTTTAGTGCTGCCAATGAATCACTATAAAAATTTGATTTGCGCATGTTGCCGCTGCCGCTGCTGCTGCCGTTGCCGAGAATATTGCCATTGCCATTGGCATTGCTGTTGCTGCTGCTGCTGCCGTTGATGTTGTTGCAGTGATTGCTGTTGCTGCTGTTGCCGCTGTTGTTGTTGTTGCTGGCACCCAACGGCGGCAATGGTGGCTGCAATTTCGAGACATGTTTGCCGCTAGCAGCATTTACTGCTGCCAATGGATTTGTTACCGCTTCCCCTGCTGCTGCTGCTGCTGTCGCCTTACTAGCTACTACACTTAGATTAGAAATTGCTGGTGGTAGTGGAGATCTTTGTGAATCATTGCCAATTTCGCCTGTGTACCTGTTAAAAGCAATTTCAAGAGCTGTCAGTTGAATTCGATAAGAAGAAGTTCGGCTTTCCACTCACTTGATGTTGGTGTACTCGCGTCCAACCTGTATGCTCTGCTCCTCGGCCCGCTTGCGTGCGATCAGCGTTTGGATGTAATGCTGCACGGCGTAGTAGACGAACTTATACTGTGCCTCCGTTTGCACCATTCCTGAGCGTTGGGAGCGCACCATTTGAATTGTCCGCTGAATATCAATTTCGGTGTCCAAGCCTATAACAAAAAAGGAATATACATATTTGAGCAATGTTAAATGTCAGTGTTATGTGATATGTTCTTTCTTATGTTAAGCAGTTAACAGTGTCTTGGGCTACGAACTGCTTAACATTTGTCTTATATGATGCTATGTTATGTTAAGCAGTTAACGGTCTGCCTGCTTAACACTCACATGTTAACTGTTGAAACTCTGTTCCTTTGCTACTGTTAACATGTTTAATTGAACATTTCAAGGAAATCTGCTTACCATTGCGCACTATCTGATCCAGTATCATGTCAATGACAATAAATGTGCCCGTGCGGCCAATGCCGGCCGAGCAATGCACGCAAATGGGACCCTAAAAAGACAAGAGAATGGAGTGTGAGCAAGGAATAGTTACAATATAGTATTTTACTAAGGGATTCTTACTGGTTTCTCGCCTGCCTGGGCCAGGGTGCTCTGTTTGGTGTTGACATCCTGCAGGAAGTTGAGAACGCAGCCAGGATCGGCGGGCACACCGTGATCGGGCCACACTTGGAAATGATAATGGTAAATGCGACGCTCGGGCTTGTCGCGCCACGAGAAGAGAAACTCGCGCAGCGTGTAATCGTTGGTGGAGTTCTCCTTGATGCACTGCACCCTGGCATGGCCGAACTGCTTGCACTGTCCCTCGTCGGGCCAGTAGCGTTCGCATTTGGTCTTGCCGCGTTCGATCTCCTTCGTCGTCATGACAATCACGCGCGTGTTCTCCTGCCAGATCATGTTCCAGAAGTCCGTCTTCGTGTTCGCCAGACAGCCCTGCGTCGCAATGTACGTCTTGAACATGTCCCGCTCCACACTCAGCAGCGAGCCGGACACGGTGCTGTTGCAGGACAGGCCGGACGTGGGCGGGGGCGAGGCGTCGCCGCAGTGTTTCTTCAGCAGGACGGCGAGACAGCCGTTGAGAGAGGCCGTCGTCGAGCCCGCGCCACTCGCCGTGGGCGTGCCGGGACCTGTGCCCGAGCCCGAGCCCGAGGCATTCGTCGAGGTGGACAGGGACTCGCTGCGCTTGTGCTTGCTGAGGGAATCGGACTTGCGGCCACAGGTGGCGCAGTTGCTGTAGGGCAGCGTGGCCGACTTGACCGCGCACTGCACGCACGTCTTGTTCAGCAGCTGGCAGTTGGGACAGTTCCGCTGGGTCTGCGCGGCCGTGCAAGCCGGGCACGACTGCACCGAGTTGAGGCTCTCCGAGGAGCTGCTCATGTTGTACAGATCGCCGTCGGTGGGTAAGCGTATGTAGTTGGCGTTTATGTACTCCGCACCTGGTGCACTCCGGTCCACATCCTGAAGCTTCACACGCGTGTGATCATCTGTTGAATTGGGTAAATGACAAGATTACTTTATGTTATGCTGTTGATTTAACGTTCTCATGTTATGCTCCACACTTTGCAGTTGCCTGTTAAATAACAGCTACTGCTTGCTGTTAAGATCAACTTACAGGGCAATATGTTGCGATAGCGGTTCTTCAATCGATTCTCATCCTTGTAGCCCTCGTGACGCGAGAAAGTGTCTCGACTGTCCTGCTGCAGCGACTCGAACTCCTCCCAGAATCCACCCTAACACAATTGATTGATTGATAGTTAGCATTGCTTTTGTTTTTCTTTTTATGATGAAAGTACTCACTTTGACCAACTGATCCACGCGTGCATTTATGCCCGCTGCTGTTATGCGCGTGGCATTGAAGGGTTGGCGCAGATGCACCACTGTGCCACAGGTCTCTACCATTGGGTTGCGCTTGTAGTGCTCGATCAGTTCCGATAATGTTGCAAACGATTCCCCACCGCCCACGTCGTACTTTTTATCCTGCAATTACAAAAAATTGAGGTCTACTGATTAACAAGATTCTATTTACGTTCTGTACTGTACTGTTAAGCCAACAGTGCTCTGTTAAGCTGTTACTGTTAATTCAACAGCTTTCTTTTGCATTGTTAAGCTAACAGTGCTCTGTAAAGCTTTTAATTCAACAGGTTCCTTCTGTACTGTGTGCTGTTAAGCTGACAGAGATATGTTAACGGAATGCAATCGCTGTTAAGTGTCGACAACTGATAAATCACTGAGAATAACAGTCGCTCATTTATTTGGCTTTAAATAGCCAGTTACTTACTATAAGCCAAAAATATATCAAATGCAATTTTTGCTTTTAATCCTACAGCACAAACAAATTAATAATAAACTAATTGATCAAAAAGTTGCAATTGCTGTTAAATGCCGAGAACTGTTAACTAATAGGAAATGAGCAGCAGGACTTTAATGACATTTATGCATTATATTAAATAAAACGCTTTTACAAACTATTTAACTACATTTTGATTATATTTATCCCCTTCCCGCACACTCAATAAAACTTCAGCTGTTAACACTTTCCTACTACAAAAGTACAGCATACCCCTTAGCTGTCGCCCCCTGGGCAGAGGGTAGCACGCTTAAGTGGTTGTGGTGAACCACAACAATAAAATTAATTGAAAAACGCTACACAATTAGCTAATAAAAGTGCAAACGTGACCGCAATGTCAAATCTAACTCTAAATAAAAACAACAACAAAATGTTCAACCGGTCATGTAAATGACATTATTGTAAAAAATGGCGTCAAAAAACAACAATAGTAACAATAATACAACCTTTTTGTGGGGACTTACAGTAGTTTTTCTCTTTGTAGTAAGTAAATATGTATGTATGTCCGCCTTATATTGGCAAAAATATGGGTTTGTCATGTTTTGTAGCGAAAAAAAAAAATAAATAAAAAAAACCACCCGTGTGTCTAAATTGCATTGGAAAAACTGTTTTACATAATGAATAATTTTTAACTAATTAATATTTATTTATAGTTATTTGCTAAAAAAAAATATGTGGGGTTTTTAGAAAACTTAAATATTTGCATTGGAAATGTCCCCTAGATATATTTAAATAGTTGAATATTATTTGCTATTGTTAAAAAATCAATTAAAATTTTGTATTGGTATTTTAAAATTTGGCTGTTAAGCAAGCAGTTGACAAGGAGCTACACTGTTAATCTGGCATTCAAGCAGTGTGCGACAGGTTCGCACTCAACTGTTACTGAACGCAGTGTGACAAGCAGTGCATATACTCGTATATTACGCATACGCCACGAGTGAGAAATGAGTGAAAAAAAATTGATTTAGCCCCTAAATGGGATGACAATAAACAAATATTTAAGCACAATTGTGTTGAATATATATTTACTCGCTACTGACACATGTCGCAGTCTAGTATATAAGCATGTGGATAGAGTATATAAGCTTGCCATATGCAACTGCATACATACACACATATGTATGTGCATATATACTACAAATTCAAGGTCAAACGATGAGGAACTTAACGGCCAGTCGTTTGCATTACTTGTCTCAGCTGCTGTTGTTATTGCTATTGGTATTGGTATTGCTGCTTACAAGTTGCCGTTGTCGACCACAAATCGATTTGCATTCAGTCTCTAAGCCAATGTTAGCAGCATTCACATACATACTACATATGTATATAGTCATTTAGGCACTTACCTGCCATCTAATCATGACATGCGTCACGTTGTGTTCTGTGCGCACGGAAAGCACAAAATCACCAGGTTTACTTTGAGATTCACGCACAAGAAACGAACCATTCTTGCCACGCTCCAGTATCAATTTTTCAGCTTCCTTGCCAGAAAGATTGCCATGAAACCATCTGCAAACAATTAATAAATGATATGAAATGATTAGTAATATATTTATTAATTTAATTTAACATGGATTTAACCTATGCGGGGAGTTGTTGGACGACTGACTGACTGACTGAATGACTGACTGAATGACTCTGACCGGCTGATCAAATTGTCTCTGTCTCAGTTTAAGTGTCAGTTGAAGTCTCACTCAAATTGTGCTACGTGCGCGCTAGAAGTGCAACTATGAACTGCACAAAATGCAAACATGCGAGAAGCGCCAAATGACAACAACACAACTAAAAAACTAAAAACGACGACAACGACGACGACAACGACGACAACACGGGTAGGAAACTAACAGGCAAGCAGAGTGTAAATACAAAATACGAATACGAATACAAAATACGAATACGAATCGAATTGAATCGTTTCGCATCGCACTGAACAGCAATAACACGAAGAAAACGGACAAATGCAAGGCAAACAACAACAACAGCAGCAGTAAGAAGAAAAAACAAAAAACAAAAAGCGACGCGTGGAAAAGTGCAAGTTAGAATCCAATATTGTTGCTGCTGTTGATGTTGACATATAAGGCTTTGTTGCGTTGTCCCCTGCTTTAGACAGGCCAGTTGTACACGGACGTGTACATAATATGGAGGTAGTCATCGATGTATTTGTATTTATCAATGCGTATTTATTTTTACAAAACAACAATTGGCTACCAAGCGGCTGACACAGAAAGCAAAAGGCATCTAAAGTTGTCAAGTCGTCGTCGTCGTCGTCAAGTTCGTCAGGTAGCAGCTTATTTTGCACTGCACACTGCTTGCAAAAACAGTATAAGACAGCAAGCAGTGCAAGCTAGTTTAATTAAATGCCACGCTTAAACAATTTAAATAATATTGGTGCATTTTTGATGCAGATGCACGAGTTGCAAGCAGTTCAAGCAGTGCTCGCAATTCAGTGCTGTAGGGTATCCATATAGTCGTCACACTCAGTTTGTTTGTTTGTTTTTCGTTTTGCTAAAAGCGGCTTTGAGATTTTTGCCCTGTTCTATTTTGCATAAATAACACTAACTTAAAAAACTTGCTTTGAATTTGAATACGTACATACGCGTAGTTATAGTTATATTGATATACATACATACATATGTATATACACATATATGTAGGTAGAGTTCGTCGCCACCTATCTACATATTGATATAGAATAGAATCGTAAATCGAGCAACTAAAACAACAACTATGCATAAATAAATCAATCGAATCGCATCGCATCGAATTGAACTGAACTGAGTTCAGTTCAGTTGAGTTAAGTTGTCCTTAAGCCGGTTTCGATTTAACTGTTAACGGCTTTGTATAGTTTGCTGCTTGTTTGTTGTTTGTTTGTTGGATTTTTGGGGTCATAGTTATCATAAAACATGCTCAAGTGACTAAACTCATGCGTTATGTATGCGCAGTATTTATGTAGGAATACGAGTCTCGACTTTCCTCACACTTCGGCATGACGACTTCAATTGACTATCGATTTATCTTCCGTATATGGCAAGTACTATATTGTACTATTTTTAGATATTGACTTTACATTATTGGATTCGTCAACATACTTAGCTTGAATTTCAATAACTTAATGCTGATCATTGATCGTTGATCGCTACTTTGTTACATATTCAAGGTGGAATCAGCCGGAATCTACAATACAGTTAATGATAAGAGTATTTTTTATTTTTAGCACCGGAAATGACATTGAATCAGGTGTCGATAGTTTGCTGTTATCGATAGATCATTAGTTTGCCAACCAATTCACATTAATCTCTAGTTTATTTATAAGTTATCATTAAAATACGAGTTGTCAAGCCAGTTGAAAATACTATAGAAATAATAAAAGCAAAACAAATATAGATATAATTTAAATGTATCATTATGTATATGTATTCCGATGTGTTGAGTTGCTCTTGTGAAATGCTAATAAATGTTGTTAACGTATCAGTTAGCTTTTTGTCAGCCTCAACTACTTGAACTTGAAGAGTTTATTATTTTTGGAACAACCTCCCACAATACTTGTCTCTAGTGTAATCAAAATCTCTACACAATTCCCACTCTCTCCACTCTTTCTTCTTCTTCTTCTCCCTCTTTTCATTCTCTTTCTTCTTTTTGCAAGTCTTCTTATTTGCTTTATGTTAAATTACAGAGTGATTCAATACGATGATAATTGACTACTTTTTGAGCATTCGACAAAATTAGCACAGCGAGATTTCTCAGCGTCTCTAAATTCAATATATTGTTATGTATACTTTTTTCCTCTTTTTTCTTTACTTCGAGTAACGGAAAAACTGTTAAATTTGGCAAAAGCAATTACGACTACATATTTAAGTTATTTACTTTACTTAATTGCGCCCCTTAAAAATGTATTTTTGAATTTGACTACCGTTTGCGTCATTCAAGTATCATATGCAAGCTACGTATACCCTGTAATTATTTTTTTTCATGATAAAAAAAAGATATATTAGAATTAGTTCTTTGTCATTTATTTTTCTGCTGTTTCAGCAACAACAATTTCAATTTAATTTTTTTGATTTTTGTTTTTTAAATTTCTCAAGCAATAAAATTAACATTTAAGCACTGCATATTTTACAAGGTGTAAAAAGCGAAAGTTATAGTTATTTGTGGAGAAAACCCTAGCTTGGATTTGTATACAAATTACATCCCTGTACAGGGTATGCGTCAAGTCGATCAGCACTGGTTAAATTAATTATTTACTGCTTGTTAAACAGTGCACAAATTATCTACAGGGTACATGTATCTCGGGTCAAAAAGTGTTCAGCTGTTGCAGTTACAGTTACGCTTACAGTTAGAGTTGGAGCTGAACACAGGAAGCAGTCGGTGTGCCTGAACCTGTTGGCCATTCATGAATGCGACGCGTCAAAAAGGTCAACAAACAGCAGCCTCTGTTCGAGTCACAATCGGCATCTATATAATTGTATGCATACACATGTGCTTGCATTTAAATTTATGCATAATTAATCAATTAACATTTGTCACAGCCTGACAATTTTGTGTGCCAACACAACTGCAAGGCAACAAAGTTACAAACTCAAACTGGAGGCTGGTATTTATTGTAAATACGATCATCATCTTGAGATATTTTTCAATATTTTTGCTTTATGCCCTTTGCAAATCAGACAGCAGGTAAAAGCTTTTTCATAGTTTACTTCAGCGGTAGGCACGAAATCTGAATTTGGGAGCACTACAAAAAAAACTACAACAACATCAACAACAATTTCAAGTGTCAAAAATGTCTCGACTCAAGCTGCTTCTATGTTGTTGTTGTTATTTTGCTCGCGACTTCACGGCGCCGAATAGGCAGAAATAAACTTGGGAGCAGTCGCTAGCTCCCGGAGCCCATGCGTGCCCACCGCTGGTTTACTTTATTAATTTTGTTCTGAATCTCGTTGCTTTTTGCTTTCAGTTTCAGTTGAATTTCACACCAATTGAAGCAGATTTATTTATTTCGCTTAACCAACAACAATATAATTTGTTGTGCAATGCATTAAACGGAAATATGCAAAATGAAAGCATTAAATAAAAATGCGACTAGTTCGCAAAATGCAAAGCAATTTACAGTTGACAGCTTGCCACCTGAAGCTGTCAAGGAAAGTAGCGCGTGATGGGCAATGGCAAAGCAGTGCAATGCAGTGCAATACGGTGCAGATCGAGCTGCTGGGTGAACTGTTAATTCGAACAGCGCGCTGTTAAGCAGTTAACGCGATGACGATAAACTGCAATATGACCCACTGTGCTAACAAATCAACTGAGAACTGATCATCATCGAGCCGGAAGTGCAGCTGACAGTTCAGAAATAAAAGCTTACATTGAAAATCGAATGATAAAAAGTTTCCATCGAAAGAAAGAGAGAGCTGCCTGCGTGTCTGATAAAAAGATAGAGAAAAACAAAGACGACAATGCAAAGAATTGAAAGAATCTCCAGAGTGGATGGGCAAACAAACATAAATAGGTAGGTATATATTTATATTATATTATTCAGATAAAAACAGAGTTTATTTAAACTGAGCAGTGGGGGCGGAGTGGGTGTGGGTGTGTGTGCCAGATACGATTCTCAGGTATGCACTGCTTTATCAGTTACTCGTTATGTATTTAGTTATTTATGAGCCTGGAATTTCGCCCGTCTCGCTAAATGGTGTAGATCATTTCATTAGAACTCGTGTCGCAGTTTCCAGTTCTAAATACAAAAATCAATAATAAACCAAATATGAAAAACAACTTAGATTTGACAGAAATGAAGTGTATGCGACTTGAAGATATTCTGTAACAAGTATTAGTATGTTATTATATGAATCAGAAATTCCAATTCATAGCATAAACATCGTATAATGCAATCACTTGAATTCCGAAGAAAGAAAATCAACTTAAAATCAACTAAATTAAGATATCTTTTGACAGGGTATCAGATGGTTTTATTGTACACAGTTTGTCAAGTTACTGTTTTGACTCACTGTATGCATATTCTGAAGGTGAATACTATGGAATCTTATAGTCTAAATATGCTAATAATATAATATAAAACTCGGACTAGACTATTTGTTTAATGGCAATTACAGGGTATGCCGAAAATGAAGCTCACCTGGTGTTGTTGTTGTTTTTGTTATTATTGAAAGACGTCAACGTATCATAAATAAGAAAACAAACAAAATCAATACCAAACAAAACAAATAAAACAAGAAAGCACAAAAAATCAAAGAAAATGAAAATGAGACGCGCAGGCGGCGTTTGTTTAACAACAACCATCTTGACCATATAAACAAATACCGCAGATCAATACAAATACACATACACAGATATGTATGTATAGTCGTATGTCAATCTATTAGAATGTCACTAGCCTCACTTTGTGCTTGTTGCTGTTGTTGTTGTTGCTGCTTTTTAACTTAAATATTTTTACTCATTTGCGTGGCAATTTTGGGCACATGACAATTTCTAGATATTGCTGTTGTTGTTGCTCTACCATTGACAACAATCTAATAAGCACAACAACAACAACAACAGTTATTTAATTTGTGTGGCACACGCGCCTCTAAAAAAACAAAATAAATAACTGCGAAAAACGCGCGCGATTTTAAACGCACCCAATTAGATTTCTTAAATTATTGCCGAGGGTATACTTATTTGTTTTTTATGCCACGAAATATGTGAGGCGTGAAAGGAGGCGTGGCAAAGCTCATAAAGTATATATATTGATCAGCGGAACGGAATCGGATCGAATCGGATCATTATATAATATAGGAATGATCTTTCGAAAATCTCACAGCTTAAGTATCTGGTTGAGGTTTAAGTAGTGATGTTAATAAATATTATGAATCGAAAATCGATAATACTGATTAAATTAGATTAATCATATTTTTCAGTGCTTGCTTTGATTTTTTTATTCGATTGCATTGGTTTTTGTTTTAACTATTTTACGAAAGACATAATAATGATTATGAGAAACATATACCCAAAAACATTATTGTGCTTTCTTTCAGTCCAAATAAAAACTTTGGCTTGATCGAAGCTTGAAAATCGCTTTTTCGAAAAACGAGTTTTTGATTTTTCCCGAGTTTAAAAAAATCCTTGCGAAATTTGGCTAAAATTGGATTGCTATTTCATAGATGTTCCATAGCTGCGCAGTAATAAGTTCTTTCTTTTCTTCGTGTTTTCTTTCTTTTGGCAAACTTACTTAAAGCCGTGGAGTTGCACACGCATCGTCGCTAGGAGCGCCAGTGTGCCGCTTGAGCCGCCGAAATTGCGTGTAAAACTTGGCGGTGATCCTGACCACGATGTGGGCGTGACGGGGTAGGAGGCGGAGGCGGAGGCGGTGGATGCATCGATTGCACTGCTGTAGCTGTTGCTGCTGCTGTTGCTGCTATTGCTGCCGCGGGGCGAGGCAGAGGCAGAGGCAGATGCAAGTGGCAGGTGCAGTGACTCTGTTGATGAACTGCTTGCAGAAGAAGCAGTCGTTGACAACGGGCGTCGACTGTGGATCTTGTTGTCGTTGTTGTTGTGGCTGTTGTTTTTGTTGTGGGCAACGCCTCTGATGATCATTGCCAGCTCATCATTGCTCATGCAGTGCCGATCATCAACTGTTATTGTTGCTGTTGGCTTTGTCTTGTGACTCTTGCTGGACTTGGACTTTGGATGACTGTTGCTTCGTCCTTTTTTGCCACTGCCATAATGCGCTTGTATTGCGCGCTCATATTCAAAATTGCGTTGTTTGTTGTACTCATTATTATTATTATTATTATTATTGATATTATTGTTATTAATATTATTGTTGTTGTTGTTATTGTTGTAGACCTGCTTTTCATGCAGTTTGTGATGAACAACATTGCCCAGCGAGCTGGACAATTTCTCAAGGCACTTGTTGAACAGCATTTTGTGTTAGACTGAACTGCTTGCTTTGCTGTTGTGATCACGAGTACTGCTTATCGCTTCCACTGCTTGTTGTATGCAGTTGCACTTTTGTTTTATTTGCTTTTATTTTTTATTTGTTTTGATTGCTTCACTTTCTAGCACATTTTCCGCATTTGCATGGAAAACTTTCTCAACACTTGTTTAATCAACAAAAATAAAAACAGAAAAATACAAATAAAAAAAATTAAGTAAAACTTCCACAGCGGAAAAAACGCGTTTTTTGTTTTGAATGTTGTTGTTGTTGTTGTTTCTGCGGCTGCGACTGCTGTTCTTATTTGTTGTTACTCTTTTTATGTAATAACTTGCTCAGAAAACAAAAAAAAAACAAGCACAAAAACACTTTGAATAGCAGCAACAAGTTGATTTGTTGCTCTGTTGTTGTAGTTGTAGTTGTTATTGTTATTGTTCTTGCTATATTGACTTTTTGTGGTCAATTTGCTCAATTTGTTGTTTCGTTCTGTTAATAATAATAACAATAGTAATTGTTTGGCATTTGCATAACTTTTTGTTATTGTTTGTTTATTGCACAATTTTCTTAAAAACCGACAAGAATTTCTTTTCTTTAACTAGAGTTGTTGTTGGTGTTGTTGTTGTTGTTGATTTCGTTGACAATTTAGCGGCTGCTGTTGCTGCTGCGTCGTCCAGTCGCGTTTGTGCCGCAATCAGATGCTCGAAAACGAATGCGGCCGAAGGCATAATAATTCAATCACGTTATTTTTTTAAGTTAACTTATTAAATAGTTATAAATGTTAATATTTTTGTTGTTGTACAAATGCAATTGCAATCGAAATTGATGATTGCAATTGTTTAAAAAGCCGCCCACGCACTTGGACTGCTTGCTGCACTGCTTGGGCGCGCACTTGTCGTTCACTTTAGCGTTGTCTGCTTGTTGCGACGTTGAACCGCAACTCGAGAATGAAGCTCCAGCAGCCAAGTGTTAAGCTTTTTGCTCAAGTCTCAGACTACTTCGTGTTCGCTTTGTTGTTGTCGTCGTCGTCGTCGTCGTTTACGTCGTCGCTGCTCTCGTCGTCGTCGTCGTCGTCTCGCGTTGTCTCTTTTGCTGCTGGTTTGCTGTTTTGCTCTGCTCTGCTCTGCCGCTGTTCTAAGCGCTCAGATCGTGTGCTCGTGAATGAATGAATGTTGCCTGACTGCGTGCGCCGCTTTTTGTTTTAAATGCAGCGCAAATCGAACGGGGCGGACTTTAATTTAAACTTCAACTCGAACTCGTCTTAATCTTGGTCATAACATGTCAACGTAAATGTAATCACAGACGTTGCCTTGTTGCCTTGTTGCCTTGTTTGTTCGTTCGTGCAGGCGTTGGCGTCAATTCGCGTTATTGTTTTTCAGCTGCTGTCGCTGTAATCAACAGAGATCAACTGCACTGCTTCTTGCACTGCGCCTTTGCAGTTTAGCTATTGGAAAGGTAAAGTCACAAGCACAGATCGGATCACGTGAAAGCAGCGATTGGCCAAGAACCGTTTGAAAGTTGCCCATCGTCCAGCGACGGCACTTTTACTTTTACATTGGCGTTGACAATGACAATGACTAAGTTAATTGAATTATGTACGGGTGTAAACTGTACATTAAATGCATGCACATAAAGTTAGTCAAGTTTTTATTTTTATGTTTAATAAATAATTCACATTCTTATTTGTCTTCTTATTCTTAAATATATTTGAGCCTAAAGGATTTTCGTATTTATTTTATAGTGAACTTCTCAAACCCAAGAAAAATTTGTGGACTTGTTTTCTTTTTGTCAAAAGAATTACTTGATATACTGTATATATGTATTTTCAAGTGACAGAAAGTTAGTCAAGTAATTTTTTTTGTATTAAATAAATAATTCTCATATTTATTTGTTTTCAATTCTTAAATATACTTAAGCCCAAAGGATCTTCGTATTTATTTTATAGTGAACTTCTTAAACCCAAGTATAATAAAGAAAAATTATATTATATATATATAGTGTATGTACGTATTTTCAGTGTACACTTAGTTGACAGCTATTTGAATGCTAAACGTTCGACTTGAAACATGAATCAGAATCCGAATTCTCATTTATGTTTGTATGTATGTAAGTAAGCAGTGTACATATGTACATACATTTGTAAGCAGTATATGGTCATAATGTGGATGGGATGGTAAAGCGGCGTGTAAGCGCCGACTGTTACCTGCTACCGGAAATGAAATTGAAACCGAACAACAATGCGGACAATTTTCTTGAGGGACTTTTTTTGTTTTTTTTTTGTTGCAAGCTAAAAGAGATAGAAACAGGGAGAGAGAGACACACAGACAAACAGAGAGAGAGAGAGAATGCGCTCTCCTATGGCGCAGGCGCAGACGTCAGAGGCAAACGTGCCCCGCATATTTGGCTGCCAATTTTGGGTTTGAGTTTGAGTTTTGCGTTCAGATCATATGACGACGTGCGCCACCGACAGTGCCGATATCGGACGGACGGCCAGACTGACTATGGACAGACTGTGGGGGCTGTTGGCGATGACAAACCGTTTGGTTTGGTTACGATGCCCGTTGTCGTAGTCGATAGCCTCATCATCCGATTTCGCTGGAACTGCGTCAAACGCAAAATGTTTCAAAGTCGAAAACAACAGCAATAACATTAATCAGCCTTTTTAATAGTTTGTAAGAATAAACATCAACATCAACATCAACAACAACAACAACAAAAACAAGCAGTCAACTTACAACTAAATAGACGTAAGACAGATAACAACAACAAGTCTGCTTGGACCGCTTGTAAGTACCATAAAAATAAGTAATTTCTTGGCTCCCTGCTGTTTTTACTCTTGACTCTTGACGCTTTTAATAGTCAACTTAATTTTGTAAATATTCTTAATTTGTTGATTTTCAAAACAGAATGAAAAACACACAATTTCTTACATTTGAATTTAGTGCAATGAAATTAAAGAGTTATTTCGTAGGTCCTATTAAAACAAGGATTCGTACCATTGTATAGAATTTTAACTTAAATTTCTTATTTCACTGCTTGTGAATTGATAGTAAAATATATAAAGCAGGGACTCAAACCGAAACGAACATCGGTTTCAGTTTCAGTTACGTTCGCATTTAGGTTTTCGGCTATCGGTTACGCAAAATCTTTGAATAAAGGTTTCGTAATGGTGAACCGGTTTTTGTATGTTCTGGTTTTGAAATTCCGGTGCACGGTTTCGGTTCACAAAAATTTTTGTTTTGCAAAAATATAATTATATTAATAATAATATAATAATACTAATTAAAAAGGCATTACTTTCTTAATGTTTCATTCACACATTTATTTCACATATTCTTCAGTTTGATATAGTTTAGTTACATTTTAACAATTTTAATATTTCATTTAACAAATTTATTTTATTTGCGCTTATTCAGTGCTATGAAAATTCGATCATGAATATCAGAAATAAAAATTCAAAATGAAACATAAGAAAATTAAAAAAAAAAAACAGAAAATAACCCCTATAAATGAAACGGTTACTAAACAGTTATTTCGGTTTTTAGAGTTTCGGTCAAATGAAAATTTTCTTTTTCGGTTACGGTTTTAAATTTCAATCGGCTTTTACCGGTTAAAGGTTACGGTTTCGGTTAGGGTTTTAATCTCTGACATAAAGCATATGAAATTATGTAATTATGTGTATTTTGTCGAACCCAACCAATGGCAAGTCTGATTCTGCCCAAAATTAATGATCTATGGTATTACGGAGATCTAAAAGTAATTACTCTATTTGAGTGTACGAATAGTTTTGTATGGTTCGTATTCATTCACAGCCATTTCAAGAGCATTCAAGCGACGACCTTCGTCTACCCAAAATGCTGCCCAAAACAGCCGCTATACGACCATACGACAATGACAACAACAACAGAAACAGCAACAACAACAAAGGTAATAATAATAACAATAAGAAAAACCTCAGCGCGATCGCATTTGGGCACGACGAGCGACAACAACAACAACAACAACGACAACATGAAACCGAAAATGTTCATATAAAAATAAACATAATTTATTGTTAATAACACTTTGTGTTGTGCGCAAATGTCGCAATTTAATATGCGAGGCGCGAAACTATGCGACGCATTCGGTTGTCCATTCCCCATTCCCCATTCCCGCTCTCATAATCCACAATCGCCAATTCCCGTCTCCAATTCCCCTTTTTATATTATTGTTGTATTTGCTATACGAAACTCTGGAGTCGATGTTCACTGGAACTTGGCATTGAGACCACTTTTAGTCCCATTGATGGCGTTATTAGCCGGCATTTTATTGGCTCTAATCAGTCGAAAGTAAAGTTCAAGGCTGTCTCTGCTTTCAACACCATTTCAAAGGAAACAACTGCTTGCACTTGTCAATGAATTAAACACAGCTTGCACTTGATACTTAGCAGTTTTGCCAATTTGTCCATTTTGCGGACAAATGTTTCCGTTTTAAGATTTTCGGAAAAATCATTAAAACGTCCCCTATCCGGAAAAAAATGACTTTTAAGTTTTATTTTATCCTTTTATTCATCATTTTTTAATTGATTTTTTGATATCGATAAGCATTTCTCAAAGTCATGCAGCCAGTGCTGCCAATTTTCCCTTTTTCGGACACACTTGCCCTTTTTAATACTGCGATTTCTGGAAATATGTTAAACCTCCCCTTTTTTTTTGTTCTAAGTCGCTCATAGAATATATAAAATACAACTACATACATATGTATCATCTTTGAATATTCATTTTCGGATCGCCAAATAACTTTGAAATTTAAAAAAAAAAATTCATGCATTTCCTGTGGAAAATATTTTACTGGCCAATAAAGATCTCATATTTTCAATAATTATTATTATACATATGCATTAATAAGAAAACTTTGCTTGTCTAGATTTTTTGTGCTTTTAAAAAAAAATCTGTCCGTATTCTGTCTTTTTTTTGGGTTTAACCGGCCCTTTTTTGTGTAGGGGCGTTGGCAACACTGATAAGATTAGTAAGATGTACACTGCTTGCACTGAAGAGTGAGCGGGGGCGACAGAGTGAGTGAGCGAGTGAGTGAGCGAGTGAGTGCGCTGATGACTCACTCGTATTTACATACATCCTGAGCATATTTAGCATAATTCTTTTGAAACAAATATGTGTGTATGTGTGTTTTCATTAGTGAGTCTTGTGACTCAACTGGTCATGTGCATAGTAAAATGCAAAAACCACAACAGTAAAGAAACCATAGTCGATAGAGCAGTTACCCTGCAATACGTAAACAACTTCTGTCTCTTTCGCTCTCGCCGACTAATATCTTTACAATGTAGGTGAGTTGAAACAAGTAGTATGCACACATTTTACTAAACCAATATTAATATTAATTGGATTGCGGGATATAAAATAAATAATGACCGGTAAACGTCTTGAATCCAATACACACATTATCCCAAACACAAGTAATATATTTCAAAAGTCGTTAGCATATTTAAAGCATTTTAACAACTTAGTATAAGAAAGTATACAGTGCATGTTAGCCAAGCAATTATTGAGTTTACTATCGCTAAGGTCCGAAATTAATGAATGTTTCCATTAAAAATATAACGATCGTTTGTTGCATAAATATTTGAGACAGAAGTATGCATTATATACAATATTTTGTATGCATACTATATATTGAATAATCAACAGTTATCCTGTCTACTAAATGTCGCTTTTTTATATTTTAACATTATTTTATATCTGTATCTGGATGAATCCGATTCGCAAGTCGATAATGAATTTCTACTTTACTATATAGACTATTAACTATTTCGTTTTTTTTTTATTGTCCTGCTTTTAAGTTATGAGGCTTTTCGAAAAATGACTATTATTAACTTAGCAGCTGTTCGTCTGTCCGATATACTAAGTATATTGTAACTTATGTATTCATATTCATACTATTTTTGGGTGTACGTGCGCTCTGGGGATTATACAACAATTCAAGTAAAAGCTGAAACAAGTGAATGTATGTACGTAAAGTAAACCAGGTCAAAAAGTTCATTTTCTATTGTCACAATACTCAAGTTGCTTTTTGCACAGATTTGCTTTCTCTTTGCGCAATGATCTTCCGGGATCGAGTATCTACTCGTACATAGCATTCGATTTATTCTTCATACAAATGTGAAGACAACCTTTCGCCAATGATCACACGTTTATGTTCCGAATTCGTGTGAGGGATTTACCAGAATAATCAATAATCACATCCATGCATCACATGTCCGGGAATAAAAATAAAGACGGGCTTTGTCTACGTCCATTTTGCTGTTTGCTGTTTGCCTCACGTTCGTTAAATCGTGTGGCGAGACCATTTAGGATATAATTTATACACGTCTCTCTTGACAACAACCATATGGCAATTTAGCCATACTTATAACCGTATAACCCCGTCGACTCATAACTAAGCATCTAACTGTTCCAAGTTTTCGTTGTCATGTGCTCAGATCGCATTTCCCATTTGATTACCTTCAACATGCAGTCACTTAAGGGAAGTACATAAACTTGTTTAAAATACAAATAAAAGCTCAACTTGATTAATGAACAAACGCACAGATCATCCGAACAAACACTGTAGATCGGTCTGAATCGTATTCTTTATAATGTCAATCCCTTAAGATATTCTATATTTTCAACTGAGAATTAATTTAGTTTCTAGCCAGATCTCTAACTTAGCTCAAAATCAGTTTAGTTGACATAAAATGCACTATTTACAATGCATTGTTTTAAAAGTCACTTCAGTGCAGCTCACAAAATTCTTCAATTTGTCCGGCAAGATCATTGAAATCATGAACTGATATCAAAAGATTGTGAACTTAAAGGAACAGAATTTTGGACACATGACAATTTCTAGATATTGCTGTTGTTGTTGCTCTACCATTGACAACAATCTAAAAAGCACAACAACAACAACAACAGTTATTTAATTTGTGTGGCACACGCGCCTCTAAAAAACAAAATAAATAGCTGAGAAAAACGCGCGCGATTTTAAACGCACCCAATTCGATTTTTTAAATTATTGCCGAGGGTATTATTATTTGTTTTTTATGTCACGAAATGTGTGAGGCGTGAAAGGAGGCGTGGCAAAGCGCATAAAGTATATATATTGATCAGCGGAACAAACTGAGTCGATATAAGTCGAAGGATCGGATCGAATCGGTTCGAATCGGATCGGATCATTATATCATACAGAAGACATAGAAATGATCATTCAAAAATCTCACAGCTTAAGTATCTGAATGAGTTTTAAGTAGTGATGCAAATAAAAATTATGAGCCGAAATTTAAATTCCTTAATTTGTCCGTCAAGATCATTGAAATCATGAACAGAATTTATAGAAGGAATCTAATCGTAGCTTAGAACATGGTTAGTTTAGTTAAGATATGATTTAAGTTAATTTTTTTAAATGATGAGAAAAAATGTAGTTTTTTAGGTTTAAAAAATTTTTTTAATCATCCCAATGAAATACTGAGCTTAAGCTTAAATCAAGATCAGTTTACTTTAGATTTAATATCACATATCCTATTCGATTGATCACGTGATAAGAAAAGCGAAAGACGATCATTTAAAGATCAGTTTAGTTGATCATGCTGCTCGTAATTATACGGGTAAATGCAATTAGAGATCAGCACATAATCTGATCACACCAGAGGATCGTTAGGAGATAATTAGTTAAGAATAAGTAGTAAACAACTGAACAGAGTAGATCACTTGATGGATTGATCGTGTGATAGTTTAATCGTTTTGTTATACTGTCTACTGATATAATCCGAGATCTTGTTGTGAGTTTTGCCTTTTGGGGAACTACACATGTACTTAATCCCTACTGCGATGTGTTGTCAGTAGGGAGGCAACACTTCGATTGTTGATCACTTGTGATCACTTGGGATCATGTGATTGTTACATCAACAGATGCTGTTATCTTTTAAAAGAGAGAGAATGGAATGCGATGGGTAAATGGGCCAAATAAATAGGTGATAAAATTCTTATGGCCTGATCGCATCGTTATACTTAGTTGGCTGGCTGCCTGCCCTGTTCAGTCAGGATGTCAGTATGTCTATATGTCTACAGAGTGTTTTTTCAAGTGGCGTATGTGACTGATGGCACGCACCACAAATTTAATTAGAGGGGGCTGAAAATTATATATGCCATATAGACGGCACTTTGTAGATTCAGATACACAGATATACAGCCACGGCTATAGATACAGATTCCGAATTCTCAGTCTCAGATACGGATACACATTCGAGAAGCTGTCAACGTGCACGGCATAATTTATAAAGCATTTGTAGGCTTGTCTTAATGGCGAAAATTGTAAACATTTAGCATTTCAAGCTACACTTCAAATGAGACAATCATTCCCACACGGGCAGGGGGCCGGGGCAAAGAAAGAGAGAGGGAGACAGAGACAGAGACAGAGGGGGGAGAGCGGTGGTGGTGTTGCTGATGTTTACGGGGTACGCGACCCATTATCCAACACGCCAACACAAAACAAATTGAAAACTTAATTGATTATTGTCAGATTTGTTGTGTGAGTGTACACCGCCCCTCCTCCCCCCCTTCACCCAAACCTCAGCCCTCTAACCCCCCTCCCTCCCCCTTTCACTACTACCACTAGTCAAGTCAAGTAGATCTAGAGAAAAATGTGGAACTGTAGAATGCTGCCCGGAGAGGCTGGAGGAGAACGTCTCGCACTAATCGAGAAGAAAGTAATGCAATTATCAATTAACAATTTTAATTGCAACTATTAAATGCCACGTTTTAGATGCATAAACCGCAAATTAATGTGCTTGCATTTAATATTGTTATTCTCGTTGTTGTTGTTGTTGTTGTGGTCGTAGCTTAAAGGTTAATGCATCGGCTAAAGGATCTTGCAATTGGATTGTATTGAATGGGATGTGAGCTAAGCTTAAGATTGGATTGCGGTTTATTGAATTATATTAAAGTGCAATAGATTACATTAGTTTGCATTGGATTACATTGTATTACATTTTAGTGAATGAGTTTGTAATTATTGTAATTATTGTAGTAAACCTGATTATTGGCTTAAGATATCCATTAATCTAATCAAGCTCATTCCTACATATTTTTATTATTATCGAAAAATGTATATTTGTTGGAATTTATGAACTTCCCTACAAATTATTTCTATTATTTGTTGACTATAAATCTCAGCAAATTTACATTTTAAAATAACAATCGAATAAATGTGTAAAAACCAAGCAATTTTATTAATAGAAATAAATTTAAAACCCAGAACAAATCACATTTTTTTTCGTAGAATAAGGATATTAGATTGATTATCGATAAGATGGTTACAGAATATAAGCATAATGTAGTTAAGATGGGTAAGAAAGAATTCCGCTCTTTTTCCAAAATAATTTTACATTTTAAATTTTGTTGCTCGTATTTAGTGAGGGAATCCACCGGCTTAAAATGTCGTTGATGGGTTCTTTTTGTCCGCGAAATACGTTTGAAACATTACATCACATTGTAAAGCACGTTACAAGCACAAACAATAACAATAACAAATAACAATAATAAGATGGCGGTCAGTGGCCGCACTATGAATACTGAGCAGAGCTTTTAAGGCGGAAGCTCAACATCCACAAAGCTGATCAGGCAAACATTTACATACATACATACGTATGTACATATGTGGCAGCTTTAAATCCAAACATAAGAACATAAAAAGCTCTAAGCTTACTCTAATGAGGAAGTAGGACAAAGAGATACAGAAAGAGAGAGAGAGAGAGAGAAAGAGTGCGCTTTCTCTTGTTCTTCTATATTGCATTTGGCTAATCTAATTTTAGAATTACAATATTTAAAAGGCGAAATCAAAAAAAATCAGACGTCATCTGCAAGAGCGTCACGTGCGATTGACGAAAGAGGCCGAATCGGCAAATTACTCGTACGATCAGTTAAGGGAACAAATCAAATTCGATTTATAAATACAAATTATACGCTGGCAAAATTAAAAATAACCAAACAAGAATCAATAATTTCAATACCCACGACCCACAGAACGTCATATTGCGAAATTCACAAATGGAACTCGTTGAACTGGGTGTGGATTTCATTATGGATTGTGGACTGTGGACTCTGAATTGCGAAGAGCGGGGGAGGGAGGGAGGTAGAGAGAGAATGTAAAAATGATGCTGCTCCTGCCGTTTAACGTCAGCGATGCGCACTTAACACAGTTTAAGAGCTCGACGACTCTTGATTATCAATTTGCAGTTCGATTTCAGTTGCGGATATTTTTACAATAAGTGGCAACCAAAATTAGCCATAAAGGCAGACGGTCAAAGTCAGTGGGCGTGGCAGCGTACCAAAGGTGGCTGACCGTTAGGATGCGGAAAACGCAACAACAATGCACGGCATGGCACAACAATAACAACAACAATTTGGAAACAAATTAAACAAAGAGCGAGCGAGATGTGAGTGGGAGTACAAGTGCGAGAGAGAGAGAGAGAGAGGGTGCTTGGCTTGGAGTGGGTGGAGAAGCCATTGTAATAAAATATTTGACAGTCAGACAACAAAAATGTTAATAAGCAATAAATAACAAAAATACTTTAGCGTGTGCGTGTTTAGTATGCGTGTGTGTGTGTGTGGGTCGCAAAAGGCATTAACAGCCGCATCAACAAAAACAACAAACAACAACAAACAGAAATCGCACAATGCATTGCTTGTATGGGCAACACATTGTGGGTGTATGCATGTGTGTATGTGTGTCGATGACAGTCTACCTGTGTGTGTGGTGTGCGTTAAATCGAATTTAGAAATTATTCACACCAAATTTCATTTAATTTTCTTAACGCTCCAAATACAATACATACAATAATAAGCTAGTTAACAGTCTTTTTTATACATTTTAACAGCACTCTGTTATTGCTACATATGTAGCACGTATTTTAGCACGTGTTTTCGCTCTGTTAACGCAGCAGACAGCGCGTCGCGTCGCATAGCATCGCATGTGATCATCTGTGCGAAGCTTTCTTTCCTTTTGCCAACATAATCTACTAGCAACATATTGCAAAACATTTTTATGTTTGTGAACAACAAACAACACATTAGAGAACCGCTCTTGGTTGAACATATCTTATTGGTATTTTATTGTAGTCGACTTGTAATTTACAATTTAAACTCAAATTGCAGTTTCAATTTACCCAATAGCTGATAGCTGTAAATAACACAAAGTAACAAAGTTGACTTTTTGTAACTCTAACCATATCCCCAGATGAGAGAAAAAGCTTTTAAATTTTAAAGTTTAAAATGTTTATACTTAAATTTTTAAATTTAAAATGTTTGTTTTTGTGACCTTTCTATGTAGAGTAGGTAAGTTTTAGTTAACTTGAGGTCAAGTAATGTCTATAAGACACCAACAAACAACAACACACAAAACACTTGCCAAAAATGCAAGGAGCATGGCTCGGTATACAGCTGTTTCAAGAGATGCCAATCTCTATCATCAGTACCGTTTGCTGACTTGACCAGCGATCTCAGCCTAATGTCACTTTTGAGAAGCCAAAACCAGTTGTGAATTTTAGGTCTCAAAAGTGAAAAATAGCTGTGAAGCTGATCTAGCCCTTTGTGTGTTGTTGTTGCCGTCGTTATTGTGCAAATGCCATCGGCATTTTTATTGCAATAACAATTTTGGGAAAAAAAAAATTCTGAAATAGTGGCAACACTCTCTTGTTACTGACATAAACAGAAAACAAAAAACCAAAATTGTTATTGCAATTAAAATGCCGATGGCATTTGCACAATAACGACGGCAACAACAACACACAAAGGGCTAGATCAGCTTCACAGCTATTTTTCACTTTTGAGACCTAAAATTCACAACTGGTTTTGGCTTCTCAAAAGTGACATTAGGCTGAGATCGCTGGTCAAGTCAGCAAACGGTACTGATGATAGAGATTGGCATCTCTTGAAACAGCTGTATACCGAGCCATGCTCCTTGCATTTTTGGCAAGTGTTTTGTGTGTTGTTGTTTGTTGGTGTCTTATAGACATTACTTGACCTCAAGTTAACTAAAACTTACTTCTAAATTTTTAAATTTTAATAATAATTGTTTACCTTTTGGCAGGGTTACAACCGATTTCAAGAGTTTTTCAAATTTTCCCGGAATTTTTAAGTCACAATACCATAAAAATATCCTACAAAAAATATATATTCCTATAACTGTTGACTTTAATTTAAATAAATAAATGAATAAATTATTAAATAAATGAATTTGCTTTCAGAAAATGTTAAACAAAACTTAAAAAACAAATTTCTGACAGAAACGATTTTAAAGTGGTTATTTCTCATTTAGGGCCCTATCAGAAAAAGTTGATTTGATAAAGTTAACAATCCAGCTGTTACCTAGTGTAATCAGTGCATTTACACGCATATGTACATATGTATCTGCCTAGGAAGGTACAATCAAAAGTTCACACTGAAAAATTGCAACACTCTCTTAACAATAACAAAGCACAGCAGATACGTATGTATGTATACTAGGGTGTCCCTTATTTGGTCAAAGTCAATATTTTTAAACGCATACGGGCTAGTTCTGTTCATTAGGTCCTAAAGCACTCAGAAATAAGTTTTTACCTCAATCGGAGTATGATAACCCGTGCCGACTTGGATCGGAAAATTTAAAGATTATATGGGACAAAAAAATTTTTTTTTTATTTTTTTAATTTTTTATTTTTTTATTTTGTTTATTAGGTCCTAAAGAACTCAAAACCAAGTTTTCACCTTAATCGGAGTACGATAACCCATTCAAATTTGCATCGAAACATGAAAAAACAGTATTTTAACACTGATTATACATTTTTCGATGATTTTTCATGTTTCGATGCAAGTTTGAATGGGTTATCGTACTCCGATTAAGGTGAAAACTTGGTTTTGAGTTCTTTAGGACCTAATAAACAAAATAAAAAAATAAAAAATTAAAAAAATAAAAAAAAATTTTTTTTGTCCCATATAATCTTTAAATTTTCCGATCCAAGTCGGCACGGGTTATCATACTCCGATTGAGGTAAAAACTTATTTCTGAGTGCTTTAGGACCTAATGAACAGAACTAGCCCGTATGCGTTCAAAAATATTGACTTTGACCAAATAAGGGACACCCTAATGTATACGCATACATATGTACATGTAAATATGAAAGCAATCAAGGAGGAAAAGCCATTTTTGAGGTGACGTTAAGCATATACCCTGTAAACTGGCAAAACATGATATTTCTTGTATAAAAAGAATTAAATTATTTTGCACGATTTCGTTATTAAGTATAATATGCGGTAATCTGTGTGTGCTACAGAACACATCTGTAAAATCAAGAGACTTAAAGCAGACAGAATGGCGGGTAAATATCAACGACTTAGAGTTCATTGTCCTGATCGAGATATGTATATCAAATAAATACATACAATCATATACAGTTTGTCAAGTAATTGTTTGCAAAGCCTTAAAAATGTAATATTTCGACTTTAAATAAGAAAATAATAGCTTATTATATATATTTGGAAAGGTCATTTAATTTTCGTTCAAATGATGCAAAAATTTCCTTAACCCATTAAGTACCCATTAAAATATTCGAATTTTAAAAAAGGTCTACTTTTTCAACTTTTTTCCTCGATTTTTTCCAAAAAATGTTGGGATGCAAAAAAATTCTGGAAACAATTCTAAGAGTAACTGCAAAAAAAAATTTTCAAAAATATTTTTGCTAGTATTTTTTAAAATTGTTTGAAAATCCTAAAAATGACCATTTTAACCAATTTTTCCTCATTTTCATGCAAAAAGTGCCTTTTTTTCAGTTTTCAAAAAATTCTAAAAAATACCAACAAAAATATTTTTGAAAATTTTTTTTTGCAGTTACTCTTAGAATTGTTTCCAGAATTTTTTTGCATCCCAACATTTTTTGGAAAAAATCGAGGAAAAAAGTTGAAAAAGTAGACCTTTTTTAAAATTCGAATATTTTAATGGGTACTTAATGGGTTAAGGAAATTTTTGCATCATTTGAACGAAAATTAAATGACCTTTCCAAATATATATAATAAGCTATTATTTTCTTATTTAAAGTCGAAATATTACATTTTTAAGGCTTTGCAAACAATTACTTGACAAACTGTATGTATAGAACTGCATGCGATTGCAGTTGTCGTCGTCATACGAGATGTGTAATATAATTCAAATACCTTCTGTAAGGGTATATAACATAGAATTGGGTCAAGGAAATGGCGAGCAAGAAAGCATATCTATGCATATTAGAAACACATACATACGTATGCATGTGTTTTTTGTATGTAAGTATATAATAGACAGCATGGCGACGTTCGTTCGATGTGACACTGTGTCCGGATAACAAAAAACATAACAACAGTATCAGCTGTTATCAGCATCGATTCTAATTGGAAGGACATTTAGCCGAGACACTCACCTTTCCGTTGTGGGCTCAGCGCATATGAGCGGCTGCTTCAGCTCAATAGCCTGGCCATTTTTCTCCTTCAGCTCCCCGTTCTCCACATAATATTGTACCAACTCCGGCAATGTAGCGAATTTCTCACCTAATTCGAAGAAAATTGTAAATTAAATTTGATGGTTAATTCATTGTATGTTCATTGTTAACTTACCACCATAAAGATCAAAGAAATCGCCATTATTTTGGATTTTAATGTGTGTTACTTCGTTGCCCCGACGCACGGAAAGCGTAAATGCGCCGGGATTTGATGATGATAGACGTGCTAGAAATGAACCGTCGAAACCTTGTTCCTGTAGTAATGTTTCAGCTTCGATGCCCGTTATCGTTGGGTGGAACCATCTGTAAATTTTAATAATATAAATGCGAATGTGAATGTACATGTAAAAGTTAATGTAAATAAATATATGTATGTACAAAGGTAAATATGGGACTGGGATGTGTGCATTTAATAGAGGTGCGTCTGTCCATGGATGAATTTATATACATATTAAAAGTAATCATGCATATGTCGTGCAAATATTTGTTGTTACCCGCTTAATGAACTCGAAATGGAATATATGTATGTATGTACATGAATAGTTATATATTGATCTGATTGGATTTTTATGGTTTCACCCCAATCAGTGCGAAAAAAGTTTAATCACTTAATAATTTTTAGATATCCCCCGACTTTCGTACTTTAAATAGTTAATTTCTTTATCGTTTCAATTTAAATTTTTTAAATTCTTTTCATTTTTAATTGAAATACGTTTCTCCTCATTTTAATTTATATTAAATAACTTTTGGTCAACAGCTTTTAGTTAAAATTTAAAAATTCGCGTTTGTGTTGAGTTCCCTTGTGCACATCTCCAGTGTACAACAAATTCACAATAGTCGCTGACCTAGCCACCTGCCTTGCCAAGCCCCCTCCTTGGTTTACCCTCTGCCGTGAGAGCAACAACAGCAACGACAGCAGCGGCAGCAGCAACAGCAACAGAGGTGGCAGACAGCAACAGCTGTAGTTGTTGCTGTTGCTGAAGCTGTAGCACGACCGCTATTGCTATAAAATTGGTGGGGCGAGGGTTGAAGGGGTCCAACGTAAGCGGTTGCTGCGAGGCAATTTACTTTCAGCACTTTGTTGCACATTTTATCTCAATGTTGTTGTTTCTTTTCCTTTGCTTTTTTGATTTTTGTATATACTGATACATATGTAAATAGCCCCAGAGTGTATCTATGTGTGTGTGTCAAGCGTGTGTGTGTGGGAATGTGTGCGTGTGCGTGTGTCTGTGTGTGTGCGTGTGCATGGTACATATGTATTTGACGTGTGTGTGCATGAATCTCGTATGGGTGTGTGTGTGTACATTGTCGTTTTTCCTATTGGATTTACCTTCGCGATGACATTTTCTTATTGAACGCGCACTTAAAAAATAAATAAATTTTACACTTAACGAAAAAAAAAATTAACTATATGTATATGCTTTTATTTAAACTTATTTTTACTGTTTGGATACAAAAAAAAATAGGCAAGGTAGTGTTGGGTTGCTCATGAGTGAGTGAACAAAAAAAAGTTGCTCCCTGAAGTGAACAAGTGAACATGTTCCTTCCAAATTGCTCTTTTTTGCTCACTTGCTCAGCTGCTCAGTTTTGTTCGGTTGTTCTGATTTGCTCACTATCGCCCAAATTTTCTTATTCCATTTTCTTTGCGCTCTGAATTCTGCTAGGACTCTTTGTGTAGATTCGTTAGCTCATTTTGGAAAAAAGTATAAAGAAGTAAAGGAAAATAAATATTTTCATTTTTTTACTTTTTAATTTTGTTACTTTAGTTTTATGTACATGTATTTTAGACATGATAAAGTGATGAATCCGATTTAAGTTGAAGTGTAACGTATGCAATTTTTTATTTGTTGAGGACAGAGCCCGGCTCTGAGAGCCGTGAGCGATCTGAGTGAGTTGACTCACCTAGAAAAAAAGAACAAGTGAACATGTTCACCTAAATGAGCAATGTTTACAACACTAAGGCAAGGCTAGTTGCGTATTGATGGGAGCTATCGAGCACGATTGCTATCGATTGCAAGCAGCCATCAATCGATGTTTGACACATGCTTACAGGGCTGCCACTTAAAAAAATCAGATTGAGCCAAATAAAAAAGGAAAGCCAAATTCAGTTAAAAAAGAGCGTATGTTGGCGCGAAACACACGCGACTAGGGGCAGAATATACATTCCAGTGTCACCTTGTCACCACACCAATGTAATATTTAAAATATCCCCTTTTCCAGGATTTAAGGAAGTCTATTATTACTCTGCAACACGATAATTATTTTATATATGCTTATGAATTTCAATTAGATTTGTTGGCGGGCGGCGTCGCGTAAAACGGTAAAAAATATCATGTGGCGACCTCGGCTATATACCATAGCAGGTCCCACTGATAACTCAGTTTTTTAAATTGAGTTAAATTTGGAGCTTGCTTAATTTGAATCGAGAATTTTGAAAATTTCACTCGAATTTTTGTTGAATTTTTCTCGAATTTGTAAGGTTTTTTGTAGAGTTTCTTACTAAATTTCACCACGCGAAAGATGTAGTACACCAAATCAATTTTAAAATGAATTACATTATTTTAAAAAATTTATAATTTTCTTGGTTTTTTGAATTTGTAAGTACAAATTTTAAATTAATTTTTAAAAATAATTAATTTCATTGGAGAAATAATACGGGACCAATTTTCCATCGATATTTTTTTCCATTCGGTCATTTACAGAGTTGCTTTCTTATTGTGGTACGCCGATGTTTCGATAATTTTCAGCATTAAATACGAAAATACTCAGTTTCAAATTATGTCCAAAATTATTTTTTGAAGCCAATCATGAGAAAAAGGGGCCAATTCAAAAAAAAGTGCCATTGCGCCAACAGGAAAAAAAGAGACAGTTTTGGCGCAAAAACGCCAATTGTGGCAACCGTGCAAGCTTACAAAAGTTTGCACACACTGGTAAGTCAATGCTCAATTAATTGAAATATCTTACATGGATTCTGTGCAACGGGACTTCAATAAAATAAAAAGACTTTAATTGTATAATAATATTGCTACTTACTGTTTCATCTATTGATTTTTATCGATGCTTACTCACTAAAGCCTAGTACCGACGTGAGATAAATTTTTAGCGGCGGAAAATGCTCAATATTTAAGCATAGTACGCAAACTCAAAAAAAGGCCTGGCGTAAGCCCAAACTCCATATAAAAAAAACGCTGGCGTAAAATCAAGAAGAGAACTTGACATTTAGCTACACTCGGGTGTCCGCAGACTCACTAAAATAACAGAGCTGTTAAGTAAAGTAACAGAATGGGCTGCACTGTTTGTGACAGCTAACTGGCCCAGCGAAACATCAAACTGTTTAGAGTTTCGCTGGGTATATCTATCTCGCTCACTCACATAAATTCAAAAAAATGGCCGCAACGTTGACAAAAACCAGCGACATTGACAATACCGACGACAATATTAATGATTTATAAGCAAGAACGAAAACTAAAATTGTTTTTGTTCAAAAGCGATGGGTGCACCCAATACCCGCTGTGCTTGCGTGCCATCGCATATTTCTCCTTTTATTAACTTTAATATACATTTTTCATTGCCTATTCTCTCCTCTTTTATCCAAATCAGTTCTGCATGCTCAAATTTAAAATAAACCGCCGCTGACGCATAGAGTTACCACTCAACTTTTGGTTATTTGTCCGTGTTGTATTGGCAACACTGGGCTTACGCTCGTCGACAGCTAAATATTGAGCACTTTACGCCGCGTAAAATTTAGTTAGCTTGCGTACTAAGCTTTACTCACTAATAAAGCCTAGTACCGACGTTAGATAAAAGGCCTAGCGTAAGTCAAACTTCATATAAAAAAAACGCTAGCGGAAAGCGAAAAAGAAGAAGACGACATTTATCTCCGCTTGTCGGTCCGGACGTAAACTAAACTGAAACTAAAATCGGAGTTGCCAGATAAGGAACGGGCGCTATCCAGCACTGTTTGAAACAGCTGACTGGCCCAGCGAAACATCGAACTGTTTAGAGTTTCGCTATCTATCTATCTCACTCTCTCACAATAACTCAAAAGAAATGGCCGGGAAATTAACAAAAAACAGCAGATTGACTCTTTTTGAAATAGCACACAAAATTCTGCTGATTAACAAGGTGGAAAAGAGTCCAATATTTGTATTTTTTCATTAACACAAATGGTGAATCCTCATTAGAAGTTCAAAATCGATGGGTGCACCCAAAACGCGCTGTGGTTGCGTGACATCGCATATTTTTCCTCTATTAACATTAATATACATTTTTCAATGCCTATTCTCTCCTCTTTTATCCTAATCAGTTCTGCATGTTCAAATTTAAAATAAACTGCCGCTGACGCATAGAGTTACCCATCAACTTTCTGTTACTTTTCCGAGTTGCATTGGCAACACTGGGTCGACAGCTAAATATTGAGCAATTTACGCCGCGTAAAATTTAGTTAGCTTGCGTACTAAGCTTTAGCTGTCGACGAGCGTAAAGCCAGAGTTGCCAAAGCAACACGAAAAAATAACGAAAAGTTGAGTGGTAGCTCTATGCGTCAACAGCGGTTTATTTTAAATATGAACATGCAAAACTGATTTTGATAAAAAGAGGAGATAATAGGCAATGAAAATTTAAATTATACATAGTTAATATAGGAGAAATATGCGACGGCACAGCGCGTATGAGTGAACCCATCGCCTTAGAACTTTTTACGTGGATTCTCCCTCTAAATTAATGAAAAAATACAAATATTGGCCTCTTTTCCCCCTCGTTAATCAGCAGAATTTTGTCTGCTGTTTCAAAAAGAGTCAATCTGCTGTTTTTTGATAATTTTCCGGTCATTTCGTTTGAGTTATTGTGAGAGATTGAGATAGATAGATAGCGAAACTCTAAACAGTTCAATGTTTCGCTGGGCCAGTCAGCTGTTTCAAACAGTGCTGGATAACGCCCGACAACGATTGACATTAAGTGTAAGAAACAACACGAGATTTGGCTTTTGTATTTTATGTTTTTATTTAAGCAATTTAAAAGTTTCTCCCTTTTTGTATATAGAGCTTTGCATTGCATGTATACATATATATTGTATTGTACATATATATTGTATAAGATGCATCTTATTTGTGTTTTTATTCTTTACTAATTTGTCAAATAAATATAATTTCCATACTACGTTGTTTGACATTAACATGGACTCTTTGAATAAATGTACAAATTACATTTGAATTTACGTGTCTTTTTTTAGCATATAGCAATCTAATTTTTGCCTTCTTGAGACATAAAAAAAGGTTTTTTTTTTAAATTTTTATTGCATTTTAGTAAATATCAACTAGATATTTTTTTCCTTTTCGTTTTATTATAAAGCGCGATCATATATAAGATATATTTGTATACATATATTTATATGAATCGTAAACATTTATGAAGTTGTGTTTTTTTTTTTTTTAGATTTATGTAATTTTAGGTATGAATGCATATTGTTATTAAAGGTACCTAAGATTTGCATTAAATTTGGTGTGTACTCGTACATAGAAATTTTCCAAAGTTGTCCCTTTAATTTTGGAAATATACAGCTAGACAAGTAAATGTTTTCACAAAATATGAAATTTAAATATCTCATTTTCCAAAAAATAAATACATATTTTTTGCATATTATTGTTTTTTTCTTATTTTATTAAAGTGACTTATGGTTAATTAAACAAAAAAAAATATTAATGAATTGTTTTCAGTTAAACTTTGTTTTTTTTAATAAAAATGAAATATTCGAATTTTGTAATTTGTCAAAACAGTTACTTGACTAACTGTTTTTATGCAAGCTTCGGTTAACCGAAGGTAATAAACTTTCATTGATTTGTTTAATGTATGTAGGTGAAATGTGAAACATGATATAAATGTTGTCGTTTTGTTGTTGGACTTTCCGATGTAACGGTTAATTTGTTAGCATTATATATTTTTTTTAAAGAAATGCAGTTCTATTAATGAGTAAATAAAACAATAAATAAAAGCACTGTGCGCCTGACTGAATTTTAAACTATTTATTTGTGGTTTTCTTTGTTTTTTTTGTATTTGTATTTTTTATATATTTTATATATGTATGTAGACGTAGTTGTAGTTAAATGTATACATTTTAATTGTATTTGTATTTATGCATGTTTGGTAAAAGTAAATAACACAGCGTTTTGCATGCAAATTAAAATTACATTGTAAATCAAATTGTTTTAAATAAAACAAAAAGCATTTTATGGCCACGCACACAACTCGCCACGACTCGAGCTTAAAACATGATCAATTACTTAATTAATAAATAAATGTAATATATAATAATATTAATAATATAAATTTTACGTAATCTTAATGCAAAAATGGAGAGCGCAAAAAAAAGGGATCGACATCGAAAATAAAATCAAAATAAAATTGCAACAAATTGAAAACAATTATTATATAGTACATAATCGAGTGCAGACAATATACAATAATAATAATAATTATAATAATATATGTATATAGATTACAATATAATAAACCTGATGTTCAGTTGAGATGTTGATGATAGCAAAATGCAAACTCGCTGGGAGTACATACATACATCTTGAAGCGAATGGAGAACAAGAGCAAGAGCCAAAAGCGTATTACTGCTAAACATACATACATATATATATCAAGTATATATATATGTAAATATATATATTTATAAAGTACGTACAACATACAGGTATATAAACTGACGCTTAAATTAAATCTTTTTCTTTTCCTATTCTTCTCTTTTCATTTCGCTTTTCTTTTTCTTCACATACATTTTACGATTATATATATGTTAGTTTGTATTTAGTTATTTAGCAGATCTATTGGATACTCTGCACACTTATGTATATAATATGCTCAACTGGCCCAAATCAATTGGGCTTTCAGTTAAAAAGCAGCGACAAAACACACATTACAATCAGGCAAGAAGAGAAGTCAAAGAATTGAGAAAAATGTGAATCAATTCTCTATAAATATTTATGTATCGCATTATTACTTTAGATATTACATATATGTATATATCATTTGCATTGCTAAAGCATTAATGGTGACTATGCCATTGTGTGATATACTTTATATAAATATTGTAATTGTTTTAGCGTATATTTTGTAAGAATTTCAATAGATTGAGTATTACGTGCAATGTGTGTTTATCACTATTTCCCTCTTCAGCTCTCAATTTCTTTCTTCTCTCTCTATCTATCTATCATTCTCTCTTTATTGAGTACGCAGCTCTATTAATTAGTTTTCTTTTGCTTTCTTCAAGTGGGAGTACTATTATCGCTGACAGGATAAGGGGCAGAGGGTAAAAGTTGAGTTAAAGGTTAGATGCTGCTAGTTTACTGAATGCTCTCATTACACCTTAAATAGTTTGCATTTAGTACATATTATGTGTAAGCAATATAACTAATTATAAAGTATATACTCGTATAAACACAGATAGAGAGATAGAGCGTATATTATTGTTGTTGTTCTTGCAGTTGTTGTTGCTGTTGCTGTTGTTGTTGCTGCTGTTGTAGTGTTTGTTATTGCAGCTTGTCTTTCATTTATGTGGGGCAAAGCACCTTCAGTATGTAATCCGTTAGCAGCGTCGGCACCGTCGGACTGTCCTCATTAATAGCCTTGAGTACTGCAAGAAACATTTCAAACATTGTCAATTAATTCATCAAGTATAAAGCTTATTAAGTATTTATATTTTATAATTGAACATGTAAATCATCTTACCAAGTACTACAGTTAAACTTTTGAACAAGAAATGTACCTAAAAGCTTCAATACATCGAATCAAGTCAATTCACCATTAAGAACACACTTTTATATCTACTTAGTATCTATCTAACTGTAGTGGTCCTTTAAATTTTTAAAATTTTGACCATACACCACTTCTTTAAATAGAAAACTTTTTCTAATAAAAATAATTGTGATGCAGAAGCAAATAAGAGGTCAAAAAATAATAAATTTGAGGTAATTGGTAAAGTTTTGAATTTTAAATCAAAAAAATTTAACTTAATTCTTCAAATGAACTGCGATCAACAAGCTCCAGTAAATTGTCGATTATTATAAATAATAATAATCGAATTACAGTACTTGAAAATTGTTTTTTTTTTGTAAATGGAGCTGTCAGATCTTGGATACATTTTTAGATCGCTAGTCTAATCCTTTCTTTTGCTTTGCTCTGATATCGATCAGCATTTCCCTTGGTCTGTTCTCTTATTAATCTCACAAGATTAAGAACAGCGTCTGGTCCCAACTTAGGTAGACTCTGATAGGGCTGTTGTTGTTGATGTTGTTGTAGTGCTCCCGAATTCAGATTTCGTGCCCACCACTGATTTAGAGACTTACTTTTGATCAGCACCTGCAGCGACTGATTGTTGGGTGTGCCATTCTCCAGATGATACGGTATGACAGTGGTCAAGTATTTTGGCTCCGGACCTGCAAATGTGTTAGAGTTGGAGTTGGATTAGAGACATGGGCAGACAAGTGTTTCTAAATGTACTATTTAATCATACGCACCTTGGAACTTGCCACGTTTTTTCTCGACATGATACTGTCGACGCTTGTTCTGCACAGCCAAGAGCAGCGAGATGAACGAGTTCTTCAGTTCCTTTTCGTACTCGAGCTCATCGCGCAGCGCCAGCTCATTGATCAGTGTCTCGCTCAGCTCCTGGATGAGCATCTCCATCTCCATGTACAGCTCATTCAACTGTGTGCTGCTCAGATATTGTAGCTCTAAATTTGGTACAAAAAATGAACATGAATCAATATCAATATCAATTTATATGTTAACTCTCACTTACTCTCAGCGTAGAGAGGCGCACCGAGAACCTCGCGTGCCTTTTCAATGACCTCGGAATCGCAGTTGTCGGGCTCATCGAGCGGACTCTCTGCCTCATCCATGATGTCATCGATCTCCTTGATCACCTCCTCCACCGTCTTGATGGGCTCATCCACATCTCCGTTGAGGCCGTTCAATATCAAGGCGTGCATATCCAAATCATTGGCCACCGCTTCATCCTCGCTGGTCAAGTCGTTGAACTCATCTCCTGGTGTTTGTGCATCCAGTTGTTGTAGCAATTGCTGTTGTTGTTGTTGCTGTGGATTTTGATGATTTTGTTGCTGCTGCTGCTGTTGTTGTTGTTGCTGGTTGCGTTGCTGCTGCTGTTGCTTTGTGCGGACCTGTCCCAGATTTAAGGTCGGCATGTGCATCTGGCGTGTGTACGACTTGGACCAATCGATGGGCAGAATGTTGCCAAAGTTACCGGTTATGGTCCACCACATTCTGCAAATTAACAAGTTTCATCGACATTAGTTTCGCCAATATTCATGATCTTTATCCTATGCTCCATCTACACTCTTTCTATAAAAATCTTTGCTCTCTTTATTTCTATTCCTGACTTGGTTTTTTCTAAAATTGCTACTTCAATTGTTATTCCAAGTAAAGTTTAAAGCATACCTGTTAAAAAATGATTTGTAATCATAAGCATTAGTAATTAGATTATTTTTGTTTAAAAGTCGAACTAATGATTAAATTACGATTATTTTCGGTTTTGCCCAATTATTCAATAATTACGATTACAAAAAATCAAAAATAATCTAAAATTATTATAATTATTCAAAAATAATTATTCGGATTATTTTTGATTTTTTCCTGATTATTTCTGAATATTTTTGATTATTTAGTAAAAATCAAATTATTTTAAATTTTCACAATCAAAGTAGCCAAAATTTTTAGAAAAAGTAAAAAATAATCCGAAATAATCAGAAAGATCATTTTTGATTATTTTTGAATAATTGTAATAGTTTTAGATTATTTTTGATTTTTTTAATCGTAATCATTAAATAATCACAAATTTTTTAACAGTGAATTCACTACGATTTCCACAAATAATCTAATTGATTAGTAATCCTAATCGAAATTTAACAGGTATGGATTTGAGTCATCTCCCATTTTGCATAGAACACAAAATGAAACCAGATTTAGAGACTTAAAGCAGTCGACAAGAATTTATAACAAAATTAGAAAATACGATTTTCAATTAACATATCAAATTTATTAACAAGTTTAAAGTAAAAACTAAAAAGTTCGCCGTCATATTTCATAATTTATATGCGATTTAATTTTGAAATTTCAAAGTTTTGATTATTTTACAATATACAATTACTTACGACAAATGGAAAATTGTTTTCTAATTATTATGTAAGTGCATTTGCACTGTAACTCTAAAACTTTGCTTAAAAAATAACAAAATGTATTTCAAATATTATTTAAAAATTGCTGACAAATAAAATTAGATTTGAAGTGGTTCAGAAACTGGTTCAATTACTTAGCAATCTTAGAAAGTAATTTATTAGTTCAAAGTCATATTTCAATATTTAAACAAGTTTAAATTCTGAAATTTCAAGTTGTTGGCTTTTTTTAAGCGTTCAACAAATGAAAACATTTTTCCTTAATATTTCAACAATTGTTTGCTGCTTGTATCTCAGACCATTTGCACTTATACCATTATACTATGGCTTTTTGTTTTTTGTTTCTTATAATGTGTACAAAGTATGGAAAGAAATTTCTTGGCTAAGAATGTTTAAATCAGATAATGTCCGATATATGTTTTAAAAACTCAGACTTTGAGATTTTTAAGTAAGCTAATAAAAATATTGTTTTAATTTAGTTAAAAACACGTTTTAAAGTGTTGTGCATAATTTTGCAGAAAAGATGTCTACAGATGTCTATAGATCAGACTATATTCGTGTCAATATCTGTAAAGAATTTTTATGAAAATGTGTTAATTTGTTGCACAAAGACTCATTAAACGCATGGGAGCAGAGAGGGGGCAAAAAAGGGGTAGAGGATGGTCAGTCAGGCTAGTAAAGATAAATAAATAAGTACGTGTATACGCCATAAGCGCCAACAATTTTTCGTTGGCAGTAATATAAATTTACACAGAATTTTTTTTATGGCCGCTTTTAGCGCAATGCGCCCAGCGAATGCACAAAGAATTTTTTCTTGGATATTCATTTTGAATCGGCAGCAAATGGTTCATGTTCCACCCTCTTCAAGAGCATCAACAACAACAAGCGGCAAGCGACAAGAAACAAGTAAGAATGCGACTAAACGAGAGTAATATCCCACTAGTAGATATCCTGTAATCGAGGTTAAGCCTACATATGTGTACTTAATTCTTTATTGATATCGATAATCCTGTACGAAAATGATACTCAAGTTGTACTAACGTTTTTTTCTATACATTCTACATTTAAAAAAAATGCAGTCGACTAACAAACACTCTGTAAACATGTCTACTCCTATGTACATATATATAAAAGTTCCCTTATCGATTACTTTGATGTTATCATTACAATTAATGTTTTTTTTTTACAAAATTTCTTATTTTTTTCTAATAAAATTTAACTGACAAATGTCATCTAAGCATACCTGTTAAATTTCGATCTGAATTACTAATCAATTAGATTATTTTTGGAAATAAACATAGTGACTATATAATTCACTGTTGAACAAGTTGTGATTGTATAATGATTACGATTCAAAAAATCAAAAATAATCTAAAATTATTACAATTATTCAAAAACAATCAGAAAAAATAAAAAATAATCACAAATAATCTTTCTAATTATTTTTGATTTTTTCTGATTATTTTGGCAACTTTGATTGTGAAAATTTAAAATAATTGCATTTTTACTAAATAGTCATAAATAATAAAAAATAATCCGAAATAATCAGAAAGATTATTTTTGATTTTTTCTGATTATTTATGTAATGTTATAATTTTAGATTAATTTTACTTTTTTGTAATCGTTATCATTAAATAATTGGGCAAAACCAAAAGTAATCGTAATTTAATTATAAGCTCGATTTTTAAACAAAAATAATCTAATTACTAATGATTGTGATTACTAATCATTATTTAACAGGTATGCCTCTATTCATTTATTATATTCATAGAATAAATGACTATTTATGATAAATTCTTTATCAAGTTTCTTTGATATCAATTTATATTATTTATTCGCAATGCGAAAGCGATTATATAAATTGTTTTGATCAAAAGTGCGCAAAATAGCAATAATAAATATACAGCTTATACTTTTATATTAAGAAACAAAAAAATGTATATATGTAAATAAACATGTACTAAAAGAAATACCTTTCTTTGGGCACTTTCCGGTTACAGGGTATAACAAGAGCGACGAGTGGCACTCGTTATGCGATTTTTGTGTGTGCTGCAATGCATTCTACTTACAAATGAAGCGAACGAAAAATGAAATATGTAAAAACTGGCACAATAAACTGCCAAGTGCCTGGTGATGACTAGTTATACGAGTACGTAGTCCGTACATAGTACTTAGATGGTCTGCTTTCGTAAGAAGTTGCAACAGATTGATAGGAAATGGGGGAAGGAAACAGCAACGTCCGTCCCACAACGTCACTGGCAGATAAAATGCCTCATTAGCTTGCCACAGCACGAGGCATGCAAATGAGATGCAATTAAGATTCAGATTGGATTGGAGCAACAGAAGAAGCAACAACAGAATGTCAAATGGTTTAGCTAATTTTTTATCTATTGTTTGTAGTTTTTTCTGTAGATTGGAAACGCAAAGACAAACAAAATGTAAGCAAATTGCGACGAGTAGCTCAAATTGCAATTGGCATTTTGCCAGTTGCCAATTGTCAGTTGTCAGTTGTGAGTTTGCCAGTTGCCCAGATTCGTGCAGAGTTTGTCAGACAGTTTGTCTGGGGCAAGTATGTAAATTTGCTGTGGCACAATTGCTATCAAATTTCACGATCAATGCCAATCATTTAATTGCCAGCATTTGTAGACGTTTTGGTTTTGTCTTACACTTGTTGTTGTTTCCCATAATTATTCATGCTCTACATTTGAGCAATTGAATGATGCTGACGCCCTCCTTGTTGTTGTTGTTGTTGTTGTTGATTAGCTGATGATGTTCACTGTTGATGTTGCTGATGATCATGATCATGATCATGATGATGAGCATTTTGCACTTGAGCGCTTTAACAGCACAATCTCAAATTGCCTTGAGAAAACGAATCGCTGCGCTCTGAATCTCGCTCAAAACAACGGCGAGCATTTTAGAACGAGCAGTTTCTACAAGCTAACGAATTCTCTAACGAGTTCTTTAAATTCTCTTATTAATTTTGTGTTTAAAATCTCGGTTAAAAATTAACAAATTAAAGTTATTTCGAATTCTCGCTCAAAACAACAGCGAGTATTTTAGGACGAGTAGTTTCTACAAGCTTACGAATTCTATAACGAGTACTTTACAGATTTTTTAAAATAGTATGCGTAAAAATTACTTTCCAATGTAGCGAGTGTGTCAAAGAATCTTTTTCATGCTGCGCTCTGAATCTCGCTTAAAGCCACAGCAAGAATTTTATAACGAGTAGTTATTACAAGCTGAGAATTCTATGACGAGTACTTTAAGGACTCTTACAATTGTTATAATTAAAATTTTGCTAAAATATAAACAAGTGCTTATACAAATGAAAGTTATTGCAAATTCTCGCTGAAATGTCAACGAGTATAACAAGCTAAAGTCCAAGCATTTTCTATTATAGCGAGTGTTTCAAAGAAACAATAACGAGTACTTCAAAGAATCTTTAGATTGCTATAATTTTTAACTCGCTCTAATATAAAAAAGTAATTTTAAACAATTGCAAACTTTCAATTTAATGAAACAATAAAAAGTATTTTATAACAATTTACGAATGTAAACTGAGTTAAAGTTAAACAATGGACCATGTTGTTTATTTTAATTTATTGTTATTTAAAAGTTTTCTTGGAAACATTTTGTCTTGAAATTTATAAGTTTTCTAGTGGAACCGGAAATGTTAAATGACAGAATATATTTAGAAGAATCTGAAGGAAATGCTAAAATTGAACTCAGAAAAAGATACAATCTTATGTCGTAGCTGACAGTCGCAGAGATCTTTTTTCTGGAACCAGTTCTGTCTTTCATATTTTTATGACGTTTGTGTCAGGAATTTATGGTATTTCCATATATACATCATTTAAATTTTATTTTGTTTTTCAATTTGCTTGGTGGCGTTTCATTTCGCTGGAAATGAATAATGTTTTTACTTTGCATTTCAATTTGTTTTTGCCATTTTCCATGTGTAAATAAAAATCACAAAAATAGCGGAAAATGCGAAAAAAAAAAAAAAAAAAAAGATAGAACCAAATATGAAATACGCTTTGTTAAACTTTTTGCTGTGGGATTAAAGTTAATCTGAATTCTGACAAGAAATAATGTAGAAAAGAAGACACAAGGCAAATTCATCAAATCGAATGATCATTAATAGATAGTGAAAAGCTATTGCCCAATTCTAAGTATAACTGATTAGATCATGATTGAGAAAACATCTCCCAATGTCTTAAACTAATCGTTTCAAATTAATAATACCCTCTAAATAGTGCACAGTGAGGCAAATAAATAAATCAAAGCTTTGTAGTTAATGTTAATCTTAATTTAAATCTGTCTATATTAGGAATATAAGCATTCTAAATAGTTTAATTAAGGCACATCTTCTCTTTAGTACAGGGTAACAAATTTATTGGAATGTATGCGACCAGAAAATACCCTATACGCAATTATCGAGCAGTGCTTTTGTCATTTATTATATTATTTTTAATATATATATAAAAGTATCTCAGCTGTCTGCTATTTGAGCATACCTGCTTACGATTTTTTCTAAGTACAGGGTATGCAACAAACAACAACAATCAAAGGCCAAAGATGAAAAATGTGCGAAACAAGCGAAGCGCGCAAATCGTTTGCGACACTCGGAAAATGCGTCAGGTAAATAAATATCTACTCATACACATTCACACACACACCTACACACAGATGTATCTATGAGTCTGTGTGCATGTGTGTGTGTATTTAGTTATATTTTTATATGCACACGTAAATGGTGCATGGGATCGACTGTGGTATGTGTCGAGGTCGAAATACATATAAATCTTTATTTATGTAGGTCTGTAAAGCTGCACATACATAAGAATATATATAATATACATATGTATATATATGCAATTATATATCTGTATATTTATTGTTGTATTTGTGGGCTACATATTTGGAGCGACAAGATCAGTGGGCGATTGTTGACTTGACGCACAAATCGAATGAATTATTTTCAATGAAACAAACTCAAGTAATTAGCTGATTAACTGTCAAGTAAAATGCTTAAGATAAATGCAGATATTCAGCATAGTATGCAGTTTAATACCCTGTATATATGTAACTAACCCAATGAATTATCTCAATTTATTATTGTTAAAAAGAGAAAAGAGAATTTAAAAAATAAGTACATACTTTCAATTGTGATCAATTATGTATGTAGTTAATGTTCGCATCAAACAGATGAAAAAACTGCGACACATTTAAATTATTTAACTTAAAAGTTGAGATTTATTTTTTCTTAGTAATATATATACTAGATGATATGTATATATACTAGATGATCATTATTTATACACTTTTTCATTTGTTGATTTTATAAAATTATTAAAAATTATTTGTCAGATTCAAAAACTTCTTCATATTCTTAATATGTTGTTTTGTTAAGTAATTCTAATTTCATTGAGAAATATATAATTTACACTTTAAACATTATAAAATCAGTATGAAAGATCACCAAGAGGATATTGTTGATCTATTAAAAATTGACTATAGATCTAATACAGATCCGTGTAATCTTGTAAGCCGTGACTTAACAAAAGATCAACAGATTTTTATTCCAAGCCAAGACTATGAAGCCTATCTTGCTATTAATTTAATTAAGCAGTTTTAATAGTAAACAAAATTATTTGGAATAGGCAATGATATCATTAACAATTTCTAATGCTTATTATAGTATAGCAGGTCCCACTTTAAATGATTTCTAATAGAACTAAAACATTGAACGAGTCACAATTTTAATACAAATTCCAGACAGTTTCTTTTCCCATAGCACACACCCAAATGTTTGAATTGAAATTTCCATCATCGAGTGGGGCAATTAAGAGATTCTCTGGCATCACAATAATTCTTAATTATTAGAGGAACGCAACATCTTCTATGGCACTTATCAGAAGCGTGAAATCAACGCAATAAGCGATGAATGAACCCTGAACTCTCTTACGACATGCTGATGATTGATCGGACAGACAAACGGACAGACAGATGGACGAACGGCATTATCTGTTGCCCATTTGGTTGGCTCCAACCCTGACCGATTTCTCTCACTCTCTTTCTTTAGCTATTGCCTTCTCTTTCTGTGGACAACGTTGATGATATGCATAGCGCATATGTTAGAGCGACAATTAGTGGCTCAATTTCAACGGCGATTTCCGAGCAACGCCCACGAAATGAGCTCATCCCCAACTCTATTCCTATTCCTACATTCCTGCCTTTCCTCCCGCCCTTTCCCTTCTCTCCGTTCTTTTCTGAAAATTAATGCGTAAATATTTTAATGAATTTTAATTGCGGTAGTTAGATAACGCAATCAATTTGTGTCCAACTGATGAATCAGTCAGTCCGTCTGACCAAACCACATGACATATTTAGTTGATCTTCATTGCGATCATTGCGATGATGATGATGATGATGATGATGATGATGATGATGATGATGATGATAATGCTAATAATGATGAATATTCATGCGCCAACACAAGTGGCATTTCATTCACTTGACTTCACTTCATTTCGCCCACGTAGCGTTTGAATTTTACATTTTTTTTTGTATTTTATTTTATATATTTTAATTGTGCTTGGCCTTTTTTGTGTTTCTATCCATTATATTTTTTGTGATTTTTTTTCCTCGTTTTAATTTGATCTTTTTCCCTTGCGCCCCCATTTACTCATGGGTATTTAACATAGCTATTACTATTATTTATATTATTTTTATTATTTTTGTTGCGAACAACTTTCTAATGCGCTTATTTATTGCGATGCCATCAAAGATAGACGCAGTTTCTGGCTAAAAATAGTACTAGGTTCAATTTGTAATCTCTACCCTCACTCTCTCCTGTTCGCTGTATCACAGCAGCTTAAGCTCTTGAGAATGAGCTAGAGATAGTACAAAATTCAGATAATGTTATCAGAAAACGATGTCAGACACTAGGTGTGAGTTTTAATTTCAAGCTCACATTGATTTCAATTATTCAAAACCTCTTAATTTTAAATAAAACATTGACTTTTTTATCTATCTCTCTTTCTCTCTCTCTCTTTCTCGCTTACTCTCTCAAGAGAGCATTTTTTTTCAGTTCTGTTTTGCGCGTCATTCGTAAACGTTCCCTTGAAATCTTTCAATGTAGACCTAATTCAATTTGAATTAAAAACATTCACACACCTTGAAAAACTTCAACAATTTATAATTGCATCTTTAACAAATTTCCAATTTGATCATTAATTATCAATCAAGATTCCAGTTTTATTGGTACGTTCAATTATGTATATTTTTGAAATTATGTGCAGCAAATAATTGTCTGCTTGAATGTTGTTTGTGGTTTTAGCTTAGGCAATCGGTTGAGGATTGGCTTTAAAACTCTCTGGCTGCGGTTCGTTCACACGTCTTCTCACTCAAGCGCAGCACAACATTCACATGTTTAATTTTCGGCTTTTCTCAGGAAAAAAATATCTTAAAAAAAAGAGATGGAAATCAGCACAACAAACATTAAATGCCCTTTGTTTGAATGTATAAGCTAAATAAGCAATGGGAAACAAGTAAATTTTATAAAAAAATAAGATATTAAATGCCCAAAAGTTGACAAATTAAACATATAATAGATTATAAAAGATTTAAATAAAAAAGTAAGAAAGTATTTGAAAAAAATGTTAATTGATCAACATCAGCTAAGTAATAAAATCATGCACCATTTCATATTTAACAAGGAAAAAGGCTCTTAATCTTTTTGAAATTCAGATAAAAAATATAGAAATGTTATTTTTAAATACATGCAATACTAGATGACATAGAGAGTTGAGATGCCCCCTCACAGCAAGAGTGTAGAAAGTAGAGAGACGGGGGGAAGCAACATTTCATTTCATTTTATTGTGCATTGTGCGAGTGTGAAAGTTTTCGCTGGGCCCAAAGATACACACACACACACACACCGACTTTTAAATAAGTAACTATGTAAATGTATGTATTTATGTAGATGTAGGCTTAAAGCCTGTAACTTAAACCGAAACCGAAACCGAAACCTAAACTAAAAACTGAACTAAAACACAAAGTGCGGCAAACACTTCAAAGCATTCTAAATTTAGTTGTTCACACTTTGCGTTGGCACACAAATTTCAGATACACAATGCAGATACAGATACAGATACATTTACCGAATACATAGATAGATACAAATGGGGACAGAAGCGTTGACAATTGTTCTTGTTTCTGATAATCCCTAAGGGGTGACGACTTTCAAGGCTGATTATAATGTTCTCACTTTTAATATTTGTTATTTTTACTTTATTAAATTACTACACAAAAGTGTGGCTTCAATTAGCCTCAATTTATAGTTAATTATTTTCTTTTCTTGTTTAAATAGGCCATAAGCGAAAGAAGACAAAGGGAAAGGAAGGGAAAAATACTGTTCTATGGCTTCCATGACGGCGTTAACAACGTCAACGATTTTGCTTGTGTGTTGTCAGTTATGTGGCCCATAAATAACAGCCAAAACAGCAATGCGGCTAAAATAGACAAAAAGCAATCAATGTAACGTAGCTGAAAATGAACAACTAATGATCATTACGTTCCAAAACCAAACAAAATCATCATTATTATCGTGTACACTCTTTAACTTCAAAGTGCCAAAGCTGTCAAAAGGTTTCTGAATTTCGAAGAATAGATAAATGTTCATTGAATGTAAGTCAATTGAAAGACTTTGCAGTTTTCAATTGTGCCACTTTCCTTTTATTTACTTCCATATGCAGCATCTGCATTTACTTGTCATCCATGTTCACTTTTGGTGCTCTGTCAAATTTTAATAATTTTCTGTGTTTGAATCTATCTGCATTATCTCCTAGTTTAAAAGTTTTTAATCGCTTGTCATTTTTAATTTGTTTAATAATAAATTTCAAGTTGTCTGTTCACTTTGTTTCACAATATCGATTTTGCATTCATTATCATTTCGTATATTAGCATATTATTTGATCGTACTTGGATTTATCTGTATTAATTCCCATTTTAATAACATTTGCCTTCTTCTCTTTTTGTTTTATATCCCTTTCTTTTGGTCCATCTTAAATATTTCCTCATTTCTTCACTTTATTTCTTAGTAGTTTTCTTATTCTATTTCAACCAAAAAAGTATCTTCCCAGACAAACAATAGAATTGATAACCTTTTCATATTTACATATTCTTATTTACATTATTCTCGTTGGTATTCTCTTTGGTCACTTAATATGAGCTAAAAATCAATTAGTTTCATTTAAAAGATCGATAAATAAAAGCTAGGCAAATACTTTAATCTAAATCAATTGCAGTTTCAATTGCTTAGTTTTTCTTACTGAAAAATGGGTTGCAGTTTTCCCATCAGTTTCCCTGGCAGTCGCTGAATCATCGGTGATTTGATTGCCCTCCACCTTCCATTTCAAGGACTTGCTGTGGTGTGAGAAAGATGTGACAGAGGCAATTGGAAATTGGTGTGAATTTTGGGGCGTGCCACATGAAGAGCATGAAGAGTCAATTCAATTTCGACTCAAACCCCTTTTCAATTGATTCCGTTTTTATTCATATTCAACGCAAACACAAACAATTTTAACGTTGGCTCCGTTTGTTTGCCGCCGGCTTGGCGTTGTCCTTGACTGTATTTATTTTGTTTCCCCTATTTCTTCATCTCATCAAATGCTCAAATGTTGTTTACTGCTGTTGTTTTTATTGTTGTTGCTATTGTTGCTGCTGATGATGATGTAATAGCCAGCGGCAGCAAAGTTGTTCAATTCACAGTCGATTCGTGTGCGAAACTCTTTCTCTGGATATTAGTCATTTGTATCTGTATCTGTATCTTTAGCGGCATGTGTATCTGTATCTGTAAATTAAGCTGTATCTGTATCTTTCAAGGCTGCAAGCTGGTTCTGAATCTAATCGCCAAGGGTTATGGTTAAGCTTTAATTATCGAAATTATGATTCGATTTACATGAACACCTATAATTTAATTTTAGGCTTATATTGAATAAGTTGAAAGCAAAATAAAACTCATACGCTTAATTTGCACTATTAAAAGAGTGAGAATATTTGTGATAAAGAATTTTATAAGCTTAAAATAAGATATAATAAATTTTTTTTAAGCACTATTCAAACTGTAAATATCAAGGAATAATAAGAAAACTTCCCACAGATCGTCGAGGGGGGCTCAGAGGACAATAAGCTGGCGCTTTCCGTACAAAAGGTTAATGTCCTTTGGCAGTTTTGGTGCAGGAAATGACATTCAAGCAACCCCAATGGCAACATGAACAACAACAAGTCAACCCCATAACAATTAAGGGTCTAACCGGGAGTCCTGTCAACCTTATGCATTCGCATATGTCAGTTCGCTTCCTCTTCCACATTCTCCAACCCCACTCTCTCCCACTCTCTCCCACTCTACCCCTCCCTCTCCCTCTCATGCTTTCTATGTGGCGTAACACGCATACGCCATGTTGTTCAACCTCCAGCATGACTCATACGACCCGGGGGGATGTTATTAGTTGCGAAACTACCCCCGGTCTATATTTATACATACAATTTGATTATTGTTTTTGTTGCTGTTCCTTTTGTTGCTTTTCAGGATATGTGTTGCTGCACATTTTCAAGGATACATCAACAGCAACTTCCTGTGAACAGTGCGATCCTCCTCCACTCGACTGTCTTTGTAATACGAGCACTCAATTGAATATTTATAGTTGAAAGCATAAAGCCGACGCCTTTCATAATTGATTAAACCGAAATTTAAAACCCCATAAAATTGTGTTTAAACTAGGCTTAAACTTATGCTTAACAATGTTTAACAATACCTATTCAATAGTGCTTGAAAAAGATTGAATTTATTTGTATTCCATTAAAATATGCAATTTCAAATTTCAGGGAAAAGGTTCAGTTAAAAAAGTTAAGTCTAAAACGTCGATCTGTGGTCTTAAATTGACAAATTGAGGTAACAAATTGATTTTAAAGCAATTTAAAAGCTTGCTAATTTCAACTTGCTCCTGTATTCGTTTCCAGAATATTATAGTATTCCAAAATATTATGATAAATAATATTAATAGCCTAGTATTCTTTGACTTAATATTAAAAAATCGAATAAAAATAGTAATTTAAAAAAAAAACAATTGAATCTAAATCGATTAAAATATTCAAAATAATAAATACATATGGGTATTTCCAGGATCGAGAACGCGCCATTGTACATCTTTAAATAAAAAAAAATGTCAAAAGTTGCATTTTATCAACACTATTTTTATTATAAAAGACAAGCTTTGAAGACTTGACGCTTTCGAATTATTTATAGAAAACAATGCATCGCGAACGCGACGAAAAATGGAAGTCATGTTTGACTTTATCTTGACAAATGCGAAAGTCTGTGAAATGTGGCGCATAATTTGGAAGAAAATACTCTTAAACCGTAATAAAATAATGTAGTTTTCCATTTTAGAAATAATTTTTTGATATGTTACTATCATTTTATTTATTTTATAAGTTTTATTAGTAATTTGTAACGTGACATCGCGAACGTGACAAGATTTCCAAATAGTTTGCTCCAAGAATATATCCATCAAATTTTATTCGATATATCGAAAACGACTTGTAAAACTTGTTTTAAATTAAATTTTAAACATATTTCTATGTATCTCACTATCTCACTAAGTGTAATCGATAGAATACAAACGGTCCATTTTGGAAATACATTTTTAAAAAAATGTCCAAAATTATAGAAAATGTGAATTTATTCCTATACAGAATCTATATGTTCATCCTATACAATTTCTTCTAGGGTATATTGCTTAAGTAAATAACTTGAATACATTTTTGGCAGAAAATTTCACAAGATGTGAGTTTTTTATCAATTTTACGTTTTTGGGCGAGGTGGATCTTTTTCTGGAAATGCCCAAATGCAATAAATAAATGATATCATGTCAAATGCCAAAAACTTGACATACTATCAGGCCTGTTCCGGTTTTCACTTTCGGTAAGATTTTGCGGAAGTGAATTTCTTTAACCTGCTCTAATATCATTTTGGCGAAGTTCTACGGATTTATTTCACTTTGAGGTGAAGAGTTTAAGTCCGATAAAGTGAAAAACGAGCATTTTTAAATACTTAGCCTTAATGGAAAGTGAATAAATGCATTTCACTAAATGCTATAAAATAAAAGTTGAAAACCGGAATAGGCCTGTATATAAATTTAAATTTAATGGAAAATTATGTGTGAAATAAAAAGAGATTTTTATAGCGGTATTACCAAAATTTTCAAAATTGGCGTAAACTTCTAAAGGGATTCCCCTAAGAACAGTGTGATTCCCCTAAAGAAAAAACTCCGCTTAGTTGATGTACGAGTCGCATGGTTGTCAAAATTAAAGTTCCACACAACATAGAAGAGGCAGAGAGAGAGAGAGAGAGAGAGAGAGAGAAAAAAGAAGACAGCGACTGCCACAAGCGGCAAGTTAAATTTACAGCGCATCTTGAAACGAGTTTGGTTTTTTTTTTTGGTTTAGTGGCAACTTGTGCAGCATTCCGGTGGCAGGATCTGGCGACAGGACATTGAACTTAACTGCAAAGTAGGTCGCAGTTTTTGTTTTTGGCATGCGCCACATCCAGCTGAAAGTTCAGCCAAAGTTTCAGCTGACAATTATAACAAGGCATTGCCGCATGTTGCTCCCACATCCACTGCCGTGTTGCATCACTCACAGAAGAAATTGCAAGGAAAAATGCAAGAAATGCATTTGAAATGAAAAGTTGTATTGCGCCAGCTGGCAAATCAAACTCAAACTCCAACTCTTAAATCAGTTATGTCAACGCGGGGAACATCAGGTAAAAAAAAAACAAGGGGGAAATGTGGTCGACAGCGTCGCGTGTCCCACGCGCTCCTCATGCAAATCGCTGCAAATGACAGTTACTAAGGTATAAAAAACAAGCCAGAATGCAGTAGTCAAGATAGTCGACCATAAGATACCCGTTGTTCCAGAGGTTTAAAAATTGCTTTCTACATTATATACGAATATTATGACAAATTCAAATCTATCACAGAAGTTCAAGTCTCAACTCGAGACTAGCTTTTAGTATCACAGATGAAAACTTAAAATTGATTTGTTTATAATTTTCAAAAAATCATAAAAATACTAGCGATGAGATTTTTTAAATTGTTTTTTTTTCTGCAGTCTCTATTAGAATTGTTTAGAGGAACTTTATGCATCAAAACTTTTTTTTTATATATCGAGGATAAAAGTTATAAAATTTTATTTTTACAAAAACTCGAAAAATTGTTAAGTAATTTTCAATATTTTCAAATTATGAGTTGATATACTTTTGATTAGGTTTGTATTTTAGTTAGTTGTAATTGAAGCTTTAGATTAAAGTTGCTGTTTGTGCTGGTTGAAATAAGCTGTGAGCTACTGTATTGTATGTAGATAGATGGACTCGATGATCAAATATCAATGGCAACGAATGGAATACACCCTTGTACTTTACCGAGTAACGGGTATACAAACCGGAAAGCGGGCCCACAACAGCTTACCAACTGACTGACTGACTGGCCATATATGCAGTGGACAGTGGACAGCGGACAGTGGACAGTCGCATGGTTGCATGGCACATATGGTCAGCCAGTCTTTAAGTGGCACATATGCAGCGGTTTTTATGTCGCCGTCACATGCAACAACACAACAAAACCAAACATCACGTTACACTACAATTAAATTGAGTGCCAATAAAAACAGAAACTAATTACATTTAATATTTATATCAATCACTAAGTAATCTTTCAAATAGCTTATATTGCATGGCATTTTACTTTAAAGTTTAAACAAAAAACTTTGCCGGAAACTTAACCAATTTACCAATCTATGAGAAATTCAAAAATCAACCTGAATAAATGAATAAATTATGTTCACTATGTTTTATTCTCTGCAGTAATCCAGCCTTTATTATATGCTGTAGTGCAACAAGCCGAACAATTTTGAATTTACATATTCTTCGTTTAGTTCTTCAACGATTTATTTGTTCAGTGTAGTCTTAAGGAAATAGGGTATTAGACGTTATAGTTGTTGTTGTTGTGACACAAAAATGTCGCAAAAAAAAGAACTGCATTTTTGTAGCTGACAACGCATTAAACATGTTCTTGCAGCACAAAAGAAGGAAACACAGAACACGAATTAATCTTAAATCAAAAGCTACAGACGGCGAAACAAAAGACGCAGCTGAAAAGCTTTCTAAGCAGCGCATAACTAACTTTCGAGTGCAGACCTTCGTCGAATGCGGCTGCTGGAAGCCATACATATACACACACACACACACACACACAGTTCTAGAAACATACAACAGTCAGTCGACCTTCGTCCAGAAAGAGTGAGACAGAGAATGTTGGTAATGGGTAACGTAAATATTGACAAGTGTTGGTTCAAGACGCACTTTGCCATTCAACGCGCAGGTAAACAAGAACAAAACGAAAAGAATAACGACGCGTCATTCACAATCACAGTTAGGCAGCGGCAGCGGCAGCAGCAGCAGTAGCAGCGCTGCAGCGGTTCTGAGATGCATCAGCGGTTCCAGTGCGTAACGGTGAGAGCGAAAGAGCGGAAGAGCACTTCACAATGTATGATGGATAGAAGAAGTGGGGAGATGGCAAAAAGGGTCGAAGCTGGCGGAGTGTCTCTCTGCACTTCAATGCTAACCTGGCAGCCAACGACAGGCGTGGGAAGCAGACAGGCTGAAGAAGAGACAACATTGAGGGGGCTGGGGGCAGATGAGTGCGTTATTTACACACGCTACGTAGTTGCCATATGGTGAAAAAAAAGTGTTGATCATGAATGCATTGGAATGAATTTGGATTTTACTTTCAAAGGAAGATTTATTTATTTGAGAGAGTGAATTGCTAAACTTAGTATGTATGTTTGGTTAATTAGCACGGTTTTGCATTCATATTGGCGTGACTGTACTCGTACTCACACTCGTTATGAATATGAATACGAATACGAATCCAAATCCAAATATAAATATGAATATGCTTCATGTGATGTAGTTTTTAGGAGCGCATTAAATATCACGGCATATAATATTAATACAATATGAATGTGCATTCAAAATAATTGTTTATTTGCTCGTCAGCACACACACACACACAAACGAACAATCTCGCACGCACACACACAAACACACACGCTGTATCGCCAAGCTGCACGCGATTATCAAATTTATTAGCTGATGTCAGCAGTGGCGACACAGCATTGTCCGAAAAAACAAGCAAACAAACCCGAAAAATAAAAACAAATTCGTTTTGCTCAATTTGCATGGTGCAAGCAACAACAGCGATAAAGCTCGCTCTCTTGCTCTCACACCGTTTCCTTTTACTACAACGCGCTCTTCTTTTGCCTTCTCCTCCCACACGCGCTCTCTCTCTCTCGCTGGACAACAGGCAAATGCACTCAGAAATGCTTTTTAATCAGCGGTCGGTCAAGTTACTCTCTCGCTGCTGCTGTTGCTTCTCCTACTTGTTGTTGTCGTTGTTATTATTTATGATTTACGCACCGCAAAACGCATCCAATTGTAGTTTTGAAATAGCTTTGCTTGACAAACGCCACTTGAGCTGATTGTGACTTCCCCATTGCGTACACACACATGCTCGTATCATCATTGATTACATTGAAGAGGAGGGTGCTTAAGGGAGAGTGAAGGGTGCGTTTCCGCCAGTTGCTGGTCAAGGGTTACTTTAACTGCGATGCTGCAATTTTGTAATGCAGTTTAACTCCTAGAGAAGCAATAGTCTGAGAAAGCCGTCACCTTTTATCGATCCAACAAATGCTAACAGCACCCCCTCACTTCCCCTGCCCCGGCAGGATTACGTCGTTACATGGCGCCAGGGTTGGCTAACCAACGGCCTAGAGGGGGATGAGACTGAGGGTGGCATTAACTGACGCAGGCGCGTTGCCCGAATACAGTTAGCCAAGTTATTGTTTTCACAGCATTCAAAATGCACATATTTTATTTGAATAATAATTTTACTATTTTTAAATAAAATAAATATTTAAAAAAAAAACATACGTTTTTATTTGTCAAAGCAGTTACTTGACATACTGTAGGTGCATTTTAGTATCTTTGTCAACATAATGACATGACTAACTGTATGTAGCGAAAAGAAAAACATCGCGCAATGCATTTTACATAACTGATGTTGCAAACCAAGAGAGAGATTGAGAGAGAGAATTTAATGTGTTGTACTTGTACTCACTGGCATTCATTCATGATCTCCTCCTGACTGCGCACCTGAACCGGTGCCAGCTCCTCGACATTCTCCTCGTAGTTGCCAAAGCATTTGGTGATTTTCTCATCGAAAGTATTCACCAAATCCTCCAAGCTGCCACCGAATGTCTCTGTGAAATTGTCCACATTGTCGCCGCCACGCTTATCGAGGGCATCGATGGCCAAGCTGCCGTTTAGGCCCGCTGCCACATCGGCCAGTCCCAATTCCGTGAGATTGTGCGTATTGGAATTGCAATTGGGACTTGTGTTGCCGCCGCCGGCAACAAAATCAACGCCAACTCCCCCTACTCCTCCAGCTCCGCTTTTGCTAATGTGTGCATCACGCACAGCATCCTCGAGCAGACGCAATTTGTCCTGCTGCTGTTGCTTGGCGTTGCCATCCTTTAGATTCCGATTGGAGTTCAAATTTAGATTGAGCGTATCGTTCAACACATTCTGATTGGAGATGAAGTCACAGCCGCCCCACTCGTCAGTCTCCTCGAATTTCGCTAATGGAGCCTCGAATTTAAGCTCGGCCATTTTTGTGCCGAGGTCACGCATGGCACGCGGGACACGCAGGGGAGCTGCTGGCAAAGGAGTTTTGCGAGCTGCTGCTGTGGTTTCAGATTTAGAATAAAGCACACGCTCGCCTCTCTGTTTTTGTTACTCTCCTTTTATAACACTCTTCACTCTCTCGCACACCTTGTGATTCTTATACAGACAATCAATCGCACACGCTCACACCTGTGCTGAAAATTTTTTGCAACCCCTATTTTATACCGCCGCACTCGCACTTGTCACCCACCGTCTTCTTCGGTCTAGTATTTGTATTTGTATTTTGATTTTGATTTTCAATTCTCTTTTTTTTTCACTTTAACTGTGTGTCTTGCTGTTCACAATAAACAAAAACAATGAAAAAAATGTTCGCTGTATTATCGTGTTTTGGAAACTGTTTTATTATTTTAAATACGATTTACTGACGAACGTTGTGTTTTAGTTGCACGCAAACTCAAATAAAATAAACACTGCGCTATTCACGAAACGCGCAACACGACGGCAACTGCACAATTGGCGTTTTTTCGAATTGGCTGATTTTTTATCAGGTTTCAGTTTTAGTTTTAGTTTGCAAATGCAAATTTTACAATTCTCGTCCGCGCACTTTTTCTACTAAAACACGAAAGATGGAATGACAGAAAACAAACTCAGATAGATAGCCGCACCAGTCACACCAATGTGCTGTAAAGCGCGCCCTCTCGCTCTCGCCAAACGCAAAAAAAAAAGTGTGATTCAATGTCAATTTTTGGACATTGTTTTTTCGGCCAAAAAATTAAACTTTGAGCTAGAGCTCTGAAATTTGTGTCAGAGACATACAGAATTTTTCTCGATTTATTGACATTTGTTGTTTCTCAAATTTCCTGTTATTTCTCAATGTTTTTGGGCTTTTTTCTCGATTTTGCCACCAAAACCAATTTCTAAATAAAGTTAATTATTTTACCTAATTTTGGAATTTGTTGTTTTTTTGAAATTGTTTCTCAATTTTTTTAAATTAATTTTTGAAAATTTCACGTTTTTCCGTTCAAATTTCGCGCAATTTGCGCGCACAAAAAAGTAGTGACCGCATTTGCAAACAATACCAACATTTTATTTAATACTGAAATGTTAACTCTAAATACTGAAATGTTAACTCTTAATACTGACATGTTAAATGCAGAGTCTGTTAAGCATATTAACAGAGAAATGTTAATTAACATTCGGCGCCTTTTTTGAATTTGGCTCATTTTTTGTTTCTTTTTGGCTCAATTCAGATATTTTAAGTGGCAAACGAAACCAAAACACAACGAAAGTTTTTTGCGACTATTCAACAACAGTGTGACCGCATCCAACCAGCTACAAAATGCCTAATACCAGAATACTGTATTGACCGAAGTCAACACCAATGTTGCCTATTTAGCTATTTTCTCGACAGATTTAGTGGGTTGCAACTGGCAAATGCGGGATAAATTGTAAAACAGCGGGTAGCGGGAATTTTAGCTACTTTAAAAATAATTTTAGCTTTTTGAAAACATCTGGTAGCTTCATGTATTTTTATGTTTTACGATGCCACACTTAAACACTTTGTAGTATTTTTTCCATTTGAATGGCACAAAAGAGCATTAAATTTTGTCGTTTTTAACTATCAATTGAATCTAGTCACAATTTATGAATCGATCGGTGAAAATGCGTAAAATAGATACAGTGGTCCACTAATGTCTTCATACGCCCTAACTTTGTCAAATTTTTGTATAATAAAAAAGATTGGATGCAGATATCTAAATTGAATCATCTATTCATTTAAATTCCGTTTGAATAATGCAAAAATTTCCTTAACCCATTAAGTACACATGAAAATTTTTTAAATTTTTTTGTAAAAGTTTATTTTTAAACTTTTTTCCTCGGTCCCAAACAAAAAATATCTTGATGCAAAAAAATTCTTTAAGTAATTCTAAGAGTGATTGTAAAAAGTTTAAAAAATAACTTAGCTAGTATTTTTTATAAATTTTTGAAAATTGCTAAAAAGACACTTTTTGTATGAGAAGGAGGAAGAAGGGGTTAAAATAGTAATTTTTACAAAATTTTAAAAAGTCATAAAAAATGTTAGTGAAGAGACTTTTCAAATTTTTTATGCATTCCCTCCTAGAATTCTTTAAAGAATTTTTTTGCCCAAATTATTAAAAACACTGGCTTAAATCAATAAAAATATCGTTCCTTTACTATAGCGTTTTTTTAAGCTATCAACAAATTTTTGTTAGCTATTTTCAGCTTTTTTCAAAGGCTATTTTGGCATTTTCATGTCCCGAAGAGTTGGCAACACTGGTCAACACACAAATACTAGCTTGCAGATGCAATTGAAATCGATAAGTATTTCATCACTTTCCAACACTTTTAACAGCCGAATTGTGACCGCTTAATTTGAATTCCTTAAAAATCCAATTCCAATTGGAAGTATTTAACTCGTAATAAAAGACAGATTTGTTTGATTTGTTTATATTCAGTTTTATTACAATATAAATTAATATTTATATTTAATAATACATTATTAGAGTCCGAGTCCTAACATTTTATTTTTATTTTTGTTGTTTATACTGTGTAATATCGAAGCACTCTGTCCAGTGGCATTATTATTATAAATATTTCGTCATTTCATTGTTTTAAACATTTTTTTTGTTTTTTTTTTTTTTTTGTCTTGTTTAATTAGCATTTGGGTCAAAAAATATGGTTAAATTTATATATGTACGTAGTAAGTAGGACTTGTTTTTGCCCATTTTCTGTGGGTTATCATTTAGTGCTCTTGAGAAATGCAATCAAATAACAGAATTGTTAAACATTGGTTTTGTTTTTTTTTGTTTGTTTTTTTTTTTGGATTTGTTAAGTATCTTAAGAGAAGCACATACACATGCATGTGTGTTGATGCCACACACACACACATATGCATTATAAGGCTAAGCTACAACAGTTTTCTTTCTTTTCCATTTTATTTTTGCTTCATTTCATTTTTTTTTTTTTTAATTTTGTAATTTTTTGTTTCTTTTAAGCAGAGTTTCGTATTCTTGGTGTGTGTGTGTGTTTTGTCTTTGTTGTTAGGTAAGAATTAAATATAAAATAAATATTAGTGTATAAATTATATGCTAAAAGAAATGCAAAAACAAATCTCCAATCTCAACTGCACTTAAATTGTTTCTCAAAAGTCGTTGCTTAAACATTTTAAGCAAAGTAATATTTATTAAAAAAAAAAATAAAAATATAAAACAAAAAGGTAAAAAAAAATAAAACTGAAAATGGCGTTTCTCAAATTCATTCAGCCCTTTGTTTAATGTTTAGGTTTATGTTTTTTATATGTTAAATATGTAAAAGTTGTATAGCAATACGTAAATTGGTTTTGGTGCGGGTAGTATTTTTCAATAAATTAATACAAATTAAATACAGTTTTTGTGGCCTTTCATCAAATAAATACAATGTGTAATTATCAAATAGTTATAAAATGTAATCAGAGCAGCGAAAAATAATGGAATCTCATATTAAGTCAAATATGTGTTAAAAATTATGTTATATTATAATATGTATGTATAAAATAAATGTCTTTTTCTTTCCTTTCCTTTCTTTTCATCCTTCTAAATTTCTATCGTTCACACAAACAACAACCAAAAAATGACGCCTTTTGAAGCTTTTATAATTTCTCTTGTTTAACTTTTAGAATTATAAATATTTAAACGTCTTTTAGTTTTGTTGTTTTTGTTTGCTTTAGGTAATTTTTCCATGTAGTTTCATTGCTAGTTTGCTATTAATTTATGTTTTCTTTTTATTTTTAAGCTTTACTCTGTTTGCATGCGTGAGAGAGAGAGAGAGTTAATATGAGAGAGAGAGAGACAGCATGTGAATGTGTTTGTGTGAGCGAGTGAATGAGTACAACTGTAGCAGGCTATCCTTTTCCTTTTCTACAGTAAGCTTGTGATTTCTTTGCAATCTTTTTTTAAATAATGAGAAAATTCGATTTAAAATTATGTATATGAAAACACTTATGGATTTTATTATTGTGCAACTCGAGAAATGATTTAAAAATATTTTATAAAAACAAAGCACACGAATTGTGATTTGGGATGAGTGTGTGTGTGTGTGTATTTACCGTTAGTCAACTCCATACAAATGTCAGCTATAGGATAAGAAATTTATTTTATTATTATTCATTATTCAGCATTCGTTTCGAATGCGATGCTTAAATTCAAAAAAAGCTTAAAAAATCAATGCACAATGCAAAATAATTAAATAGCTGACATAGATGTTGTTGTTATTATTGTTAATGCTGTTGTTGTTACTATTATTGTTTGTTGTTGCTGTTGCTGTTTTATTGTTATTGTTATTGTGATTATTGTTGCTGGGCATCTGGAACTTGCCTAACGCTTATTGTTTGTTGGCTTAAAATTGCAGGACAACATCTCCTCCTTGGCCAATTTGGTGCGATATTCGGCCATCATATCACGACACTGTATGGCGATATCCATAAGCGTTGAGAACATTGTCTCGCCCCTCTTACAGTACGCATCCTGATCATAATCCACATAGTTCGTTAGATCATAAAGGGCCTCTGATTCGGCTAGGAAATTCTTCAGAGTTGCATTAACACTACGATGATAATCAACGACCATCTCCTCAGTCTGCTGCAGATCATCAATCGCCTGATGCTGCACAATCAGCTCGTCCGACATTTCATGTTCCTGCAATTAATCAACAAAAACCAAAATTAATGCATTTTGTCATGTCATAAAAATCGTATATCATACTTTTTACTTAACATTTATTTATTTTTTCTTATATTTATAGCTTATAATTATATTCTAGAGACCAAATCATCTGCTGCTTGCGATTGAATTTCGACTTGCTTTGAACATAATTCTGGGTATAAAATTTATTTAGGTAGTACAAAAAAAACAATACATGCACTTAATTTAATTTATCCGGAATTTTGAACATTGTTTGGACCAAATAGCAATAAAAATACACCTATTGAATTTACATCTTTAGGTGAGTGTATATGTTTATGTATGTACACGGGGATATTAACGTCTTTTTGGATTGACAGGTTTACGAATTCCCAGACGGAGCTTTTCATTTGCTTTGGTTCGAATCTAGCAATGGAAAGGACAGTTTACAAATTTCATTCAAATACAGCACAACAAGGTGTTAATATAATAATAATTGAAAGTAAAGTGAAATCAAGTCGCAATTATATACCGACATGGTGGAATAAACTCTCTGGTGTCCCAACACTATATGAAAACTGCGTGTATCCAACTCCCCGAAAATTATAATATCAATTCTATTACAAAGTGTAATGCAATAAAGTATGTAAAAATATTTATAAATGACACCTAAACCAGCGGTGGGCACGCAGTGGCTCTGGGAGCAACGACTGCTCCCAACTATTTTCCACTAAACTTTAAGCTTAATATTGTTAAATTTAAGTTAAGTTTTTTAGGTGTTACACTTTTGTGTACACATTTTGTAACTAAAGGTTTAACTAGTGATGGATAGATAGTAGCTTAATTTGTAGACAAATTGGCATCACAATATCTTTATAGAGCTTATTTTCAAAATTTTGCTGCCTCTTCCAGGTGTTAACTACTCTTCAATTTTGCTGGGTATCTGCTGGAGTATCATACAATCAATCAATTAAGTTTACCACGACACTTGTCTTTTGGCGTCTGTCCGGTATATTTTTGTTGTAATCTGGGTATATGATAAAGAGTAACGGTCTTTGTGCGTTCCATTCGCCATTTCCAGAGCCTTTCATTGTCCAACGTGCGGTCAGCGAATTGTGGTGGCGGTGGCAACAATGTTTCCAACAATTTGACATCGCATTTCGTTATAAAATGTTGTGCTATTTGCTTTTCGCTGACTTTCCGCTTAAAGGCATTTCGATAACGTTCAGCGGCAGTTAACATCTGTTGGAAATCATGTGGAGCACAACGTTTGCTCCCAATGCTCCAATTATTCAGGGCTACATAGAAAAGTCGTTTGGTATCGTAGGACTTTCTGGCGCTTGTTAGCACAGGTAACACATTCATTGAATGTAGTCTTTGAATCAGTTCATCTGTACTCGGAATGTTCTTCTTTTCTTTCGATTTGTTTGAAAGTCTGGGCTTCAGCTTGGACTTATTTTCTGCTAATGGTTGTGCAATAATCGTGATGGAAATCACACGGCAATAAAAAGGTGGCTTGTGTCCTGTTCCTGTTGGTCGACTCTTAACTGCAGTTGCCAGCACATCCTTGGCTACAACTATCTTTCTGTTTACAACTTTAGATATCCTGGTTGTTGTTGTTGAAGCCGTCTTACTATTGTTGGCCTCGCTTAACGTACGACTCATTCTTTTAGACATTATCAAAAAAAAAAAACAACTAAATTACAACTCTGAAAATTGTTAAATTCGTATAAATTGTAAAATTAAATGATGTTATGCTAACGCTTGCTGGATTATGTGTATAAAATAAACTAGTGTACAAAATGTACTGTCAACAATTATGATTCCATGGCCAACCGAGTGGGAACAGACAGAGACTTGAGGTGTATTTACTAGATTCTTTAAACGAATGTCGAAAAATATTACTCAGAATAGGAAAATTCGAAAAAAAAAAAAAAGAATCCAAAATTAGAAATCGAATAATTGGAAATCCAAAATTACGAATCCGAAATTGGGAATAAAGTTATTAAGAATTCAAAATTAGGTAGACAAAAAATGGGAAAACAAAAATTGGGAAAACAAAAATTAGAAAAAGACAAAATCAAAAATATTTAATTAAAAATCGCGCGATTTGAATTTTAAAAGTCTATTTTTCAACTTTTTTCCTCGATTTAAAAAAAAAAAAAAATATTTTTGGTTGCAAAAAAATTCTTGAAACAATTCTAAAAAAGACTGAAAATCTCTTGGCTAGTACTTTTTATTAGTTTTTGAAAATTGCTAAAAATTATTATTTTAACCCCTTTTTCCTCATTTTCATACAAAAAGTGGCATTTTAGCAATTTTCAAAATATCATAAAAAAAAATACTAGCGAAGAGATTTTTGAAAATTTTTTGCAGTCACTTTTAGAATTGTTTGAAGAATTTTACTGCCTCAAAATATTTTTTTTTTTAAATCGAGGAAAAAAGTTGCAAAATAGACTTTCTTTTAAAATTCAAAATTTTCGATGGGTACTTAATGAGTTAATGAAATTTTTGTATCATTTAAACGAAAATTAAGTGAATAAAAGATTAATATAAGAAACCCGCATCAAAACATCTTTATTATAGCAAATTTGACAAATTTGTGGCACAATAGCGCATGTGATATTTATTCGAACCATTTATTTCAAAATCTACATGTTTATATTGTGTGCCACCACATATAAAAAATCAACAATTTGTTCATCTTTGTGTATTGAGTACCGATTTAAGACGGTTGTCTACCCTTTCCTATTTTGATTGCTTTTCGGGCCTATCTCCACAGACAGGAAACCCAAAAATACTTTTCCCAATTTTTTTTTCCTAATTTTTGTATTCTGAATATTTTTCTTAGTTTAAATTCCTAATTTCTGGTTCCTTAATTTTTCTTCCCAATTTTGGATTACTCAAGTTTTATTCTTGGTTTTTTTTCTTCTTTTTTAAAATTCCTTAAAAAAGTTTCGGAATTCGTAAGAGCTAACATTTACTAAATTCTGTTTAATACTTACGCTCAGCGAACTAAGCATGGCTAAATCCATGTGGGCGGCATTTCCATTCTTGCTATTGTTGTTATTATTGTTATGGCCGCGCTGCAGCGATGATTGATGGTGATGATGATGATGTGGATGATGGGCCGATTGATGGGACATGCCAACGCCTTGTTCATCCAATTGTTGGTCCTCCCCATCGTCGTCCATTATCTCAATGGGATCGGCATCGCCATGGCCAATTTCGGCAATATCCTTAACGACCAGCTCCTTGACACGATCCGCATAGCGTAGCGTATTTAATGTATGCTCGCAACTGCTCAATCCCGGCGATATCATGGCAATCATGCAGGTCTTGCTCTTCTCCCCAATGAACGAGTCGCGCAACACTTGCGTCAACTTGGACACACGGAATGGCAGATGCGCCGACTGTTTGCCTAGGGCACGAATGCACTCCTTCAGTGCTAACAGAGATTTATTGATCTCAGCACCTTCCATGCGTGTTTGTCGATCTGCCGATGAGGTGTCCACGCCACGCTCATTGCCCGCCAAATCGATGAATGAGAATTTGCCATGGATCTTACTGCTGCCCATTGGACGCAGCACAATTTGGAATACGGCATGCGAGCGCGATGAATTCGAATTGGCCGACGTTTGGCCAGAGGTTCGAGCCGCATTGCCGTGCTGTATAAGTTTCAGCACTTCCTCAACGCTGTCCACCACCTTCTCGGTGAGGCCAACAACTTGCACCTGCTGCTTGCCATCCTCGAGGACGCGCAGCTTCTGCTTGTCGGCCAGCAAATCAAAGACCTACACAAATTAACATTTCATTATTATTATTTATCTATCCACAAATTTGTTCAAGTGTATACTCACTTTGCCGCTGTAGATCTCAAAGAAACTGGCCGAGACGACCAGATTAAGGGAGCGATAACGCTGACCATTCAATGTGACAAACACATCCTTGGCAGCCATGGCATAGATGCCATTCTTGCAGTCCTGCACCTTGCCGTTGAACTCACCGCCCATGGTGTGGGTCTTGCCAGATCCCGTCTGGCCATAGGCAAAGCATGTCGCCATGCCGCCCTCAAAGATGGTCTTCACCAGCGGCTTGGCTGTGTATCTGCATTTACAAAAATAAAAGGGGCAATTTATTAGTTATAATTGCCATTACTTTTGTAAACAAATCAACGCTCCTATGTGCTTTTCAAAATACGCTTAATGTCTAAATCAGCGGTGGGCACGCAGTGGCTCTACTTAGGTAGACTGTAAAAGGGTTGTTGTTGTTGGTGTTGTTGTAGTGCTCCCGAATTCAGATTTCGTGCCCACCGCTGGTATTTCAGTTTTCAAAAAATTCTAAAAAATTTTTTTTTGCAGTTACTCTTAGAATTGTTCCAAGAATTTTTTTGCATCAAAATATTTTTTGTGAAAAATCGAGGAAAAAAGTTGAAAAGTAGACTTTTGCAAAAATTCAAAATATTCCATGGGTGCTCAATGGGTTAAGGAAATTTTTGCATCATTCGAACGAAAATTAAATGTCCTTTCCAAATATATATAATAAGCTATTATTTTCTTATTTAAAGTCAAAATATTACATTTTTAAGGGTTTGCAAAGAACTACTTGACAAACTGTATTTATTTCGATATTTTGATGCAAAAAAAATGTTTCAAACAATTCTAAGAGTGACTGCAAAAATTTTCAAAAATCGTTTTGCTAGTAATTTCTATTATTTTTTGAAAATCCTAAAAATTAATATTTTAACCCCTTTTTCCTCATTTTCATACAAAAAGTAGCTTTTAGCAATTTTCATAAAATCATTAAAAATACTAGCAGAAAGATTTTTGAAATTTTTTTTTCAGTTACTCTTAGAATGGTCTGAAGAATTTTTTTTGCATCAAAATATTTTTTGTAAAAAATCGACGAAACATGTTGAAAAAAAGACTTTTTTTAAAATTCAAAATTTTCGATGGGTACTTAATGGGTTAAAGAAATTTTTGTATCATAAGAACGGAATTTATGTGGATAAAAGATTAATATAAGAAACCCGCATCAAAACATCTTTATTATACGCAAATCTGACAAATTTATGCTGTATGAAGACATTAGTGGCACACTGCACATGTTTGGGAGATCAAAGAAATATTTTGGAGAACTTGCTACAATCAATTTTAGGCAACGTAAACAATTGACTTGAGTCACAATCGTTTGTATGGTAAGTATATTGATTAACGTCCTTTATTGTCAATTTCTTGACTGCATTAAGTTGATTGCGGTTTGTGGCGATTGTTAAATAAAGAAAAAAAAACATACACATATACAGAGAACTAAGTACAATGAGTGTGCTTATCAGTGTGATGATTAGGTTTCACCGTTGCTTAAGTACGTGGCGCAGCAGTTTTAATGCCATTGACTCATGTGCGAAACCGGAAGGAAGAAGATTGAAAAGAAACACATATGTACAAACAAGTGCGGCAAGAGGCTAAAAACTTGAAATCTCGTTAAAAAACCCAAAAAGAAAAAAAGGAAAAAGTAACAAAAATTCACTCGAATTCCCAGTCAAGAATATAATAATAATAATAAGAATATAGTATGACAAATGCCGACGACGGTTATTTTTGAAAATCTTTTGCAGTGCAAGCGATAAAAGGTAACGAGTCAAAACAAAATGAAGGAAAGCAACAAAAGAATGAATAAAATTAAAAATAAAAACAAAGTTTTGCTTTAGAGAGTTCGATGCAAAATCAAAGCTGGACTCTGAAAGTTCATTGAGGCGAACAGAGAAGAAACGAAACCAAACGAGACGAAGCACACACAAAAAAAGCAGAGAGACGGACGGACAGACAGACGGACGGAACAACTTTTGTGTTTAGTCATACAATGAAACTTGGCTATTTCGGGAGCGAACGCTTTGAGTTTGCGCGCCTCTAAGCATGTGTGTGTATGTGTGTGTGTGTATTTCTGTGTGTGTGTGTGTTAGTGTGTGTGAGTCAGTTGCTGGTTGCTATTGAGCGCAACTTGTGCGCATTTTTCATATGTCGCCAACGCAACAAAACAACAAAGCAACAAAAAAAAAAAAAACAATCAAGTAGATTAACAACAGCTGTTTAATTGGGCGCTGGCCACGAGACAAGGACAGCTTAAGGATACAATAACAAGCAAACATCACATCTAATGACTAAAACAAAGATCTTGTTAGCAAAGAACACAAAACTTTCAAGCAAGCAACAAAAAAATTGACCGAGTTCTCTTTAAGTACTTTCTAAAAACTCGTTCAACTTTAGCTAATTACACATACACAATAATTAACTAAATAATACGGGTCTTACATTAAACACGAACCTACAGAATTATCTGTTATGAATATATTTATTGATAACTATATAAATCTATTAAAGACCTATCTATATTCATAAAGTAATACATAATTCTATAAATATTATTAACTTGAATTGCTTTTTATTAAAAATTATCCTAAATTTGATCATCTAAGCAGCCGCTGATCTAAATGACAAAAATATATATGTATTTAATATTTTAATAAAATAAGTAAGCGCTACCAATTGGAACTCTAATTTGTTTAAGCTGTAACTTTTTAAACTATAAAGAAAGATATGTTTATAAAAAAAACTGAACAAGATTAGTTATGACAACATTTAACTTGTATAGCTAACTTTCGTGACTGAAAACTAAAACTAATTACAAATCTTAAATCTCTAATTGAGTTCTAAGAAATCAACAAGCAAGTTTCTTACAAGTCTTTTTAATTAATTAAACAGATACCTGGCTAAACATCCTTTTACTAAATACATCAGTTATATATCTTGTTATCTTTTGGATCTACTCACTTGTAAACCATTGCATTGTCGCATGTATCGTTGAATGCATAATCGAAGCGAAATTTGTGATTCTCGAGAAATTTGGTTAGATCGACTTTGGTGCGTGGTTCGTGCACCATAAGGACATCCTTGCGTGGCACGGATATGACGTCGATCTCCTTGCGGTTCAACTCCTTGCGGCTGAGCGGACGCTTGCGTACACAAACGGTAATTTGATGATCATCAACCGCCTGACCGTCCAGGAGTGGAACAAATTCGAGAGTATTTTGATATTCGCGTATCATTTGTGCTGTCTCCCAATTGGGATTGCCGGGATCCTGGTTCATGAGCGCCACCTTCTCCTCCTTCATTTCAGCCTGACGAGCGCGACGCTTCTCGCGATTCTCCTTTAGACGTTCCACCTCCTTGAGGGCGTGCGAACGTCGTGCTCCGGCTGCGGCAGCGGCAGGAATTGTTGAATTATTTGAATTGTTTGTAATTGTTGAATTGACACCGACACCGACACCACCAGCACCAGCACCACCTCCGCCACCGCCACCGCCACCGGCTCGATCATTGTTGACATTGTTGCTAATGCTGGCGGATGCGATGCGAGTCTGTGCATTGCTATTGGGTTGACTGAGATAGCGTTGTCGCAGCATGCCTGTGGACGCTGTGGTTCCAGTTCCAGTTCCAGTGCCACCACCTGTGTTTGCCGTGGCCATGTTGCCATAGCTTTGACTTTGGCCCAGATGTGTCGGTCCCGTGTTGCTTGATTCGTTGATTTTGTTGAGCTGATTAGCGATCATGGTCAAACGTGCGGTTGAACTGCCTAAGCCACTATTAACACCACTACTTACACCAATACCAACACCACCTCCAGCTCCTCCGCCTCCACCTCCGCCGCCAGACCCAATTGTCGACTGTGTGGGATTTCTTGATAGATTCATCGGTGCTGTTGCCTGTTTTTTTGGTTCGGGTGCTGCATGCTGCTGTTCAACAGCATCGGGCTGCGATAGCTCCGGATTCAGTGATAGTATGGCCTCCAGTTCGACCTCTTTGCCTTTAGTCTCGCCACGCTCATACCATTCGACGGTAATGCATCGTGCCGATGGATTCAATTTCGATACAACGGCTCCATGGACGCGGCCATCGGTGCGTTTGATTTTAACGCTCTGGCCAATGTTAATCCATTCCATGATTTCAAATTATCCTGTTGTATCCCTGTTATTTCTCTCTGTGTATTTATTGTTTATTTGAGTACTGGGTGTGTGTGTGTGTGTCGGTGTATGTGAATAGTGTGTGTGTGTGTCGGTGTATGTGGATAGTGTGTGTGTGTGGTGTAGTTTATTGCCTTCTGTGAATTGGCCAACTGCTTGGTTAAATGTGTCGATTTCTGTAATGGAATACAATACAAATAAATACATTTTGTATATATCATCACATGTGGGTGTAAATATTCTCACAAATATATTAAGTCTATAAAGCAAATTATCAAATTAAACAGTTGCTAGTTGCAGCCAGTTGCAGCTTATTATTACTCACATCTCACAAACTCTTGTTGGTTTCCAACACCAACAACAATAACAACAGCACAAATAAAACTTAAACAATAATAAATATATATGTATGTAGGGGTAAGCGAGACAGCAACACATAAAAATGGCTGCGCTCACTAACTGCTGCCGCTACGGCTACTGATGTTGTTGCTGCTGCTGCTGCTGCTAAGGAATGACGACGACGACGACTTGGCTTCTTCTATGTCGAGGTCGCAAATTCACGGCGTCTCTCAGTTATTTTTTTGTATGGGGAGCGTGTGCGTGTGTGTGTGTGTACAAAATTCACACAAAATTCAAATGCTTAACCGTCACTTCTTATTCGTTTTTGCTATCGATAACACAATTATTAAACATATGCATATGTATGTTAATGAAAAGCCGCCAGCAACGAACGACGCGCTGCTAGGCATTGGCCAATTGTGATTTGCGCGCCGTTTCTCTTCTATTTTCTTTTTTGCATGCATCGGCCACGACGTTGTGCAACACTATTCTCATTTGCGGCACATAGCGACAGTCTCACAAACACACACGCACTACATATATACGCGACATGCACATATATGCATGTATGTATGCATGTGCATATGCATATAAGGTATGTGTTAGTGCCAAAAAAAAAAAAAAAACAGCAGTTAATCAATGCCAGCGAGCTTACGTTGTTAATTACATACACATGTTTCTATGTGCAAACGTATGTTCGTTACGCTGTTGTATCGGCTACAGCGGCAGCTTTACGTCATGCAGTGGCTGACGGCTGCGGCTCCCACATAGAAAACACACACATACATACATACATATACAGCTGCACGCAGGCGAAGATATTGGCATCAGAGGCATCAGGGCTTTCATGCACACACAGACACGCACATTTCTCTCTTTCTGATACGCGGAAATGTAATTTAAAAATTTGCAAAATTTGCAAAGAATAACTTTTGGCTAGTTTTGTTGCCGTCGTCGTCGTTGGTTGCAGCCAACGCAGGCTGTAATTTACGCTCACCTCGGCACACTCATTTATTTTTTGTTGAACACACGCGATGTTTGCTTTGTAACTATTTAATAGCACAAATCCATAAAATTACTAAAAGGTTTCTTTTATATTTTTGGAATAGATCACAACTAGATATCACAAGAGTGTGTTCGAAATAAAAATTACAAAGCGACCAGATGTCAATAACAGATTTTTAGTTCACAGTTTGCTTCGCCATTGTTTTTTCTGCCAGCCAGTCATGCTTTGCGTTTTACAGCACTGCCCTATGACTTTGTTAGCCGTTAAAAGTAAACATATTTCAAAATTCGCATGTGACAAATGGCCGATTAATTAAAAGGAAAACATATTATTTACAATTTTGAAGTAATGTCTGCATAAATCGATTTTTAATTACTTTCATTTAAAACACAGCTATTCAAACTAACAACAGCTGCTCGAAATAATCTAGTATGTTTTGGTATTTTTTATTTTGACAAGTGCATTCACAACAAAACAAAAAATAGAAATATCGATACACCGATATCACTAACACTAGTGTTGGGTAAACATTGCTACTTAGGTGAACATGTTCACTTGCTCTTTTTTTTTAGGTGAGTCAACTCACTCAGATTGCTCACTTGTTCAGTTGCTCAGTTACTCACTTGCTCAGTAGCTCAGTGGCTCACTGCTCTAAGTCCCTCACTCAACAAATCAAAAATTTCATACGATATACATTTCATACATTTCAAATTACATGTACATAAAAATAAAGAAACAAAATTAAAAATAAAATAATGATAATATATTCCCTTCATAACAAACAACCAAATTAAAAAGTTAAATAATGAAAGTATTTATTTCCCTTCACTTCTTTATACTTTTCTACAAAATGAGCTAGTGCCCTGACAAAATTCAGAGCGCAAAGGAAATGAAGCATAAGAACATTGGGCGATAGTGAGCAAAGCAGAACAACTGAACAAGGATGAACAACTGAACAAAAAAGAGCAAAACAGAGCAACTGAACAAGACTTAGCAACTGAGCAAGTGAGCAAAAAAGAGCAATTTGGAAGGAACATGTTCACTTGCTCACTTCAGGGAGCAACTCTTTTTTGTTCACTCACTCATGAGCAACCCAACACTAACTAACACTAACCCTGTGTACGTGTTTGTTTGTGGTGGTTGCAATAGATTTGTTTGTGCGTAGAAAGCGTAAATTATTGCAACGAAAAACGTAAAAATCAAGAGTGGAAAAACATTAGCAACTTGCAAACACAATTTGGTAAGTGGACACAATCGCCCAATGAGTGTCATCATTAATGTAAATGATAAATATATGTCGATTTCTGTGTGCAGCAGCAGCAACAACAGCAGAATGGACATCATGGACATACAAGCTGTCGAATCGAAGCTGAGTGACGTCACAGTGACACCAATACCACGCTCGCAAGTACAAAACTTCTACAACTATCAGCAGCAGCGAGAACAGCGCGAGCAGCAGCCCCAAATTCAAATATCCGCTATACATCATTCGCGCACTGGCGCCGGCAACAGCAGCAACAACAGCTCCAATAACAACAACATGGGCGCCACCGATTACGCGACCAGCAGCAGCAGTGGCAGCAGCAACAAACGGGATCGCAGCAGTGCCCAGAGCAGTGCAGCAGCCACGGCAGCGGCCGCAGCAGCCGTTGCCGCATTGCAATATTCGCCACAATTTCTGCAAGCACAGCTGGCGCTGCTGCAGCAGCAATCGAATACCACTGCCACACCGTCAGCATCTTCAGCGGCAGCTGCAGCAGCTGCTGCGGCGGCGGCGTTATCGTTGGCCAACATTGCGGCCGCCTCCAATGGGCGCAACACGGGCAATGGCAACAACAGCGCCAATAACAGCAGCAGCAGCAACAACATAAATGTCAACAATCTTGGCTTGAATCTCACACAATCACAGCTCAAGTACCCGCCACCATCAACATCGCCGGCGGTTGTCACCACACAGACATCGGCGAACATAACAACGCCCCTGACCTCCACTGCCAATCTGCCGACGGTGGGCAGCCTGTCCACCGGCAATGGCTTGAGTAAATACGCCCAGCTGCTGGCTGTTATCGAAGAAATGGGTCGTGATATACGGCCAACATACACGGGATCGCGCAGCTCCACGGAGCGCCTGAAGCGGGGCATTGTCCATGCACGCATCCTTGTGCGCGAGTGCCTCATGGAAACGGAGCGTGCGGCGCGTCAATGAGAGGAGGAGTGCGGCACGCCGCATTTAACAACGCCGGATTAGGCACTGCACCACAATATACTGCATCAACTTGGCTGGCATACCTACATAGGCATGGGCATGGTGAAACATTTAGCATTTAAGTGTGTCCAGATTCTCAAACCGGAGACTTTAATTACTATAATTTGACTTATGTTATTTTCTTTCTATTTTTCTAATTCGCTTGCAGCAGTTGAATATATTTTTTTGGTAATTTTTAATCAAAGATTCAAATTCTTAAAAAAATAACATTTTAGATACTCAATTAATCTCATTTGTAATCAGGGACATTAAACAAAGTAATTATACCCTTGTTCAGCTAATTTTCAATCAAAGATTCAAGTTAAATGTATTCAAAATAGTTAAATTACAAATACCATTCAAATATTCCAACAATTTAATCAAAGCTCTAAATTCAAGAAAACCAAAAATCATTCAAATATTTCGTTTACAAATTTTCAGTCAAGAATTTATGTTAAACGATATTCAAAAGTCGAATACACTTGTTTGTCCATTTTTAAGCAATGAAAAAAAGTTATATTCATATTTATAATATCCTTGTCCATATTTAATTAGACTTTAAAGTTTAAACATTCGAAAAATATTTTCTTTTTTATTAATTTTCAATCAAAGTTCTAAAATTTCTATAGTTTCAGTTAAAAAACGTTCTGTTTTCACGTTTAACTCTGCTTATTGTCACTATGCCTATATATGTAAGTAACGTGTAGAAGTAACAAGTGTCGAGATATTTAATTGTTTACTTTACTTTATCGTTCACTTTTACTGAATATGCCGTCATTTTATTATTTAAGCTCTTACTTTTAGTATATATTATTATATAAATTTCATTATTAAACAATAGTAAAATTGTATGAAGATTGTGTTTATTTTGTTTTGTTAGTTTTTTTTTTTGTTTATTTGCAAAAACAAAACAAAAATTTATATGTAATGCAAAACAGGCAATTTGTGCCGCCGGACCATAGTTAAAAATGTTTAGACTAGCTCAGGTTATACAAGTTATATATATATACATATATATATTGTATACGAGTATGTATGTATACAAAAAAAATAAAATAAATTCAATGCGAGATAGCTTCAACTTTTACACACAACAAAAATATACATGCATATGCAAATATATACATATATAAATTTGAATATGTGTAGAAATATATACATAAGTCTAGATCTAAGTTTGCACCTGTATTTCAATGTGTGTGTGTCCGTATTGATGTTGTACAGCTTTAAGTAGCAATTGCTCCCAATTACTCAATATGTATACTATAAGCTCTATGTATATATACATATATATATATAGAGTTATATACCTAGATCATTATGTACAACTAATCACTGGACAATTTGCACACGATTCTCGTTGCAGGGAATTCAGTTACATGAATTGTATAGAAATCTGAGACGTTATTTTAGAGAACTATACAAATATATTATTTATATTTATATTCATTAAAATGGGTGGCTAATACACAAATTTAGAGGCATACCTATATATTGATATAGAGCTATATGGCTAAGTTCAAACATGTATGTATACCAAACCCAAAAGTCGAATAAAAAGATATTTTGGTTTTATTTAATAAACTCAATTATGAGCAATCGAAGCGAGGACAGCATTCTGGAAACGGTTTCTTGACATCACCTTTCAACTTTCTACAGGGCAACGCACGAACAACCGAAGGACAGCTTTAAATGAAATTAAATTAAAAAAATGTATTTCAAATAATATAATTCGAATTAAATTTACCTTAGGGTCGAAGATAGTACTGGACTATGGCATGTGAACAGAGCACATTCATCCTGCAATCGAAGCTCTTCACCTGCCATTAACCCTTGACCCTCATACTCGCAGTCAACTAAAAACGAATTTCGTTATTTCAAAGTGTTCAGAATTGATTTAAGAATCCATACAGCCCAGGACAAGCATCAGGTGAGCACCCAGAACCAGAGTACAGAGCACAAATGTCACTGGCAGCATTGCAACTCGACTAACGATGATCTTTCAGCCAGACAATCCTATGCTTAACTGAGGTTTTCCTCCCAAAGTCTACGCAATTTATGAGTTCCTTATGAGAGAGATAACCTTTCAATAGCAGATAGTGTATTGTAAAATCTCAAACTGTAACACATTTGTTAGACACCTCTCAGCAAAGTTTTTTGTACTATCAGCATTATTATTTTCAATTATTTCACAGATTAAAATCAATCGCAAAAATATTGACTATAGATTTTCCGCTAGACGTTTAGGTTATCATATCGTCTTGCCATTCTGAAAATTTTATTGGGATCGCATATTAAAAACAGAAGTTATACACTGAAAAAAAAGACCACTTTCTAAAATGAAGAATATTCATCTTTAATATTTTGTTCTTGAAATAAGAATATTTTAAGACCAAATTACTAAAACTAAGAATAATAATCTTGAAAATCGTAAGTTCTTAATATAAGAATAAAATTCTCAAATTTAAATATTTTGTTCTTAATATAAGCCCATTTTAAGACCAAATTACTAAAACTAAGAATATTATTCTAAAAAATCTTAAGTTCTTAATATAAGAATAATAATCTTAGATCTTAGATCCTTTTCTCTTAACAACAACACACTTTTTGAGACCTAGAATTCACAACTGGTTCTGGCTTCTCAAAGATTACATTGGATCGCTGGTTAAGTCGGCACAACGGTACTGATAATAGAGATTGGCATCTCTTGAAACATCTGTACACCGATCCATGCTACTTGCGTCCTGCAACTGTTTTGTGTGTTGTTGTTTGTTGTTGAGTGTCATATCGACATTACTAGACCTCAAGTTAACTAAAAATTAATTCATTCTTCTTAAAATGTTAAGAAGCTTAATCTTTATTTCAGATTTTTTGTCGTGAGTATTCAAAACTATTTGGTCTATAAATAAGAACATATAATCTTAAAAAAATAATTAGTTTTATTCTTATACTAAGATTTGTGGTGTTGAAAATATATGAATTTATGATCTTAAAAACAAGAGCTTGGTCTTAACTGATATGTTCTTAAAATCAAGATGAATTTTTTCTACCTCAAGATTTTCATGTTCTCGACTTATTTTTTGGACCAAAGTTCTTAGTTCTGAGACCAAAATCTTGATTTTAGATCCGTTTTTTATCAGTGTACTAGTTTATTAAAGTGTACTTAGAAACTTGGGGCTATTTAGGGAATGGCAAGCAGTGGATTGTGTGTCTATAGATATGGAGACCTGAATATAGAGTATCTAATAGTCAAGCACTTCTTATTTTTGTTGTCACTTCACGAAAACATTTTATATCAGATTTCTTTTATCATAATTGAAAATTTGTATAGCTTTACTTTTATTTTTGTAAAATTTATGAAAACAAAAATTTAATTTAAATCACTTTTATATGCGTTATAAAAAATCAACATTTTAATTGTAGTGAAGTTTTTTGAAATCATTAAATTATATAAATAAAATTGCACAGTCTGCAAAAAAAATTAAATTTTTATTTTTAATTGTTTATTCAAGTACAATATTGCAATCAAGTTGGGCACAGCAATCCGGATAGGGTAGTGTATAGTCGTTGGGTCCAAATTCACAACCATTCGGCAATTGCATGCGATCACAGCTGCAAATCGTAGAAAAATATCCATAGAATATTGTAAAATGGCTAAATGGAAGTAAAGTACATACTGTTTGATCATGAGCACATAATCCTCTCGGCAATAGACCTTGGCACAGAAATGCAACTGATTAACCGGATAGACGGTCTCATTTAGCGGTACCGCCAGATTTAGTTCCTCATAGTAACAATGTTTGGATAACGCTATCAAATGAATATAAAGTTATTTGGCTGGGAATCTAGGACTTTACAGAATCTACGATTTTTATAAATTTACTCACAAAATATAAATCTGTATATATACATAAATACTTCAAAATTCAACGAAAATTCATTATTGTCAAGTATACAATAAAACTAATATATTAATAATGGTTCTTTGAGTGACATTTATTTACTTTTTTTAAGTAACGATTATTTCTTGAAAAAAAAAGGATAATTTCTTGAGCTTTTCTTTCAGCAAAACTAGTTAATATATTTGGGTTTTTTTTAAAAGATTAATTTTATTGCTCAAAAGCTGGGATTAAACGAAACGAATATCGGTTTCAGTTATGTTCGCATTTAGGAACAAAGGTTTCGTAACAGTGAACCGGTTTTTGTATGTTTCGGTTCTGAAATACCGGTTTGGTTTCAGTAATATAATAATAATAATTAAATAGGCATATCTTTTTTCAGTTTGATGTAGTTTAGTTACATTTAAACAATTTTAATATTTCATTTAAAAAATTTATTTTATTTCGCTTATTCAGTGCTATGGAAATTCGATCATGAACATTACAGATAATTCAAAATAAAACATAAGAAAATTAAAATCAAAAATCAAAAAACAAAATACAAAACTAATAACAAAATATCAGAGCTCGCAAACTAGACTTATTAGACGAAAAAATCGAAACAGTTCAAAATTTTTCGTTTAAATTATTTTTATCTTGCTTTTTAAATTTTTATAATACAAATTGAAAATAAGACATGCTTTTAAAATTGTATTTCAAAGTTACACCATAATTCTTACTTTCAATTTTTAAAATAACTATTAAAAATACAACTTTTTTTCGATTTTTATTATATATTATTTTGAAAAACCGAAGTTAACCCTTATAAATTATACGGTTACTAAACGGTTATTTCGGCTTACAGAGTTTCGGCTTTAAGGTTTCGGTCAAATGCAAATTTTTTTTTCGGTTACGGTTTCTGTTTTAAATTTCAATCGGTTTTTACCGGTTAAAAGTTACGATTTCGGTAAGGGTTTTAATCCCTGCTCAAAAGTAATGATTCTTAGAACTTAAGTTAGACGTTATTTTAATTCCGCACTAACTTGTAAATAATTATAGTATTGATTGTTGTTTAAGTTGTAAAATATAACTCAAAATGAATCATTATGTGGTAAGTAAATCAATATTCAAAATAATCATTATATTCTCGGCTTTAAATCGTTTAGAATATGAACTTACTGGGATGTTTGGTATTGCCACGATACTGTGTACTGAATCCCAGTGCTTGGGGCATCAGCGTGAAGCAGGGAATGAGTAATACCAATACCGCTAACCAAATGTCCAGGTTCCAACGTCGCATCGTGTGTTCCGTCTGAGTAACTCAATCGAAATGCTTCAACTGGCAACGATTCTCACAATTATCAGCTCTGGAAATTCTCCGTTGTTTTTTATTGTTTGTCTCTCAACAAGTATTTTGTAGATTTGTAGGGGCATCTTGGGTACTCACGAGTTTTCTGATTCGATTCAATTACTATGCGTGCAAGTTCATATTATCAGTTGTGGGCCATTGGAGGTTACCTTTTGGATTCGTAGTGCCCATGGCATTATCAATATTCTTATTATCAGACTTCCTATTTCCATTTCAACTCAAATTCCTCTTCGATAGGGCATAGAACATTCGGCTATATTCAATTTATTGTTAATAAATGCGACAAACAGACTCTCACGAAACAAATATCTATAGTAAGTGTTTATAATTATAGTGCCGAAAGCACAGCCGGGTGATAAAATGATGTCTTTACAGTCACACATCAATTATAGATTCATCTCTCGATTTGTCAGTATTTTTACCAACAGTTTATTAACCTTATTAACTGAATTTTACTCAAATTTAGCAAATATATTGATATGATAGTCCAATATAATTAATAAAAGCATATTTAAATTTTCTTTAAAATTCCAAGAACAGTTAATTTAAGTATTTGCATTTGCTAATCTCAGTCAAGTTGTTCGAGGCTCGAAACTCATTTTATTCATGTTAAATTTGTATATAATGCAGCAATGCAACCTTGCCACAGTTTTCTGAACCAGGCCAACAGTGATGCACTTTTAGCCCTTTCTGTTAGCTCTAAAAAGCTTACCCTACTCGTAATACCCAAATTGTATGACTATATTCAGATTGGTTACATCTAATTTGGATTTAAAGTAGTTCTGATGAGAAACTTTAGTTTGAAAATCCTTTAAAACGTTTAATATCGTTATACACACAGTTTATTAATGAATAATATGAAAAATCTTCATGTAATAATAAGACACTCAATTTAATTTATTTTTATAATTTCCTTATGCTCTATAAAAAAACTTAAGGTAAAAGTAGAGTTATAAAGCATTATTGCATTATGAATTTTGTCTTAGCTATGCTGTGTGAAAATTTCAGTCTTCTAGGTCTCACCGTTTGGGCTCCACAATGCTTAGTCAGTCAGTTTTTTAAAAATGTGTAGATTTAATTTTCAAGAAACCATTTAACATCTTCTAAAATGACTCACCAATTTCAGACAGAATCTAGAATGAATTATTTATCCATTTTTGTAAAAGTTTTGCTTTTTTTAAGCAGATTGATTAAAATTTATATTTTGTAGGCATCACTGATCACGAGCTCGCGACGCACAGTGTAAGATTTTGCCAATCTAGGGGGACTTAATTGAAAAAAAAAATGTTTTTTAAGGTCAATGAGCTTTTAGAAGTCAATTTAGAAATGTTCAAATGTTACGAAAACAAGCACAAAACAAAACAAAAAATTTTTGTTCACAAAATAACGGTTCTTAAACCGGTGCATTTGAAATGCATGCAAAATTGCATCGGATAACGAGCTACAGTTGACAAAGTTTAATCTTTTCAATTGGATCGTGTGGTCACTGTGAGCAGTCAAAACTAACTATTTTTCCTATAATTTTTGTATCATTATTGATTTTTAGCAATATAAAGGTTCTTTATAATCGACCTACAAAATTTTTATTATTTGTTGGAAATAAGTGCCAAAAAGTAAGTAAATTTTTCACAATATTCTATTTTTGATGGAAAAAAACTAACTGTACTCTATCGTATTCTAATCATCCAGAACATACATCGTTTGAAGAAAATCATTCTGAATCAGGATCAGGAATAACATTTTGCCCATATTTTGCCCTGAGCACTTTAATTTAGCAATGAGTAAAATAACACGCTCAGAATTTTTCGAGGTTTGGTCAAGTACAGTAAGAGCCGTTAGGCTTAACTCACTCTTAGAGCACGCAGCGATGATTTTTTGCAATGATATTGATAATAATTAGTTAAAAATGCACTTATCAAACATGTGCCATGAATTTGAGCCGAGGTGGAGTAATTCTAGGAGATATATATCCAGATTTATGACCAATTATGCAAATTGGATTCAGGGCACAATAAAAGGTGTTGATTATAAGATTGATGTCCCGCCTTGAACCTCAAACCGTAAACTTTTTATCTTATGGTATGGTCAATCTAGTGAAGAAAGTTAAGATTAAGTTCAGATTTTGAAAAAAATTTGCAAAAAATAATTTCGCCCAGCCATTTTATCAACTTTATGTTGTTTTTTTTTTAATTTAAAAAATTGTGAAAAATATGAAAACATTTTTTTTCTCTCAATAAATATATTATCTTTAAAACAAAACCATTTTTTTATTTATTCGGACAATAATTTTGAAGTTACAAGCAAAAACATAAGCCTATAACAAAAATAATCAATTTAAAAAAAAAAAAAAAATTTTTTTTATTATTAATTTTAAAAAAATAGTTTTTATTTGACTTAAATTAAAACAAAAAATACTAACCTGATACTTTTTTGATAAAAAATTTTGTTTTTTTTTTATTGCGATTTGTTTGCTAAAAAAATGAAAAATTTCTGGTTTTTCCGTATTTTAAGCCCTTAAAACTGCCACGCCCACTATAAAGTTTAGTCCAAAAATTTCTTAGGGGATATTCAAACATTCACTTCAAATTTCAAGTCGATAGCTTTAAAATTACGACTGCTATTGAATTAAGTCCCCCTAGATTGGCAAAATCTTTTACACTGTGCGACGCCTCCGCTTTAATGGACTCTCGCTTTCATGGGCCTAGGGGGGTATGGGGATTGCAGAGGCTATTGTTGGTGTTGTGGATTGTTTAATGGTTTAATTAATTCAAACTAGAGCTAAAGCAGTAACTGTAACGGAGGCATTCGTTTAAAGTCATCGTCAAACAAAAAGTCACGACGCACATGCCCCATATTTCGTACAGATACAGATACAAATACCTTGTAGATACAAAGACACAATAAGTGAAAGAGAGAGAGAGAATAAGGAGAGCTTAACAATGTTTATTATTAATTTTATATATAAAAGCAACAACAATTAATTGTAATTGTTTCAGTCGCACGTTCGACGCTCAAGCAAAAAGTTCAGCTCTTGGACATTCGTACCTCCATTATGATAATACCGATAAGAGCTGGTGTCGGTTATGGATTTGGTGTACCAATGTTGCTTCTACTGGGTCTCCTCTGTACAGGAGTCGCTGCGGATTTAGCCTATCGGGCCAATGCCATTCATCCAGGTGGGAAAGTGTCACACTAACTAACTACAAGTTAAGCTAATGATTTGCGCTGTTTTTAAGAATATCCCGGTCAGTGTTACTTTGAGGAACTTAAGCAGCCCATACCGAAGCATCAGTCATATAAGCCCATCAATCGGGAGGGACACTGCAACTCCATCTATTGTCGTCCCGATTTTGTCCTCGAGATCGGCTAGTAAGCTTATGATTTTATATTTATTTTTAAATTTATATATATGTATATTTAGGGTTATATTTTTGTTGATGTTTATATTTTTAAATTTATGCATATTTGTAGTTATATTTATATAATTATTTATATTTATATATTTATGTACTTATTTTTATATTAATGTTTATAGTTATAGCTAAAGCAACATATATTTATTTTTACATTTATATTTATAATTATATATTTGTATTAATGTTTATGTTTATATTTATATATTTGTATTTATGTTTATATTTATATTTATTTATTCATCCAATATTTCCAGCTGCGGTCGACACAATCTCGTTCCCAGCCAGAACTGCAAGATCCATTCGGATATGCGTCGCACCTTTCCCCACTGCTGCCCGAAACTCCTGTGCCAGGACACGGATACCAATGATATCTAGAAACAATTCTATACTTACCTCAAAATTGTAATACTACAATTCCTTTGTTATGCATTATTCCCTTAATAATAATAATCACCTACAATGCGTGAATTAAATCTTTTCATACCTCTTTATTGTAACAGCTGTTTTTGGAGTAACTATCTTAAAAATCGGGTCAAAACAACAGTTTTAAATACTTGCCTTTAAATTTTCAACAATGCTACATCTGATTTTTGATGTTACTACAGGGAAATAAGTTTTAGCTTTTTTATTTAAACTTTAAATTTTAAAGTATTTACTTAGTTATATACAATGGGTTCGTTTTATTTTTTATTGGGCCTTAACTTCATGTTTTACTCTCTTACTTATTTGCGTATATTTTGTAATTGATGAATATTTCACGTGGAATTATTTTGTTTTTGTATGCTCGCTTCATCTCAAAGAAATTCTCAGAATGAACTAAAGAGAATCCAAATGAAAAGCGACTAAGCATAAACATATTAAGCCAAAGATTGTTATTACATGAATGCACTGCATATCGAGGCTATAGATAGAACTTGATACGAGTTGATGAGCTTTGATGCAATTAATTTAATCGCAACCTATTGAAGGGAGAGAAGACAGACGTGAAACAGTTAGGGGTTGCTAAATACTCGTAGTCCGGCAATTATGCAATTAAAATGCGAATTGAAAGCATAGATAAACCCATTGGATCTATAAGAATCTCGATTGAGCTACATACAGAGTACCAAGGTTAAACTTCATGTTTATCAATACTTCTCCACAATTTGGGTAGTTTGCAGCCTTGTGTTTTGTAGCGATTGTGGAGAGTGTAGCGCACGTTCGCAAGTCGAGATGATCTGGTCACAATTTTGAATTAGAAATTTAAATTTGCGCATCACAAAGTGAACAGACACTTGAGTATAAATAGCAAACAGGTTCAGTTGACGACTTTCAGTCGACAGTCTTCAGTCTACAGTCTACAGTCTACAATCTACGTTCTATACAATTCCTGGAAGATGTACAACGTGTCGACATTGTTGGGGGCAACTGTTGCTGTGGCGACGCTGCTGCTGCTGCTGATGTCTCCATCCTGTGAGGGCGGTATGTATGATGAAAAATCATTTTACAAACGAACTCGTAGTTTATAAACGTGTGCAGCTAGCGAGCCAGTTTGCAGCTATCGCAATTCCGAGGATGAGACCATATTTCTCAAGTATTTGCCGCTGTTGAAGAAAGGTCAGGACTATGTGGATTTTGGCAAGGATGGCAAATGCTTGAAACGCGCCATCTGCAGCGACACTTTCAAGACCATTGTGGAAGAGTAAGTGACAGAGAATTGATCGTCCATTCGTATCCAGATATCTAAAACTTGATCCTTATCTGCTTCAGCTGTGCCCAGCATAAAGTCACGTGCTTGAACAAACAACGCTTCACGGGCGTCTTTCCCGCCTGCTGTGTCAAGTGCCCCTAGTATGGAATGAGCTGATTCTCGAAAGGATGTGATGTGACACACATATCAATACATATGGATATTCATGCATATTATAACAAAAGTTTATAAAATTGATTTTCTTTACTCTCTTCCTTGAAATGAATAACAATTTTCTTCGTATTCCACATTCATATTCATTTTTTTTTTTAAGTTCTTTGTTTTTCCATTTTTTTTTTATTATTTGTCTTAGCTATTTATTGTGTTTTATCCATTCAAATCGCCATAATTGTTTTGTTTCTTTTGTTGCTGTAAATTTTCTTAGAGCTTCTCTCTTAATTTCACTTACTCTAAGACATTTTCTCTGGTAATGTGTATTGTTGCTTGTTTTTTTTCTTGTTGTTCTTTCTATCATTTTCAAATGTATTATTAAAATTGTTATACGCCGGACAACAAATTAGAGGAAGTATAAAAAAAAAAAACAAAAAAAAATATTAATTACGTTTACATAATATTTTAATAATAATGTGGGCCACACTCTGTTGCAATTATGAAGATGTTGTGTAGGGTGTGTGTTTGTGAGTGTGAGAGTGTTTTGTATGTGTGTGAGTTGCGTGTGTATGTGTGCTTATAGTTTCTCCCAGTTGTTGTTGCTGCAAACTCTTCTTGTTGTTGTTGTTCTCAGATGAATTGCAATGCTCAAATTGTTTGTATCTTGTTCACCCTGTGTCTTGTTTATTTCAGTTATGTATTTTTGCATCTTTTAGTGTTTTCTATTCATTCTTGTTGCTTTATTTATTTTCTGTTTGTTGTTGTTGTTGTTGTTGATGTTGTTAACTAATGCTTATAGATCCTCATCCTCATCGGGCAAAGCGGTCGCCTGCGCCTCCTGCAAATCGCGCTCAATTTGAATCTGCCAGTCTTTGTCCATTTTGACCTCTGGTGGCAGCAGCGCCGGCATTGCAACAAACTCTAAATTGGGATCGCCAACCAGTTTGCGGGCCAGCCAAAGGAATGGTTTCTCGAAATTGTAATTCGATTTAGCGGAGATATCGTAGTACTAGAACAAAAAGCAAACAATATAGATATATTAATAACAATTTTCAAATATTTCGTCTCTTGGTATATAAAAAGCAATTTACATTGTTATTGAGAGTTTAGTAAAGTTAACGCAAAATTTAAATTGTATCTATTGAATGCACTTAACTAGCCTCTTTTATTATCATAGTTTTCAATTTTCTATATTTAAGAATTTAATTACATTTTTGGTCATGCTAAATCTTACTTATTTGAACAGGTTTTAGTTTTTAAATTAAAAAAACAATACCACAATATTTTAAGGGCTCATTTACGCATCGACTTATTCAACATTTTATTTTAAATTACTTTTTTTCATATATTTTTTGTTTAAATCTAACCATTTTTAAGTGTCTTTTATTTTCCCATCTCGCTTATATTTCTGTCTCAGCTGTACTACTCTCTCTTTCTATCTCGTTCGGTTTGTTTATCTTTGTCTAATTCATTGTAGATACTTTGCACGTTTTAGCTTTTCAACAAAAAGGAAGAAATGTAAAATAACAACAATTCTCACCTGCAAGTTTTTCTTTCGGTGAAACACAATGCTTTTGGCCTTGACCTTTCGATCCTTGATGTCCACTTTGTTGCCACAGAGAACAATGGGTATATTCTCACAGACGCGGACCAAATCTCTGTGCCAGTTGGGCACATTCTTGTAGGTGACACGCGATGTTACATCGAACATGATGACGGCACATTGTCCCTGAATGTAATAGCCATCGCGTAGTCCGCCAAATTTCTCTTGGCCAGCTGTGTCCCATACATTGAAACGGATGGCGCCGCGATTGGTGTGAAAGATCAATGGATGCACCTCCACGCCGAGTGTGGCAACATATTTCTTCTCAAACTCGCCGGTCATGTGGCGTTTAACAAATGTCGTCTTCCCGGTGCCACCATCGCCGACCAGCACGCACTTGAACGTGGGCATATCCTGTCCTTCCTGAGCCATGATATTATTTATTCTTCTTGCTTGTTGCTCCGATTTATTTATATAAAAAAAACACACACACAAGTCAGCAAGTCACGCGCTTTTGCAGTTGATTTCCCTTCCGATGCTGTTGCTGCAAGGATGATTTTCGATTAGTTTCGATTTTATTCGTATGTTGTTTAAAAATGTAATTTTTTTTTGGTGTTGATTGTGCGGCGAGCGCAATGCGAATGTGAAACAGCGAAGCAGAGAAACGGAAAGGTAAAGGTCATACTGGAGCAAAGGCGGCTGCAAAGCGCGCCAAAGGACAACAACAGCTGTTGTCATCTCCTCTCTCTTCTCTCTCCACGCTCTCTCTAACAATGAGAGTGAGGGCAAGCAGTAAAGCGAAATGCAAGAGAGCCGCAACAAAACTGCAGCTGCTGTGTATGTGTGTGAGTATTTGTATGTGCGTTTATGTTTGTATGTATGTATGTATGTACAGGCAGGTAGCATGCGACGATGCCGTGAGAGGAAGACGACAGACATTCCTTTAGCTGTTGTGTCGTCGTCTTTATGTAAGTGTAATTGTAGAAGAATGATACTTTCAACTAAATAACAAATTTTTGTTATCGAAACTACAGTATAAACAAAAGTTTCAACACAAAGCACATGGAAATGTAACCAAAGTCAGAAAACAGATATACCCTGTACTTTTCCACTTTTCACAAACATAACAAAAAAATCTTGAAAGAAGCCCGCCAAATCGCATCTGCTCTTAAATGAATACCCCATGTATGAAGATAATTAGCAAGTTTCGGTAATTGTACACTGAAATTCGTAAGTGTCATTCCGGCACAGAATGTTTGAGAATGTTTTTGCCCAAATTATTGAAAATTATCCAGCTGAATCAGCAGCAAACAAAAAAAAGCAAGCCTGCGAGTGCGAGCGAGCAAGCAAATCACCGAAGAGTGAGAGAGAGAGCAAGCGGCTGCTGTTGCAGCAGAAGACGCAACTAAAGCGCGCCAAAACGTAAGCCAGGCAAACAAAGAATAATGGGCCAAGTGCAATTGCAGCATTAATTCGCACGAAAAGCAGAATACAAACGCAAGTCTTATTAATAAACACAATCAAATAACAAATGCTAACGCATAGACACACACACTCTCATACAAATGCTAACACACACACACACACTATTGCGATATATGTACACATGCCCCGACGCCAATACACGCGCCACTGTCTGAAACATGACGCAAATTTTTTTTTTCAACTGCATGTTCATGCTTAACCTCACAAAATTTGTCGAGTGCCCGTTTATGAGCAAGTTTTTTGTGCCATTCCCAAATGTAAACTGTGCAAATGATGTTAATGTCCCATAATATTGAATGCAAATGCCTAGGTCACAGATATCCATGTAGACATGGGCGAAATAACTGCTAAATTGTAGCCAAACACGCGGCAGGCGGCACCACGTCGTGCGACGCCGGCCTTAAACCGTACGCACAGTGGCACAATAATAACTCCGGCAAGCAAATAAAGTTGAAAGCAGTCGCAAAATGAATAGTGTCAGGAAACGATGCATATGCACAATTTATATAGTTGAATTTCGCACAATTTGAACCATTGCCAGACCTAGACATAGACCACCCACCGATGGCCGAATATATCGACGCCGTCGTCATCATCGCGATTTCGAGACGTTTTGCAAATTTGACAACCTTGTTGTATTAAGCAGAGCGTACAGTAATTTGACTTTACTTACATGCTGGCTTTTGTTTTCGTTTTAACAATTAGCGAGAATACACAGGCTAAACGTTTCTTTCAACAGCACGGACACAGAAATGACCACTGTATTGGTTCTCTTGATTTCTACTGGGATATAATTGACAAGTTAACTTACTTGACAATTATAAAAAATATCGATAATTTTAAGTCGAAATCTTTGACTTTTGTAGTGTGGCCAAATTACACAGTCAAAATAGTATTTTTAACTGCGAATAAAATAAATACTGACAAGCCGTAATTCGTTGTTATCGATATATTGAAAAAAAATTAAATCATGTCTTGGAAAGATTAAATTTTGCAAACTTTTGTTAGAATTTTTTTTTAATCCTTAATATTTTGATTAGAATTAATTTATACAAACTCTTCTCCTACAACTACAGAATTCATTAAAATCATCTTTAATTGATCTAGCTTCGAATTAATCATGATTATAAGCTGTTTGCAAATCATATTTCTTTAAAAATAGTATTTGTACCATGTACCATTTTTGGCGGTCGAGAGATTGGGCGGTCGCGCGATAGTCTTATATCGAATTAAAAATTAATGCAGCGCACATCTATAGCATACTTAAATATCGCTTATCTATATTAGTGAACATAATCACTTGTTCTTTTTTTTTAGGTGAGTCAGTTATTCACTGAGCTATTCACAATGCGCCTCACCCAACTAATCAAAAATATCATACGTTACATATCAATTTAAATCTGATGGCTGCTCATGTTGCTCTGTGATCAGCAACTCAAAAAACATTTACAATACTTACATATGGCTCCATATTTTGCTACTCTTTGATAAGCGACATTCTGAATTAAATTAAATTAAAATGAATTAAACAATGTGTATTTTCAAAGAAAGAATCTACACAAAATGCCCTAAGAGGTCTAAGAGCACAGAGAAAAATTCTAGCAAAGAGCGCAACTGCGTAAAACAGAACAACTGAGCAAAACAGAGCAAGTGAACAAAAATGAGCAAGTGAGCAATAAAGATCAATTTGGAAGGAACAAGTTCACTTGATCATTCATGGAGCAACTCTTTTTTGTTCACTTACTCATGAGCAACCCAACACTAGTCTGTATCGATACCCATCTCTATTGTGCAATCGATACTGTTTCGTTTTATTTTATTTGTTAACATCACTAAATTGGACGGTTAACCAAAATAATCAACACGATTTTTATCAATTAAAAATTGAGTTAAATTATATATTTGCCTTGCTGTCCGCACACAAGAGATACAGAGATGTCGACACGTCGCCAGGCCATCGCATTATATAGAAATTTGTTGCGTGAATCGGAGAAGTTGCCTTCATACAACTTTAGGTGCGTTGTATATGGTGAAATAACAGCACAAGTCAAGAATTTTCTTTTAACATGACACTTTATTGACAGAATGTATGCGGTGCGTAAGATACGCGACTCATTTCGTGCCAATAAAATTTTAAGTGATTTTAAGGAAATCGATCGGCAAATGGCCAGTGCCAAACAAAATCTGGATTTGATTCGGCGACAGGTGAGTTAGCCTAATCAGCTGTACATGTGCATGAATACATAACATACACACAGTACATACATACGCATGCATATGTATGCATATATGTGCATGTAAACCGCGTGCGTGTTTCACATTTTCTTTTGTTGTTTCTCCAATTGTTATTGCATCGCGCGATAGCAAAACAACTATGCTTACCATATTTTTAAGGCACCTTATTCTGAATTAATTAAAATCAGTTCGACTTGCACATGTTAAGTGCTTATAGCTGGGATTTGGTTATGTTCTTACAGAGTATATTCCATATGGGAAATCAGCTGATTTTGTAATAAAATTCAAAGCGATGAGTGTTTATATTTGTACTAAAATCTTAGCCGATTTAAATAAAATATGAACGTATTTAAGTATAAAAGCAAGTTTTACTAAATTACCTATAGCCCGCCAAATCGCATCTGCTCTTAAATGAATACACCATGTATGAAGATAATTACCGATATATCGAATAAAAAAATGTTTATTATTGAAAGCGACTTAAGCTGTCGTATAAACTGGCTTGCATTGTGATTTAATTAAACGTTGTTTTTGCATTTGCAGGTAATTATCGGTCATCTCTACACTACGGATAAGCTGGTTATCGAGCCAAAGAAGACATTGCGGCCATCAGACGACTGAAAGTTGTCACTGAAGTTGCATCACTAGCATCCACACACAAACGCACACACATACACAACACACACGCGCACCCATACTCACATACCAAGGCAAATGACAGCTGATCAATAAGACTTTGTTATAAATCAATTGAATGTTTTGCTTTTTGTTAGTTGCGTCGTCTCATTGTCAGATTGCCGCCAAAATCGAAAATCGAAAAACAACAACCAAATGGGGGATAGTAGCATATAAAATGAAAACACCAGTTTAATAATACATTACATACAGTTAATGATTACAATGAATTTATATACTCGTAAACATTTTAATTACATACTCTGCTTACCCTAAAAAAGTACTCGAAAATAACAAACAAAAAAAAAAAGAAGATTCACATTGATTACATGGAATGTACATATGCATGTGTGTGTCCCTAGGCCTGGTAGGTGCTGGCCGACACATTGCCGCCCGTGCCCGTCCAGTTGGTGTGCTGGAACTTGCCCTCCTCCCCCAACAGCTCGTAGGTGTGGGCGCCAAAGTAATCGCGCTGTGCCTGCAGCAGATTCGCCGGCAACTTGGCCGTGCGATAGCCGTCATAGAAGCTGAGGGCCGTCGACAGAGCTGGCACTGGGATGCCCCAGCAGAAGGCATTGGCCACCACATGTCGCCACGACTCCTGGCCCTGTTCAATGGCCCGCTTGAAGAAATCGTCCAGCAGCAGATTGGAGAGCGTCGGCTGGCGGGTGTAGGCGTCCTTGATGTTGCCCAGGAAGACGCTGCGAATGATGCAGCCACCGCGCCACATCAACGCAATGCCGCCATAATTCAAGCGCCACTTGTTCTCCCTGGCCGCCTCGCGCATCAGCATGAATCCCTGGGCATAGCTGACAATCTTGGCACAGTACAGCGCCTGCTTGATATCGTTGAGAAACTTGGTGGTGTCGGTGAGGCGGGGCTTGCAGCCGGGTCCCTTTAGCACGCTGTTGGCATGGACGCGCTCGTCCTTGAGGGCGGAGAGGCAGCGGGAGAAGACCGCCTCGCCGATTAGCGTGACGGGAACGCCGTATTGCAGGGCCGCAATTGCCGTCCATTTGCCCGTGCCCTTTTGACCCGCCGTGTCGCGTATGCGCTCCAACAGATGTCCCTTGCTATCCTTGTACTTGAGTATGTCGCGTGTGATCTCAATGAGGAACGAGTCCAGCTCGGCTCCGTTCCATTGGCCAAACACATCGGACATTTGTGGCGGCGTCAGACCCAAAATCTGCATGATGTGATAAGCCTCGCAGATCAACTGCATGTCGCCATACTCGATGCCGTTGTGCACCATTTTGACAAAGTGACCGGCGCCTCCGTCGCCCACCCACTCGCAGCATGGCTCGCCGTCGGCCTTGGCGCAGATGGCCTGAAAGATGGGCTGGATTATTGGCCAGGCGGCCGCATGTCCGCCGGGCATCAGCGACGGGCCGTGACGGGCGCCCTCCTCGCCGCCGCTCACGCCGGAGCCGACAAAGAGCAGGCCCTTCTTTTCCAGCTCATCGCAGCGACGCGACGTGTCCTGATACTCAGAGTTGCCACCGTCGATGATAACATCGCCCGGCGACAGCAGCGGCACCAGCTGTTCTATGAAGTCATCGACTGCGCTGCCGGCTGCAACGAGAGAGAGAGAGAAAGGGAGAACAAGGTTAAAATAGTGTGCAGTGTTGCCAATTTAGCTATTTCCCCGCTAGATCTAGCGGGTTGCAGTTGGCAAATGCGGGATAAATTGTAAAATAGTGGCTAGCGGGATTTATAGATTTTTTCCAAGCAAGGCACTTGCATCTCAAAACTTGCTTATATAAATCTGGTTTTTTTAACGGTCACAGTTGGCAACGCTGCTTGCATCATTTGCGCTGCCATGGTCAAAAGCAGAGGTAAGAGTCTTTAGTCAAATGAGCAATGTCAAAACTAAACTTCGAAATAGAATGGCCGTTTAAAAATTAAACTCAATTTAACACATACGGTATTTTATCTGTTCAACTCATATTTTATAATATTCATAACATTTGATTTCATATTTGTTGATACGGACTACGCCGGGAAGATAAATGCTATCATAATTATGAAGCGCCAGCAGTATGCCTAAAAAAGACAGGGACCAATCAGACCTACATAAGTTCAGCTGCAGAAGACGATATGTTTCACGAGCTTGAGAAGTTTTCAAAAATACTGGATTAAATCAATACAAATATCGTTTTACTACTCTAGCGTTATTTTTTAGCTACCAACAAAATTGTCTGGCTATTTCTAGCTTTTTTTAAAGGCTAGCTTAGCTTTTTAATGACCCGAAGAGTTGGCAACTCTGATTGTGTGGAGAAAGGCATTGGTAGTGATGGGCGCGTGCTAAACGGCTAGTAAGCTGATCACAAAATGCAAGGCCAAGCCAAACGGTTCGTGCTTCGGTTGTGATTTTACAATTTATCTACTGAAAAGTTTTTTCGTTAAAGTTGACCTTGAAGTAAGGTCGGTTCAAAGTCGTCAGTTTCTGCGCTTTAACGAGATAACGACAGTAGGTCTGATAGCATTTGATAGCTCGACAACGATTTGCCCTTATCGGATGCTCTGATCTCGACCCAAGTGCCGGGTTGAGTTGTAGTTGTTTTTATTTCGTTTTCTATTATGTTTGACCTGTTTTGAATGTCACTGACTTCAGTCGCTGTGTGTGTGTCAGGGTTGCCAAAACGGCTTTCTCTCGCCAAATCTGGCTTTTTTAAAAGTCCAATGGCGAGCAAAAATAAGCAGGGAGTGTGAATTAGGGCTAACTCTTAACGTAAAAAAATAAAATTATCTTTTAAAATTTATCTTTTATGACCTTATTCACAGTATCGTAAAATATATCTACTCAATTTTGCCGGCAAAGAACTGCGTATCCATCTTAATCGATAGTTGCCCCCATGCTTAATGCACATATAGTTATCGAAGAAGAGCTACTTAACGATAACTGGAATTGTACAGGTAAACAAAATGTAAACAACAATTGTTTAACGAAACTATTTGCCATCTCTTTTAATCTTCACTCCTTTCTCTTGCATAGACTGCTCTCTCTTGCTGTAAATTGTTGTTGTTTGTCGCCGCAAATGCATTGAACTTGCTGAGCAAAAAAAAACAAATGCTTGGTACATTTCTGTGTGCATGACTTTGCTTTGACTTCCACACACACACACACTCGCACGCTCACACACACACACACAGAAAACATGAGGCGATCGCTTAACACGCCACTCACTCCACGATTTGCACTAACAACAAGAACAACAACAATGGCAACAACACTTACCCTTGACTAGCATCATTACTTTGCGTGGCGTTTTCAGCTTGTCGACCATGTCCTTCAATGACTCAGCACCAATCACTTTGGTGCCTTTGGCCTCGTTGTTTAGAAAATCGTTGACCTTCGACACAGTGCGATTGTATGCACAGACCACAAAGCCCTTCTCGTCCATGTTCAGAATAAGATTTTGGCCCATAACGGCCAGGCCAATGAGTGCAATATCAGCTTTTCTGCATTATAAAATTAGAACAAAACGCGCTCGTAACTAAATAATGAAATTGTTTCAAATGTCAAATTTGCTTACCCGCTCATTTTTATTTTGTTGTTGTTTGTTAATTTTTTAACACGAGAAAACTTGATTTGTTTCGCTTTCACAGAATAAAAAATAAAAAAAATGCTCCGCCCGTTTTTGACGACTTGTGTCTCGTCGCGTTCGCCGACTTAAACTACCGCACGCTTTGCACAAAACCAAAAAGCAAACGATAAATGCCAAATGCCGAAAAGCTTTTTTGTCATTAGATCTGCGCGCGTCTCGTGTCACGATGCCATTCATGTTGACGGAGAGAAAAGCTTACAAATTTTAGCGTTATTATTTCGTCACTTTTTCAATCGTGAGCTACGTTGCGAAAAGCACAACTGTAACTGCACTGAGCTTTCGTGCGATCAAAACAAATAACAAATTAAAGCTTCAGGCAAAGGCAAAACACATGCAGAAAAACTGGCGCCACATTTAAGCCGCCCTGTCGTCTAGGGCGCAGCGATAAGGCAATCGATAACGATAGCTTATCGAGCAGCTGTGCGGCTTTTTAAAATTTTTAATATTTTGTTTTCGTAATTTATTTTAGTTGCTTATGATTCTTAGAACAAGTTAAAAAGCGAAATAATTTTTGCGCTCAACTTATTTTAAGAACGACAAGTAGAAAAGGCTTATTATAATTAAATTATAAATTGGAAAAAATAACCCATATAAATTATATAGTTTTTTTTTATATCTAAAATTTCAAATAAATTTAATAAACAAAAAAATAATCGCTATTATATGTTTCCCAACAATATTACATTTTTCTATATTTTTTGAAGCCCATTTCCATCCTAACCCCAAATTTAATTTCGAAAAATAAAATCAACAAAAGTATTATTTTTAAAGTATAATTTTTTTTTTTGAAACTAATGCATATGCAACAATAACATTTTATACTTTATACTTTACAAGCTTATGTATATTAACAAATGCGACAATCAGAAAAAAAAGAAAGAATAGAATTGATTTGGAATTTACGCAAGCATTTTATAGGGATTCAGAATGCCATTGGGATCGAACATCTTTTTCATGTCGCGCATCCAATCGATGGCCACAGGATTTTTGGAATAATGCAGATAGTCCTTTTTGAGGAAACCGATGCCATGCTCGGCACTAATGCTGCCCCTCAGCTTGGAGGTGTACTCATAGACAAAGGGTTCCACCCGCTTGTAGATATCATCGGTGAACTGCTCACAGTTGACATTCAGATGGAGATTCGAGTCACCGAGATGGCCATAGCCACAGACAACCTTGGCCAGGGGGCCGCAACGTTCCCGCATCACATCGACAATGCTGTAAAAGTCCCTCAGAGGCAGCGAGATGTCGTACTTGAAGCAGAAGCTGTCTTGGATCAGGCCCAGCGGAACCATTTCACGCAGCTTCCAGATTTCTTGCACCTTGCCGGGATCACCGGTAACCGTACCGTCCAGTATCTCCTCCCGCTCCATGCCCAGGCTAATAAACTTGTTGAGCTTCTCCTCATCATGGACTCCATTGCTGCCCGATGTCTCGATCAGCATATAGAACGGATAGCCAGAGATTGGGGAGCTATAATTAAATGAATAGGTGCAATTTACAGAGATCTAAAAATATATATATGCACATAAATCAGCGGTGGGCACGAAATCTGAATTCGGGAGCAGTACAACAACAACTACAACAAATGACGCCACGTCAGAGAAACACACACTTCTTGTTGATTTTTATGACAGTCATAAATAGGCAGAAATAATGTTGGGAGCAGCTGCTGGCTCCCAGAGCCTATGCGTGCCCACCGCTGATATAAATTATTGCTGACTCTACTCACTTAAGAAACTTGAATTGCGATAGCGCCACGTTGAGAGCTCGCTCATCGATCAGCTCGCAGGAGCTAAGGATTTCGCCCAGATTCCTCTTGGCACTGACAAATGTCTTGAGCACATCATCAAAGGAGTTCAAGCCAAGGAAGGCGACATTCACCGCCTTCGATTCATGCGGACAGAGCATCGATAGCTTCGTGATAATGCCGAGTGTGCCCTCAGAGCCAATGAATAGATTCTTCATATGATAGCCGGTGTTGTCCTTTTTAAAATTGGACATCAGATCGAGCACCTGACCATTGGCCAAAACAGCCTCGACGCCCAGCACAGTGCCATGCAGGTTGCCATAGCGCAGCACACGAATCCCTCCGGCATTGGTGGACACATTGCCACCAATATGACAGCTGGCCTTGGCGCCCAAATCCAGTGGCACCGTCAGACCCACATCGTGTGCCCGCTGGCTAAAGTTCTCCAGAATGCAGCCAGCCTCGACGATGGCAATGCCCGTCACCTCGTCCACGGACAGCACTTTGTTCAAGCGCTGCAGCGATATAACAATCTCATCACAGATCGGCACCGATCCTCCGACTAATCCCGTGTTGCCCCCTTGCGGCACCACCGCCAACTTGCGATGATTACAGTGCTTCATTATGGCCGCCAGCTCTGCCGTGTTTCCCGGTTTCAGCACGAGCTTACTGTTGCCTGCACTCGAAAGATTCCTTGGATTATTGACAGCGGAGCTACAAGGATGCATTTTGGTTCTTACCGCGTATGCGTTTGAGGAAGCAAACGTTGTAGCCATCGAGATCCTCGGTGAGCACATGATTCTTGCCCAGCAGCTGCTCAAAGTGCGACACATCCTTGTCATTGAGCTGGGCGTAATTGCCGCGCTGCACATTGTCCGTAATCTAGAGATCAAGTAAAATGTTCAGTTTAAGATCTCATCATTTCTAACTTTTATAATGCAGAGAGAACTCAATTCCTTAATTATTCCCGTTTTCTTCAGATCTCCCATATTTAATTTTAAAAATTGCTAAAAATTACTATATTAGCCACTTTTTCCTCCTTTTTATACAAAATTTTTCTGAGATCGTTCCATACAAAAAATCATAAAAAGTATAAGCAAAGAGATTTTTGAAAAAATAAATTAAAATTGTTTGGAGAAACTTTTTGCCTGAAAATATTTTCTGTTTGAGACCGAGAAAGAAAAATCAAAAAATCGAAATTTTCAATGGATATTAATAGGTTAGCTCCCGGAGCCCATGCGTGCCCACCGCTGTCTTAAATCATTCAAACGAAAGTTAAATGACCTTTTCATTGATGCCAAAAACTAAGATGAAGTTAGCTCAAATTATGAGTAGATTTAACTTTAAATGTTGTCAAAATACATATGCCGACCAGTGTCTGCAGATATTATATTATCTTTCACATAATGCAAAGTTTCAAATTTTAAAATATTTCTTATATTTTGTAGCAGATCTCTGAAATGTTAAGCCCAAATTGTTGATTATAATTCGATTTCGATTCGTGAAAAGTGCTTAAATTTACTTCTTCTTAAAGGCGACTTATTTCATTTAATAAAGATTATTTAATTTTGAATTTTCTGGGATTCCGCAGTCTCTATTTTTTTTAGAAGAATTTTAATCGCAGAGAGGACAGACTTTGTATTCAATTTGCGAATAAAACATCTACTTTAAGCTTTAATTAGGGCAACTTCTTCACATTGCTGTGCACAACTGTACATCGCGGTATTTGAGTCAACCACCATTTGCAAAGCACTGCACAGTCGACAGCGATTGGACCAGGAGAAGACAAAAGCCAACTCACCACGAAGTCAACTCTCACACTCTTCCAACACACACTCTTTTGTTCTCCCTCGCTCACTGCCTTTCCCAATGCATCTCACCATGCTAATCACTCTCATTCGCTCTCTCGCTCCCTCTTACCTGTGTCAGTTCCGGCAGAGGCGATGCGCTGCTTGCCAGTCCGCGCACCATTGTCTGCGTGTGTGCATGTGTGTGTGCGCGCATGTGTGTGCCTTGCCTCAGGGTGGCGACAGTCGCATATCTGCGCAATTGCAAGAGACCCTGAAAACGCATGGCGGTAACACTGGCTACGGTAATTGGGATGGAGTTAAAGTTGGCGATAGATTTGCAGTTGCAGTCTATGGAGTCTGTTTGTGTGTGGGCAATTCAAAATGGTCCGTTTCTAGAAAGAATCCAAGTAACTCTCAATTATTATGATTAAGAAAAATAGTCCGTAAAGTTCTATTAAGTTATTTCAACCCAATTATTAGTAAAACAGATAAAGAAATAGTCGATGAGTTTCGTTGAATTATCTTAAGATACAAAACCTTAATTTTCATCTGATATATGGTTATACGATCGGGATAACTACAGCAAAAAAAGGATAGCTTCAAAACTGATGGATTAGAATGTATTTGAAATTATCAGACAGTTTAACATTTCGATATTCTCAGGATCAGACATTTTCTAACATTCTGAAGTCATTACCTTAACATCTGATAAAAAATTTTTGTTTTGAAATCAATGTTTGATTTTTGCAACATTCGAGTAATTTACATATGCAAGTCGTCGTAGTCCAGTTGTCTCTAAGTAGAACCCCTGCTAATCAACAGTTTGAGTTGATAAGAGTTATGCACATACATATGTATGTACATGTTGAATGAAGGACTTCTACAGGCATTTCAAAATCTTTTAATTAAATATTGAATTGGCAAGATCGAATGATCCACTTAATTATCAATGTTACTATCTTACTACCCAACTGTTCTTGCCACTTACAGTATTTTTGTTCAAAGACTGTAGTCTTTAGCGACAAACGGCCCAGATCGTACTGATAGCTAATAGCCAGGGGAAAGCAAAGTTTTCCACAATCTAAGTATGTATAGTATATCAACGCGATCTATGAGCTTTCGGACGGCGCTATCAGTTCCAAGTTCGCGGCTATTTGTCGCCGTCTAACAATTAACAATGAAATTAGCATACTTGTATTTGCTTTAACCATATGGACGAACGTCCCAAACAATGAGAGTCTCGATCTTGATCTCAACCAGATTCAGGCCAAAAACTCAACAGTGTGCTGTGTGTTAAAGTCAATATCTTTATGACCACGACTTGGGTTTACTTTGTCAATTTCCAGGTATAGCGAGGTAAAAGGCAACTGAAAAACTGCATAATCATAAACTCATTTACGACTATCTTTTGTTTCGTTTCTGCCTCTTCTTAGCTCGAGTTACCTGCGGTGTCTGCGGGTAGAAGCCCGAAACTGTGTAAACGTGAAGGTAAACGAAATGACAGTCATGGGAATTACAATCAATACCAAAGTTGACCGATCTTCAAAAGTGAATCCATTAAGAAATTTTGGTAAACTGTTTGCTTTTTTCTTTGTGTATGTTCAGGGCAAAAAGCTTTTCAAATAGCACACAGTCTAAACATAACATTTTACAAATTAACTCAGCTGATCATACGTCACAAATGCCATAAAGCTTCACTTGTTATCAGTGCTGCCAACTATTTATAAAAAAAAGCAGTTTTTAACTGGAAAGAAAGAAAAAAAAAGCTACAAATATTCTGAAAAAAGCGCAAAAAATCCATGCCTTAATTTCTTTGCTCTTTAGCCAAACATTTTTTGGTGCCAAATTTGTTTACCTGCAAGTTGCTACATATTTTCATAAAATTGGTGACAGAATTAAAAATAAAGCGGAAAAAAGCCAAATGCATTTCTAAAAAAGCCAGAATTCCCGCATCCCGCAATTCTTAAATTTTTCCCGCAAAAACAGCCAGATTTGAAGGAAAAAAGCTAAATTGGCAACACTGCTTGTTAATGATTAATGTTTAATATTGCAGTTGCAGTCACTTCTGTCTTATAGAGTGAGCTTTAAGCTCTCTCTTGTTCTCTCTCACTCTCTAAGATCATTGACGGATGTCAGCCGCGTTTCCCACGAATGTTTTTGTTTTTTTTTTGTTTACAAACGAGCATGTTGTCTTTCATATGCCCTGTGTCTGCGTCTACGTGAGTGTGTTTGTTTGGTTTACGTCACATATGTGTTTGTGTTAGTGCACGAGTCGTCAGCTGCTTAACAACTGATAAGCGACAATAGGATGAAAAAAAAATTAAAATATATTATTCGACTTAATTGTAATAATAGTATTTTAATTTAATTATTTTTAAACTGTCCATTATTGTTTATTTTATTTCACCAATTGGCTTTTTATATTGTTTATTTTATTTTGTTGAATCCTTAATATACATACATACATATTTAAACACACGCATGAGTAAGATTTCTTAAGACAATGTTATCATTTGCGTCTGCTCGCACACGCGCCTTGCACGCAGTCAAAACAGAGACACAACTAGACAAGCGAGTGACTACGCACACACTCTCGCATACACGTATGGGGGCACGCACGCACATACACGCGCAGGTTAACCGCACGCGCAACTTAATTTTGCATAGCTTTCTGCCTGCTATGGAATATAACCAAAGTCACTCACACCAACCCATACAACACACCACATTTAGATCAGCTGCGATGCTTTAGTAAAAAGTAATATTGAACTATCCTACTTACAAAAAATTACTTATGCTTATGCACATACGGTAATTGTTTCTTCGTGTAAATCGTAAACACAACAAAACAAAACTAAAACTGAAATGCAAACCGAACGATGAACGGCGAATGGACAAGAATGTCGACATAAAAGAGCGAGCGAAGTATACATACGTCAAAAACTGAGAGCGCCAACAAAAGCTACTGAGCGAAAAAGCTTTTTCTCTCTCCCTCTCACTTTGTAGATCAGCTGTTGTGCTTTTCTGTTTGTTTTGAAGAGCGTTAAGGCAAGTCAATAACATTTATTTTCTAGTTTTTAACAATAAAATATTCATGTTAAGGGTTTTTTAAATTTGCATTTGAAATACAATCTATTACAATCAAATAATTACACAGTGCTACAAAAAATATCAAAATAAAACTTCTGATATGGGACATAGCGCAGGTTGTAGGCAGAGCTTGCAAATAACAGTTGACCGTTTTTGTTGTTCAAAAATAACTGTTATTTACTGACTTTTTAGGCAATGTGTCAGAAATGAACATGTCACTTAGTTTTTTGAACATATCGGTCTTTGCTCAGCCAACAATAAATTTTTTGATTCCCTTTTTCGGGTTATTAACGGTCAATTTTAAAGTGAGCGAAGAAAATAAAAGTCTTTGCATTTATTTATTTCATTTTATACGTTCAGAGAAACCCAACTCCTTAACAGTGTTGCCAACTCTTCGGGTCATGAAAAAACTAAATTAGCCTTTAAAAAAAGCTAGAAATAGCCAGAAAATTTTTTGGTAGCTAAAAAAAAAAACGCTAGAGTAGTAAAACGATATTTTTATTGATTTAATCCAGTGTTTTTGGAATATTTTTATGCAAAAAAATTCTACAAACAATTCTAAGAGTGAATGCAAAAAAAAATTTGAAAAATCTCTTCGATAATATTTTTTATGACTATTTAAAATTTGCTAAAAATTACTATTTTAACCCCTTTTTCCTCCTTCTCATACAAAAAGTGGCTTTTAAGCAATTTTCAAAAATCATAAAAAATACTAGCGAAGTTATTTTTCAAATTTTTTACAATCACTCTTAGAATTGTTTTAAGAATTTTTTTGCATCAAAATATTTTTTGATTGGGTCCGAGGAAAAAAATAACACGAAGTATTTAAGTGTGGCATCGTAAAACATAAAAATACATGAAGTTACCAGATGTTTTTAAAAAGCTAAAATTCCGCAAATTTCGCTTGGAAAATAGCTATAATTCCCGCTACCCGCTATTTTACAATTTATCCCGCTGTTGCCAGTTGAAACCCGCTAAATCTATCGGGAAAATAGCTACATTGGCAACACTGCTCCTTAAGCGCAGAAAATGGAAATTCTCTATTTGTCGTAAAGCTTAACACTGAATAAATAATAATAATTTATGTAAGTATATTTATTATGTGTACAGGAAGTAAATCGGGTATTCATGCTTTTATTGGAGGCAATATGCTACTATGTAAATATGGGTAAACTTTTTGAAATTTTAAAAAGTCTAAATGGAACATACAATAAAAACTAACGACCGTTTGAACTAAGTTTTTCATTTTTTTTTGTTCACCTGGTGACTCTCATTTTGAGACTTTTCTTCATAATTTGTTGTTGAAAAAACGTTAATAGATTAGTTCAACTGAGAACACTCAACTGAAATCAAAAAGATAGAGAATCGAATATTTCTGCTCAGACAAAGAGCAAGCGTGCATGTTTTTTTCGGTTATGTTCTTGAGTAGATCGCAAATGGAAAAACGGTCAACGGTAGTTAAAAAAATAATTTTTTGGCATACTAGTTTTTTTTGGTGCACATCAAAATTTTAAATTACGGTAAAAAAGCCGTTTTTCCGTACATGCACTCACTAATGCGCTCATAGTTTCGTCAAATATTCACTGATTTTCATTTTCTTAACGGTGCTGGAAAGAAGAAACTTAAACGTGCCATACTTGACTTAGCAGATTTCAATTCCCTTATTGCAGTATTTTTGAACACTATGTTATTAGAAAGCCCTAAATCTTGATTTAATTTAAAAAAAAAAACGAAAAACGTGTGTCTATTTTCTTAAATAGGACAATAATTGGCAAAGCTATCGGGGGTGCCACAGAAATCGCTTTCGCTTGAATTTCACTTAAATTTCATACATACATATTTGAGTGAAATTCAAGCGAAAGCGATTTCTGTGGCACCCCCGTATAATAGATTTTCCGAAACAGAATTGCTCAAAATGTTGATATTTGTTGATATATTTGCGCCATTATTGCCCCATTTCCCCCTCCACTAGCAAAGTAGTTAACAGAGGACTACAACGGTGGCCAAAAGTATTTTGGCACCTTTTAAAGTTAGTTCTAGCCAAATTGTGAACTTTCTTCATGTAAAATTTGGTATCATTGGAAAGGTCTTTTGAATTCCTTTCGAATGATGCAATACTTTCCTTAACCCATTAGGTACCCATTGAAATTTTCAAATTTTTGTAAACGTCAACTTTTTTCCTAGATTTTTAAAAAAAAATGTTTTGATGCAGAAAGTTTTTTAAAACAATTTAATTAGTAACTGCAAAAAATCAAATATCTCTTCGCTAGTATTTTTTATAATTTTTTGAAAATGGCAAAAAAGGCACTTTTTGTATGAATATGGGAAAAAAGTGACTATTTTGCAATTTTCAAAAAATTTTAAAAAATACATTATAAAAGATTTTTGAAAATTGTTTTTTCGCAGTCATTAATAGAATTGATTAGAGAAACTTTTTGCATCAAAACTTTATTTTCAAAAAATCTAGAGTAAAAGTTGAAAAAGTAAGCGCCCTTTTTTATTCCTTTTCCTTTTTCTTTCAAAATCTAAGAATTCGTCTTTTTTATTAATGTTGCCTTACTCCTATTTGTTAAGAATGAAATGATAAAAATTTAGCATTTAGTCGAATTCTGACTACAAAATGTGGCATCGCTGCCCCTGACTTCGAAAATCTAAAGGAAAGAAAGTATAAAACTTTTTAAATTCTAAATTACATTTTAAACTTATCCTTGAGTCCAGTTTTCTTTGATATATAAAAATTAATCTCTAATTTTATAATTTATTCTGCGTCCTTAAATAATTTCTTCTTATTTTAAGCTGCAAATTTTGCATAATGCTTAGTGTTTTTTTGTAATAAATAAAAAATAATTTAAATAATGCTTTAAAATGAATATATTACAAAAGAAATGATTTACCAATTATCTTATATTGCAAACAAAAGTATAAATTAAAAATGGTTAGTATTTATATTTGAATATAGAGAATAATTGCGATCAAAAGGGGAACATTGAAATAATCCAAGTTACTGTAGCTAAATTCCTTTACATTGATTTTATTAGCTAAGATGTAACTGTTATATTCGGTCCTTGGTTTTTAAGTTTTAATGTTAAGTTCTAATTTAATAAATTTGTATAAAAATTTTAACTTAATAAACCAATTAATCGTGCCAATAACTACGAGTGTATAAATTCATAAATCTACTGGTGAATGCAACTGTTATACGAGCTCACCATGTTGAGGTCGTAACTCACCACGGACCGCCCACTAGATGGCAACACACCACCAGCAAAATTTAGGTATATATAACCATCTCGCTCACACTGCAAGTTAAGCAATGCTGCTGTTGCTGTTTGACAAGACATGTGACTTTATGGCACACCCACCCCAAAACCGGCGAGCAGCGCGCCCATTTTTCGCCGTCGGCATTTTGTATTGGACGCAGTCGCGATACCAACTGACTGCAATTAGACAGCGACAGCGCGGCGAACATTTAAATCAAAATGGCGAACGCTTCTAGCTGTTCACCGATGACGCGTCGTCTGTAACGGTTATCTAATCTTTATCGAATACATACCGACAAGATAACTGTAAAATGCGCAACAGTTTTCGGAACAAGTTTAAAGATAACGGAGTGCAAAACTAATCGAAATATTTTCATAGCAAGTGAATAAAATTAAATAAAATAAAAATGTATTCATTTTCATTCAATATTAAAGTGGAAGCCTGATTTAACAAAAACTTGTTAATTAATATTGTTCTTGTTAAAATCGATTTATATTAGCTGCTTTCTTATTAGTATTCTTAATTTTTCCATATTATTTCGTATTTTTTCACTTTCAATTAATATACATATATAACGTTATAGACTGTTATTAAAAGACTTTATTTAAGTGTTATTTAACAATTTGAAATACAGTATTATTTTACAGTTATTATACAGTTTTTACTACATTTAAGAGCATTTTTTTAACAACCATTGAATCGTCTTAAAGTACAAACATTAAACATCTTTCAGTAATTTTTTTGTATAAAAAAATATAACATGTTTAAGTTACAAAATGGCTGACAAAGAAATTGTATTTTAATTTGTGACCAAAAGTGTTGTGGATCATCTCAAATAAAAAGTGTCGATGGATTTAGTTAAATAACAGTATAAACTAGTGTTTGATTCAAGGATTTAATAAGATAACCATTTTTCACAAAATGGCGAATAGTCAAAGTGAAAATTTAGATTTTTACTTAAAAAAAAAAAACCGTTCGTTTTTAGCTATAAAACGGAAAATTTTTTTCGAAAAAAAAATAAATCGTATAATCAAATACTTAACTTTAATGTATTGAATAAGCCTGACAAGTTTCAATAAGATCGGTTAAGTAGTTTTCAAGTAATTTGGTCACCGCTTTCAAAAATGTAATTTTCTCCCTTTCCACAGAAATCGCTTTCGCTAGAATTTCACTTAAATTTCATACAAACTTCATACAAATTTAAGTGAAATTCAAGCGAAAGCGATTTCTGTGGCACCCCAGAATATCTCAGTCAATTTAGTGCGGATCGACTTTTATGCTTAAAAAAATGCAACAAACAAAATTGTGTTTTTTTTTTCAAAGTTACAAGTGGGGGTAACCCCTTAAATGTATCTTTAAATTTGCACATGAATGTTTTCCTTTCTTCTTTAATGAATTCAATATAATTCACCGATTCTTAAACTTATTTTACCAAGTTGAGACAGACATTTTAATTATTCTATGCCCTTGCTTAGGATATTATAATCGAAGCTTCAAGTCGGTTTTGAATCAAACCTTAAATAACCGGATCGGGTAGCCTTTTTTAAAACTATCTACTCCGTTAACTCGAACCAGAACCAAACCACTTTCTTAAATCGTAGCTTCGGTTCAAAAAAAATAATAGTTGAACTTCCCTAACTCGAACTTCCCTAACTCGAATTTTCTCTAACTCAACCAAAATCGATTGGCATTTTAAACAAATCTGCTTACGTAACTCGAACTTCCATAAGCGGAATTTCTCCATAACTCGATCAAAAATATTTGCTCGTGCTTCTGTAAGTCGAATTTTTTTGAAAAATCCCCAATAAAATTTGATTATTTTTTTCTTTTCTGCTCTATGCTTTTGTTACCGGCTCATTATTTTAAAAAATAGAAAATTAATTATGATCTCATTTGAATCGGGAACTTCTTCTGAAACGAAAAACCCAAATGTTGAGAATATTGACAGGTCTTGAACAAACTGGAATCTGTTTTTGTTGAAAATAACAAGAATAGTTTACAATTTGAAATGTATCAATGAATAAATGAAATTATAGTTTCTGTTAAAAGACTTTAAAAAAATAATTCCGTTAGTCGAAGTCTCCCTAAGTCGAACTTTTTCTTTGAATAATGGTGATGCGAGTTAAGGAAGTTCGACTGTATTTCAAAAACTTCATGTTTCTTCAATTGTGCAATTATTTGAGACTTTGAATCAAAATTATAAATTAAGAATTCATATTTGAATCACAAAACTATGTTAAATTATGTACATAATTTGAAATTTGAAAACAAAAAAAATATTAAATGTATTTTATTAAAAAATTAAGAAATACATATTTTTTTGAATTTAAACCGGGTTGCGAACATAACCTAAATCTTGCTCTATGGTTCGAGCCACAGAATCGGACATTTTCCCAAATAAAGTAAATATATTATTGATCAGGACAAATAAATTTATAAAATTTCTGTTATACGAACGAAAATATAGTCAATTGTGATGAAAGTATGCACAATTATTATTTTGACTCTGATTTTTTACCATATCTCAAACAATTTTTCAGATTATGCACTTGATATATACTCACAAAATGTTGTGCAGATCGAGCTACTACATATACCAGCTGAAAGTTTAATAAGTGGCTTTGCAGGAATTTCGAATCTTCAGAGTGCCAAAGATAATTTTTTTGTACGATTTCCACATGGCGAAAAATCTTAAAATTTAACAAAAATTCACAACTTGTAAAATTTTTTTTTTTTAAGAATTACTTTTTTTTGACTGATTTCTAAAATTTATTACAGTAATTTTTTTAAAACATCTCGCATCTAGCATCGGAAAGCTTAACATAAATCAGAAGATTTGATACCCTTGCATAGCTCTGTACTATTTCGATATGGTAGTCTGATTTTTGTTTAGAATAAGTTTAGAGGACAGTACCAAATTTTTAAACTTGTGAGTTTTGTTTTGATATCTCAAGGAACAACATGAATTGTGTACTAAACATTAATGTTTAAGCGGTCGTTCTCAAAACAAAATTGTGATATACGTTTGGGATTTGAGATTTAAAAAAAAATTGTTTTCAGCCTTTAACAATTTACGACTTGCTTGTACCCTAGTTAATACCCTAGGCAAGGGTGTACAAATTCAGAAACATTTTTAAATTAAATTTTCTGTTATATTAACTTACATTCTTCTAAAGCATACTAATAGTAGTTTTATAAACACGGCTTGCAAACCAACATCTTTATTTTTCAACCAAACGTCATAACTTATTGTTATTGTTATCTTTAATTCTGAATTGAAAGAAACACTTTAGAAAAAATTTGTTATTCGTACCCCTCAATTAAAAAAGTAAGTATAATGTATAACAGGGATTAAAACTCTAACCGAAACCGTATCCTTTAACCGGTAAAAACCGATTGAAATTTTAAAACGTAACTGAAACCGTAACCGAAAAAAAATTTGTTTATTTGACCGAAACCTTAAAACCGAAACTCTGTAAGCCGAAATAACCGTTTAGTAACCGTTTCATTTATAAGGATTAATATCGGTTTTTTTATAAATAATACATAAACAGGGAAAAAACAAACAAAAAAATTGAAAAAAAGTTTTAGTTTTGATTGTTATTTAAAAAATTGCAAATAAAAGTTATGGTGTAACTTTTAAATACAATTTTAAAAGCATGTTTTATTTTCAATTTTAATTATAAAAATTTAAAACAAACATTTTAAAAAAAAAAAGTTATAAATAATTTTAAACGAAACATTTTAGACTGTTTCGATATTTTCCGACTCATAAGTCTAGGGATGGCACGATCATATGATACACAATAATCGATTATTTTGCTTCAATTGGCGATTTTATTGTATCGTAAAATGTGTTGCGATTAATTGAAACACTAATCGATTATTTGATCAAATAATCGCGTCGTTACTAAAATTTTTTCAGGGAAACACACATGTAGATTTTATTCCAAAAAAATAGTAGCAAAAATATATTTGAAATTTTTTTTTGCAGTTACTCTTAGAATTGTTTAACAAAATTTTCTGCATCAAAATATTTTTTGTGAAAAATCGAGGAAAAAGGTTGGAAAAGTAGACTTTTACATAAATTTGAAATATTCAATGGGTACTTAAAGGTTTAAAGAAAGTTTTGTGTCATTCAAACGGAATTTAAATGACCTTTCCATTGATGAAAATATGTTAACGATAACGGCTCAAATAAGCCTTAAATGTCAAAATTTGACCTGCATTCTTTAAGCTGTGAGCCACTGTATTTATATTTTTTGGGCATTTTATTATTGTTCTTAATTTTTTTGCTATACAATGGCATTGCAGTACACAATATTTTAAAAAGCTATAACAAAAATTAATCATTTGATTAATCGATTATTTTTATTTTTCGTCGATTAATTGCAATTAATAATCGCGTAGCTTAAATTAATCATATGATTCAATAATCGATTAATACATTTTTTTTTGCCGTCCCTACATAAGTCTGATTTGCGATCTCTGATATTTTGTTATTAGTTTTGTATTTTATTTTCTTTTTTATTTTTGCCCATATAATTATTATTATTTTGTTGCTAATATAATTATATTTTTTCAAAGAAATTTTATTTTGTGAACCGAAACCATACCGGTATTTCAAAACCGAAACATACAAAAACCGGTTCACCGTTACGAAACCTTTATTCAAAGATTTTGCGTAACCGATAACCGGAAACCTAAATGCGAACATAACCGAAACCGTAACTGAAACCGACATTCGTTTCGGTTTTAATCCCTGATGTATAACTATTGTAGTGATAATAATCAAAACTGTATATCGAGTTTAATTTCAAAATGTAAAGATCGACAACAATAAAGAGTCGGATTGTCGATATTTTTCAAAAAGAAATACCGATAAATCGAGTTTTTTTCAAAAAGAAATAATCTAAAAGAAAACGAATGTACTTGTAAATACAAAATATACGTGAGTTTTAAGTTGAATATCAGACCAGCTGCAAACTTTCATAACTGTGCCAAAACTGATCCGATTTCCAAGCGTTTTGATCTTGATTTGTCCTCTAAACTCGTGCTGCACTTATGTTTAATTCATTTTGTACAAATAACTTCTTGCCTTAAGATATTGATTTTCAAACAAACTTTCAACTTTTATAACTTTACCAAAGCTGAACAGATTTTCAAGTGAAATGTCATTTGGTTTGGCCTCCCTTAACTTTTTCGAAAATTTAAAATTGTAAAATTCGATTTTACATAAAAATTTATAAATGTAACTCGATTGATAGTCAAAAAATGTATCGAGTTAAAGCTCTAGAAAATCGCTTGCGCGATAATCGAGTTATTCGGGGGTGCCACAGAAATCGCTTTCGCTTGAATTTCACTTAAATTTCATACAAATTTAAGCGAAAGCGATTTCTGTGGCACCCCAGATTGATTTTTCGACGTATTTTTACATCAAGGAATACCTAGATCGCAGACATACATACTACTGTGGGCAAAAAGTATCGGGAATTTTAAATTTAAAAAATTTTGGGATTCCAATTGGAACAAATGTTTGTACTTTTAGGTTGGCACTACTATCACTAACATCTGTGCAAAATTATACGTTAAAATATTCATTAGTGTTTAAGCTACGATTAGTTTTGTACGACGCCAAAAGTGCAATTGGCGATTTTGGTTGAATCTCCTCAATCGACTCGAAACGGTGTCCTCGGAGTGGTCTTTTGAGCTTAGAAAATAGCCAGAGGTCACACGAAGATAAATCAGGCGAAAAAGGTAGCTGTGGGAAAATTTTGGTCGAGTTTTTGGCAAAATGGTCACGAAGAACAGGGGCAGTATGAGAGGGCGCATTATCGTGTTGCAAGAACCATGAGTTGTCAGCCCATAGTTCTGGCGTCTTTTTACGCATAGCTTCGCGCAAACGACGCAAATCTCTCAAACAATATTCCTTGTTGACAGTTTGGTCGGTCGGAAGGAATTTATAATGAACTACAACACGATAATCCAAATAAACTGTCAACATGACCTTGATTTTTGAGCAAATTTGACGCGATTTTTTCGGTCTCGGCTCACCTTTAGCCGATATTCGCTCGATTGATCGGTAATTTCCATGTCGTAAGCGTAGATCCAAGTCTCATCGCCCGTAATAATGCGTTTTATCTTGTCCTGGTAGTCAGAAAACATTGTTTCACTCACTTCTACGCGGGGCTTTTTTCGATGAAATTTACCGTTTTTTGGCACCAAAATCGCCAAATGCACATTTGGCGTCGTACCAAACTAATCGTAGCTTAAACACTAATGAATATTTTAACGTATAATTTTGCACAGATGTTAATGATAGTAGTGCCAACCTAAAAGTACAAACATTTGTTCCAATTGGAATCCCAAAATTTTTTAAATTTAAAATTCCCGATACTTTTTGCCCACAGTAGTATGTATAAAAGTTCGGAGCAGATCAAGTTTGGTTTCAAATTTTTGTCGCGTCCTTGCAAATTGCGGAAATTCATCACACCCACAGTTTTGAAGATAAAAGTTAATTCTTCGAAAAAAACGATTTTTTTATTATTATCCATCATCTTACTTAATCGCATCAAGATCGGATACATATAACGGGATATAAAGCGGTTCTATGATTTTAAGAAACTCAAGCGCCTAAAAGTATGTTACGGGTATTTCATGTTCCTGATCTTGACTACAGCCTTTTTCCGCGTATTTTTTTTTTGTCACATTTCGTTGTAAGACTGATAGTTAGATTTGCCTGGAATTGCGAGATATATAAATACTTAAGATTTTAAAATAAGATTTTAACATGCGTTTATTCACATTTTATGGATATAATGCAAAAAAAATAATCTTTAACTTTTAACTTAATTTTAAAAATTGTTTCAAAAAAGAAAAAAATTTTTGTTGGATAATAAACTTATGGAATATTGTTATGGATAAATTTTAAATGATTGATTGATTGGCTTTCAGTTCATGTTGGATTTATACTTGTTTGTTTTGCCCATCGCAGTTTATTGATAATGACTGGTGATTAAGTCTTTAATTGCAATGCAAATTAAGCTTAAAATGATGCTCCGTTCTTGGCGTGCACTTTAGTATGTTATTCTTAGTTATATCCTTGTTCACAAAGACAAAATCAAACTTCAAAAATATAATATGTTTGTAAGTGGTTATAGAAATAATCTCCTTTAAGTGAATAATAACTAGTTATACCCTGTGCCCATTGAAAATTGTCAAAATGGGTATATTAGATTTGTGTGATGTATGTAACAGGCAGAAGGAAACATCTCTGACCCCATAAAGTATATATATTCTTGATCAGCATCAGCAGCCGAGTCGATTGAGCCATGTCCGTCTGTCTGTCCGTCCGTCTGTTTGAACGCGTCGATGTCAAAGACTTAAAATTTGGATAAAATGCTGGATACCGGACTCAGATGTTTGTTTTTTGTTAGTAAATTTGGATCGGACCACTATATCATATAGCTGCCATAGAAACGATCAGTCAAATATCAAGTCTTAGCATGAACAACTTTTTTGTTCTTTGAGATATCTCAACCAAACTGACAGAATATGGTCCCATACATCCTGATCAAAATTTTGTTGAAATCGGAATACCATATCTTATAGCTGCCATAAGTATCTTACAGTTCCCATGTTTTCTTTAGAATATCTGCTCCAGAATTTTCAAGTCGACGCGTAGGTCCTCAAATTATTCAGGCATGCCACAGAAATCTCTTTCACTTGACTTTCACGTCAATTTCATTTCTCCGTGCCACAGTCCAATCACCTGAACAATTTTGAGTGAGATGAAATCATCGCTCAATTCACTGGCGTCCGATGCCATGAGACTAATGTCACATTTTTTGTCCGAATTTTTGAATTTAGAGTTGTCGAGAAACTTTAATTGTTTGCCGCGCCAATAACTTTTAAATTTTTTTAAGCTATACAATATCAATTATTATATAAATAAATTGAATTATATAAATAA